>JARQOC010000004.1:74818344-75104762 GCA_033576535.1 Allobates femoralis | reverse complement strand
TAACTTAAAAGCAGTCACCATCCGGAGACTGGAAAGACAGGCTCCGGAGATCCATTCTCCCCCCAATCCCTCCCCCATCGCTGGCTCCTAGCATGCCACGCTGGGCATCGTCATTCCTTGTGCTGTGCCACCTCTTTTTGAAATTCCTGCCTCCTTTGTAACTATAATGCACCAGGCTGTAACGTCATATCTGTCCGGTGCAATTTGGGGGCTGATCACGTGTTCGGCCCAGCTCCAGCACATGTACAGTGCTCATATTGAAGCCAAGCCGTACACATCATAAGCCCCCACAATGCACTGGGCCTGATGTGACGTGTACAGTTCGGCTTTAATATGCGCACTGTGCATGCGCCGGGCCGAACACGTGATCAGCCCCCACAATGCACCGGTCTGGTTATGATGTTCCGGCCCAACGCATGAAAGCCACAAAGGAGGTGGGAATTTCAAAAAGAGGTGGCACAGCACAAGGAATGATGATGCCCAGCAGGTTATGCTAGAAGCCAGCGAGGGGGGGAAAGAATGGAGCCACGAATCCCGCCTTTCCAGTCTCCGGATGGAGACTGCATGTAAGTTATAAAGCATTTTTCTTAAACTTCATAGGGCATGTTTAGCTCAAGCATTGGTGGTTAGGAGTCAGCTCACAAGGTGCAGTGACAGGTCGTAATAGGTTATGGGGGTAGAATGAGCTGACAGGTTCCTTTTTAAACTGGTGAACTTGACCCTCTGAGTCATATTTGTTTTTAAAGACCCACTTACATCCGATAGCTCTTTTTCCTTGTGGTAGGTCCGTAAGCTCCCTGTCTGGAGTTGAAGGGACTCCATCTCTTCATTAGCGCATTTATCCACTTCTCGTGGACAAGCAGTTTTTGCATCTCTTGCCATGACTGGCTCTGGTTCAGGAAGTGTTCTGACCATATAAGAAAGGAATTTAGCTGGGATATCTTTGTTTGGTCTTTCTGATCTCCTGTTGGAGGTTTTCATCAATCATTACATCTCTGCTGATTGTTACTGTGTTGGTCTCTGGGTGCAGGATTCTGTATCCCTTTTGAGTTTTGCTATAGCCCACCAGGACTCCTTGCTTTGCATGTGATTCCCACTTGGAACGTTTTTTTTTGGGAGCATACACAAGTTTTGCTTCCAAATATCCTGAGGTGCTTAAGGTTAGGCTTCTCGCAGTTCCATAGCTCATATGGAGTTTTCTTTGTGGCTTTACCTGGCAGTCTGTTTTGTTGATGGCAAGCTGTCATAATGGCTTCTTCCCAGTTCGTTGTAGGTAGATTCGCATCAAATAACATACTTCTTCCACTTTCACAGAGTGCGGTTCTTTCTCTCTGCAATGCCATTCTGTTCTGGCTTGTATTGAATGGTAGACTGGAACACGATTCCATTCTTTTTCAAAATGGTTTGCACTTTACCACTTGTATATTCAGTTTCATTATCTGCACACGAGGCTTTTGGCTTTGAGCTTCTTCCAAATTTGATAACTACAGCAGGATATTCCTCAAGTTTCTGTGGAACGTCATCCTTACAGTGAAGCAGGTAGGCGACTGTATATCTGGAGTAGTCATCAATAAATGTGAGGAAATATCTCTTCTTGCTTGGAGTTTGAACACTCATTGGACCACAAACATCTGTAAGTATCAGATCCAGTGGCTGTGCAGATCGAGTGGTGCTTACATTAGGAAAGGATTTTCTGGACATTTTCCCTTTAAAACAGCCATGTGCATTTTATTATTTGACTACACGGGTTGATTTCAACACCATTTGCTAGTTGACCTAGCTTCCTTACTGCTTCTGGGTCTCTGTGCCCAAGACATCTGTGCCATATATGGATACAGTTCCTATGCAGATCTTGTCTACCACTGTACACTCTCTGCATTTTAGCTGATAAAGTTCATTTTGGATTTTACCTTCCGGAAGCGGAAGATTATGATGCATCTTTGACATGATACAGCTGTTGTCTATAAAATAAACTACATTCCCCTTTTGCATGAACTTCTTTACTGGCAGAAGATTGCTTTCAAGGCTGGGAACATAGAGAACCTTCTTTTCTGAGATATTTCTGCTTTGTACTGGGGAAACTGAGGAGTGGAGGTAGCCATCTCATACTCCTTCTAAAGTCATATAGTGACCATTAGCTAAGATGACCTTTTCTGACTTGCTTTCCTCAAGGTCAGTGAAGAAATCCTTGTTATTTGTCATATGGCTGCTTGCACCAGAGTCTATACACCATATATGCTTTACAAATGGGCCTGTACTACCATTAAATGCAGCTTCAACACAGGCATAATCTTCCTTTATAGCTGTTTTAACCCTTTGATGACTGTTCTGCTTTTTAAGCTGACTCATTCTTGCTTTCCAAATTCTGCAGTCTGCTTTAAGGTGGTCGGGCTTTTTACAGACAAAACATTCACAAGTTTCTCTTAGATTGCTCTTCTATTTAAGAGAGTCCTGTGTCTTTATTGCTGTTTCTGCTCTGGATTCATTACTGCTGCTTACATTATGATTTTTTTCGCTTGAATTCATCTGCAAGCTTGCCTTTAACACATTCTAGTGTGAGCTCATCATCTGGCCATGCATCTAGTGCAGTCACAAGTGTGTCACTTTCTGAAAGACCACTTAATAGTAGTGCAGCAACATGAAAGTCTTTAATTTCTTCTCCAATACCCCCGAGACGCTCCACAATCTCCAGAGTATTTCTTATATAGTCCTGCATATTCTTGCCATCACTTAGCTTAGACTGGTACAGCTTTCTCATGAGAGAAAGCTTATTGCTGAGATTTGATCTTTCATGCACTTTCTGTAACTCATCCCAAATCTCTTTCGCAGTTCCACACTGTGCATATATGCACAATCTGATCATCATCTACACTGAGGGAGATAGTGCTTTGTGCTTTCTGATCCTTCTCCAGTCAATCAGCTGGAAATAGATGAGGCACTTGTTTCTATGTATATTTCCACGTACCTTCTCTTATGAGCAGAATCTTCACCTTGAATTTCCAGGACTGGTTGTTCTGATTAGTGAGGCTTTGCATTGTAAACTTGATAGAATCGCTGCTAGTGGACTTCTTCTCTGTTGCTCTGTGCTGCTCTGGGGTTCTGTGTTACTCTGGGCCTATAACCTGTTGGCAGCGGATTATTTAGGATACTCTCCAATCGTGTGACAACAGAGCTTCATTATTCAGCAACCAACAGGAACAAATATGATAAGATGTTTTATTCCTGATTCATAAAGCTTATGTGTCTGTCTTTTTGCAATATCTGCAGAAGCCTCTTCTCATACACAGAAACTGGAAACTGGATACAGTCACATGCCCTTCCTGTGTGAGCCTCGGTTTTGTTTTTTGTTCTAACTTAACATACAAATATAGCAACAGAACAATCATATACAGAAATGGAGTTTTCGCACTAAACGTATTCCAACAGAAATCCTGATGCGTCCTGGCCACATTCACCTGCGGCTGGATGCGACCTCATAGGCAGCAATGCGTTGTTTCAACACATTGCATCGCATCCGGACAAATCAGGATTTTTCCTGATGCCCCAAACTGGCCCCAAACTGCAACATGCTGGGGTCGGAGGTGCGGCATAACTGCTGCACTCATCTGCATCAGGCGACATCCTGATGCCACCTGATATCCCTGCGTCTCCATGTGAAATATAGGGACACAGGCCTGATCAGGAAGCATCAGGATTTCGCCTGACACAGATGCACCCCCCAAAAACACAGATGTGAAAGCACCCTTAGATCAGACAACCCCTTTAAATAAAAGAAAAAAAAATGCCCTTGAAAGTGTCCATACTTTTTAAAATGTTGGCTACGAAGGAAATGACTCCATCCAGGCTATGACCAGTGGAGAGAGAACTATGGAAACACATGAGAAAGCGACTGAGCTGCACTATATCTGAATCTCTCATATTATTTTGTTAAGATAGACTAAAATCAGAGGTGTATCTAGCTTTTCTGGCACCCGGGGCAAAGGATTATTTTGAATTTGATGCATCCTGCATCCATATCCCTCATTTTGTGTCTCTTCTTATCCCCCCTGCCTTTAATTACACAAGCTGCCTTGGTCACGGTGTCTTCAGTCTTCATCCAGTCACTCTGTGACTGAACTACCGCAGCACCTGTACTGGCTGCAACTGCCCCTCTCCACTGGCGCCAAGTGACGTCGTGGCAGCGTGATCAGCTGACCCGGAACTGCCCCTGGGAAGGAATCAGCCTGGTAAGGATTCAATTGTGCGCGCGCTGGTCGCGCACAATTGATTGCAGGAGCTGGCAAGTGGCGTGCGGCAGATCTTCTGCTTCCAATGTCAGCGGGAGCACGGCCGTCGGGCGCTGCAGCAGCAGGAGGCCCGACAGCGCCTCCTCTGACAATGGCGCCCGGGGCAAAAGCCCCGCCAGCTTCCCCCCTAGTTACGGCCCTGATAAAAGGTGTTAGGCAGTAGTGTAACTTGAAGCTCATGGGCCCCAATGTAAAAGCTCCAACTGGGCCCCCAATTATTGCAACTCTCTAATAGCAGTATTTTTTTCTATAGGCCTAAAGGACTTTTGCAGCCCCCTAGGTTCCATGGGCTGGGTGCAATTGCAACCCCTACACCTGCTGTAGTTACACCCCTGGTGTTGGGGTACCCGCAGCGTTTTTGTAGCATTTTTTTTCCTGCCCCAAGAGCCAGAGTGCTGTTTGGAAAAACACTGCATTTTTGCAACATTTTTAAAAATGCCAAAAAAGTAGATCTGCTGTGGATTAAAAAAAAAAGAAAAAAACTTCTGGCAGTTCAAAAAAAAAACACAAGTCGGGAAAAAAAGCAAGTGGGCGCTTGAGATCTTTAAAGTTTCATTCGCATTGCATTTTTATGCAGAAAACGTGTTAACTTTGGAGATGGACATTCAGTTCCTTACCTTTACAGAGGAGGTAAAAATATAAGTCGGAGACGTAGGACAATGTCACAGCGCTGTCACTTCTATTACATGAGACCTATAAATGGAATGTGGTGTCTGAAGATGTCCTGTCAGGGAGGATAATGCAATCACGGGTAAGGACGCTGATAAGGTGAGTCCAGACACGAGGATGTACAGTGAGATGGAGATGATACGATATAACCCTGCACCTAATCACACTATATCTCAGCCTCCTAATCATTAGCCGCAGTCCATAGTGCAGGATGGGACGTTCAGTGCACAACAGATGTGTTTAAAGATTTATCCAGCTGGCATGAAAACCTATGTGCGGGAAAGTAGGACAGATATCTCCCCCTGGATGTTTAGATTTCTTTGTTCTATCGGTGGGAAATGTAGATCTCATTTGTGAAACAGATGAAAAGTCTAAAAATTGTAAATTTTTTATGTGACTTTCTTTTCCTGTATAGGGGATAACAACCTGCAGCGTGGATCTGTCCCTACTGCATCTGTGTAAGTATCAACATGTAAAGATATGGTATCAAGGCAGATTTTCTAATCTGTCCTGTAGTCGATGGGAAAAGGAATGTGTCATCACCGAAAAAATGTTTTCAACAATTAAAAAGTTAAAAATTATTAAAGCTTCAGTTTTATTTAACCATCAAAAATATAAAAAAGTTATTAAAAGGTTTGTTATTTTCAAATTTAAACACTAGGGGGAGCAGCTGCTGACATGAAAACCAAGTATAATGCCAGCTCGCTTTATGACTGCAGTAAATGTGGGCGGGACCTACTCGCATGTGTCTGACGTAACTCCTCCCCTGAAAAAATAGAGGAGTGAAAAGTTTAGGATGCTGACTGCAATATGACACTAAGGCTAAGTTCACACTCTGTGATTGTGATTACTTTTTTGTGCTGACTTTTTGCACAAAAAAACAGATCAAGTTTTGCCATGCTAATAAAGTCTATGATCAGGTTTAAGGTCTAAGTCCTGATCAGGTTTTGGTGTAAAAATGCCCCAATACTCTCCCGCGGTCCCACAGTGAGCTCCAGTAATTTCTTCCTTTTGGGCACCGACAAGCGGCAAGACCAGCGCAAAGTGACTTCCAGGACCAGCGCCCCACATGACTGAGTCACATGGGGTGCAGGTCCTTGAAGTACCATAGCCATGCATGAAAGGAAGAAATCATCGGTCACCGTAGGATTGTCAAAAAGGGTAATAAAGTGTGTGTGTCCTGTCTGTCTGTGTGTCTGTCTGTGTCCCCTGAAAACTGAGCAAAAAAGCAGCACAAACACATGATGCGTTTATGATGCTTTTTTGCAACAAGAGGATACATTATGGATCAATAAAAAATGGAGCACAAACGCTCTCTCTGAACTTAGCCTACGACGTGGACAGAGTCACCGAGGACTCCTGACATCGCTGATTCTAGCTTTCCTGCTAACTAAGGCGAACATTGAAAAGGTGCCCCTGTATTTCAATATACAGTGAATAAATGCAATTACTCCTTTGTTTCGAAGCATCAACAAGTGGCCAAGTAGACAAAATTCCAAAAAACTGGTTCGACAAAGAATAAGATCATACGGAAGGTCCTAAGAATGACCTCAAATAAAAAACAGAGACCCAACAACCCCACTGTGAGAGAAGCCTACCACATTATACAACGAAATTGCAAAACCACATCTCCACCAAACTCCTCCAACTCCAAGATGTCCGTGAAGTCAGCAAATTTTGGTAACTGGAATCACTTTGGATCAAACCAGAAAAGCAACAGCCTCCACATCCAGAGCGGCCACATCTGGCTCCAGTACTTCAATGACCTTTACAAAGACATCCCAAATGAAGACCTGAACCCAGCACAAAAAGAGCTTGTGAAAAAACAAAGATATGGAGGAAAAGATCAAAGATTTCCAAAATCCTCTGGATGCACCAACCACACTGCCAGAAATAACAAAGGATTACACTGATAAAAGGGGGAAAAAAGCCAGCACCCCAGATGGGATCCTCCCAGAAATGCTAAACACAGCCCACCAGACATCCAGGCTGCGATAACAAAACTATTCAATGTGGCACTGCAGGCTGGCTACTTCCTCATAACCCCAATACACAAAAAACGAGGACAAGTATGACCCAGCAAACTACCGGGGAATATGTCAGCAGCAACCTGGGCAAACTCTTCAACCGCGTCCTGAGCAAGAGAATCCTCACCTTCCTCACCGAGCACAATGTCTTCGGCGAAAGCCAAGCACAGGGTTCATGCCGAATCACCGCGCCACTGACCACATGTATACTCTGCACAGCCTCATCAAGAGCCACGTCCACAATGCAAAGAACGGCAAGATGCACGCCTGTTTTGTGGACTTCAAGAAGGCCTTTAACTCAGTGTAGCACCCAGGACCATTTCTAAAACTGCTGGGGAGTGGAATAGGAGGCAAAACATATGTCGTCCAACGCTATAATAATAATAATCATGTGGCACTTATCCTAATCCGCTTAAACAAATTTAACAATAAACAAAGGTAAGCGGCACAATTCAATAGTTTATAGAAATATAGACATTGGAATTTTCATTTTAGCAAATTGAGATACTTAGCATTATAGAAGTGGGCTCACTACTCTTTATGTAGGCACCTCCTGATAATAACCATTCCAGTTGTCAGGCAATGCTATTGCTTTCTGGTATCAGTCTTACTAGCTGTAAGGGGTTAACTTTTTTCCAAAGGCACTAATAATGAAAGCACCTGTCCTTGTCTGACTATAGTCTCCAGTGTTCTCTTATATCAGATGCCAGTAGAGGAAAGACCCAGCAAGACACAGATAGTGACTAGAGTAGGACCCAGTTACGAGACACGCCCCAACATTGGCAACTGGGTGGATTATTGAATTGGCCACTTCTATTATGCTAAGTATCTCAATTTGCTAAAATGAGAATTACAATGTCTATATTTCTATAAGCTATTGAATTGTGCCGCTTACCTTTGTTTAATGTCATCCAAAGTTCCTACACTGAGAACAGCTGCAGTGTGAGAGTCAATGGAAGGAGGACAGCCTATTTCCAACAAAGCCGAGGAGTGAGACATCTACATTAATGAGCTGGCGGTGGCCCTAGAGTCTTCTTCAGCACCAGGACTCTCCCTCCATGACACCCAGGTGATATTTCTGCTGAATGCTGATGACCTTATTCATGATCATCTGCAAATCCTAGAGACCTTCAACAGCACATGGGCAATGCCAAGTAACCAGAAGAAAACTAATATGGTGTTCCAGTAAATAAAGCAGAAACCTGCTGCTCATCCTCTCTTTATGATAGACAACTGTCCACTTACAGAAACCAACATGTACACCTACCTGGGCCTAGAACTCAGCCAATCAGGGAGATTCAAGCAAGCCATGGAATTACTGAAAGACAAGGCATCCAAAACCTTCTATGCCATTAGAAGACATGTGTACCACTTCAAGGCACCAGTAACCATCTGGCTAAAAAAAAAATTTTGACACCATCGTTGCCCCAATTATTCTATGTGGCAGTGAAGTCTGGGGTCTAGTCTCATACCCTTACTGGTCAGAGTGCGACACTGGGCCAACTGAAGTACGAGAGTTCTGCAAGCATCTCCTCCAAGTCCATCGGAGCACATCAAACAGCGCCTGCCGAGCAGAGCTGGGCAGACTCCCGCTACACCTCGAGATCCAGAAGAAGACGCTGTCATTCAAGGCACATCTACAAACCAGTAGTCCCTGTTCCTACCATCACAAAGCCTTCCTACACCAGGAAGCCCCAGGAAGCCTCCCAACATAAAGTACCCAAAGGCAGCCTGACCAAGCTATTAATCTACATGGCCCGACAAAAGGTGAAATCCGGAAGATTGTGCACAAAGGCAAAGAGGAATATCTCAGCATCTGGAGGAACAACATAAATCACAGGAACTGATGATATACCAGAACCTAAAGAGTGAATACAAACTGGCCCCATATCTAGAGAAACTAGAAAACCCCCAAAGAGTGACAGATCCTGAGCTGGTACAGACTGAGCGTACACAGCCTACTCATCGCATCCGGGCGACACCGACAGAACTACAAGCCCCGAGAGAGCAGACTGTGCCAGCAGTGCCCCCAGGAGGCCGTGGAGGACGAGGCCCACTTCCTGCTGAGGTCCCTCAAATATTCCGCAGTGAGGGACACTCACTTCAGCAGACTCTGATCTCACAGACTTCACCTTAATGGAGGAGGAAGAAAAACTACCCATTCTACCGGGGGAAGAGGAAAGTGCAGCGGTCGTAGCAGCGGAATATGTTAGTGCCTGCCACAGAGGAGACTGATATGTCATGGACTCTTATACCCCACCATGGACATGTCCCTATTCCCCAACTGAAATATCCTGGACCTCTATATCCCACCCAATCCCCATCCCCCATTTTTACCATTTGCTTTGGTAATGCTAACATTTACCTAGTTCTGCTAATAAAGCTCATTTGAATTTGAATTGAAAGATATTCTTCGACCAGACTTGGGAAATACATGAACAGAGTACAAACTCTGGGCATGCGCAGTGACTATACCATATCCGGATGGATGGATCCATCTCGGACGGATCCAGACGCCATTGGGACCCATTGTATTTGTGGATGCATACGGCAGGATCCCGCATTCTTGCCGGATTCTTGTCATGCCACAAAAATCCAAGATTCTGCGTTCGGGGAGGAGATGAAAGGTACGCAGTTGTGCAGATCCGCTGAAATCCTGATACTACCTAGTGTCCCTGTGGCCCCATGTTAAATATAGATGGACACAGCCTGATCAGGATGCATCAGGGTTGGGAGGGATATCAACAAAAACAACTACAGGAGTGAAACCACCCTTACTTAGTATAGAACTGTATCATGGGAAGCTGTTAAAAAGTAAAAAAAAAAGCCAATCATGGAAAGGAACTAGCCACATGGAGAACACTGGGGACCAAATGAAAAAACATTTTTTTGGTGCCTCCGATATTATGCTTGATTTTGGGTATATTCTGTCCTCTAAATCAGAATATATCATTCATTTTTTATAGCAGCCTAACTTTTTGAGATAATGTACAGTTGTAAAATCACATACTATTGCAATAGAAAACGGATTTACTGCCAAGCTACTTGAAGGAAAGTGATTTTGTTTATTGCAACAATATTCAAAGTTTGCTGAGGAAAATGGACATCACAATATCAACTAACCGAATGGCGGCTGTTCATAGATAGTTCTAAGTGGATCATAAAATATGCTCATTCACTCAATGGAAACAAATATGGATCAAACCCAATAGGTCACTCAGCTAAGACGATGGAAGAACACAACACTATTGCTGATCCTACAGAAAACATCACACCACGATCACCAATGGCCAATCTGTATGGATCTAACGATAGTGAATATTCTCATGGAACAGCAGAGTGGATACACTAAGGCTTCATTCACACAGATACATCTGTGCTCCATTTTTTGTTAATCTGTTTTTAGTGCAGTTTCTACACCAAAAACGGATTGTCTTTTTGAAAAAAATCATATTCAGGGGACACAGACAGACACACCTATTTTCTTACCCTCTCCGGCGAGCCCCAGCGATGTCTTCCTTCCGGGCACTGACAAGACCTGCAAGTAGTACAAGTACCTACAGGACCTGGCACCATGTGACTCTCAGGCTGAGTCACATGGCCAGGTCTTGCCAGTATCGTACCCACAGGTCCTGCCACCTCACCTGTGCTTACCGTGGGATCGCCGGAGATGGTAAGTAATGGAGCGTTGGTGTTGCAATAATTGACGCTCATTATTTTATGGATGCGCTTTCTGCACCACTAACGCAGCAGTAAAAACACTGATGTCTGCACAGCAAATTGAAAATCGCATTCACTTTGCTAATAAATGTTTTGACTGATCCATTTTTGGTGCAGTTTAAAAAACAAGAAAATACAGCACCAAAATGGATCAAAAGATCATTTTACCACTGCACATCAAATTAGGTTTAATTAAGCAGTTTGTAAAGGCTCCAAACAAAGAGGGAAGATGCTTCGACTACATCTGCAGAAAATATCCAGCGCTGATCATGGTGAAGCCGAAGGTGGGTATTTTTGTATTTTTGACAGTCTTCAAATCAGAGGACTCATGAAAGATCCACACCACAAAGATTTATTGAACAATGCTGAGACAGATGCATGGTCTGCTTTCACCATGGCAGTACATGAGGCAAATGCATGGTCTTCTTTCACTATGGTTGTACATGAGGCAGATGCATGGTCTTCTCTCACTATGGTTGTACATGATACAGATACATGGTCTTTTCTCACTATGGTTGTGTATGAGGCGAATGCATGGTATCCTTTCACTATGGTTGTACATGAGGCAGATGCTTGGTTTTCCGTTCACTATTGTACATGAGTCAGATGCATAGTCTTCTTTCACTATGGTTGTACATGAGTTAGATGCATGGTCTTCTTTCACTATGGTTGTACATGAGGCAGGTACTGCAAACCATTTATTCATCCACTCTGTCAGACTGTGAAGTACTGCAGGTCCCAGTCACTCTAACCTTAGTGGATGAGTTGGGCCTGCACTCACCGGAAATACTGGTTCTGACTTTTCCTCGACCACCAGTATCACCTACAGAATGAATACAGTGGTGCCTGGTGACAGAAGCAGATGTCAATGGAGCAGACTCTGATGGGAATATAATAGCTAATGATATTTTGTATTCAGGTGTAACTAAACATGTTTTAGAGCTACACAATGGTAATATTGACAGTTTGCATATTTTTGGTGTTGAGAGGCTTAATTGCCCAGTACCTGGGGTAAATATCATTAACACTGTCCCAGCTGATAATTCAGCTGCTCATAGAATTAGTCTTTGATGTATTTAAGTGATTGATACTCGACTGTTTGTTCTTTGTTCTCATAATATTGTACTTACAATTAATATACCTGTAATTAATGAATTTTCTGTAATTAATTCTTTGCAGCATTTCATTGTTTGGTAACAACGCCACCTTTTGGTGATTTTATGTATCTAATTAGTTCAGTTGCAAGATATTATGGGAAGTCTCCCACAATGCATTGTGGATACCTCAGACAGAAACCATTTTCATCTTCTCAGATGAGAGAACGTGTTGAAATTCTCTAATGTCTTGTTCTAAGTTAAGCTTGTACAAGTGTAAACGGTAAGATAGAATATGTATTGTCTCATTACTGTGTATGGCTGAATGTATGGGTTTTTTGCCATTCAGCTATATATTCTTATATACACTGTTATATCATTCCATAGTTTTACCTCATCCTGTCACATCTACCACTAATAAAGGAGAAGGTTAATAATTCAACAGCCTCATTCTTAAAGGGGAACTCCAGGGAGAAAAACATCTTTGTATGGTCCCAGCACTCCTAGACTATAATGCTGAGCTGTCTGTTATGTTTGTATGATGTTTAGAATTAATATAAATCAGTTATTCACTTCCTCATTCAATCACATAGGCGTCATGTTGCATAAGGTCCTATGGATACAGGTCTCCCATCCTGCTCTCTTCACAGAAAGATCTCCATACTCCAGCTTAGTACAGGACCTCATTTGACATTACGCCCACATGATTGAAGAGGAAGTGTTTGTTCTCGGACGCACAGATGCTGACTGCAGAGGGAGGGGGGAGCTGTTCACTCAGACATGACTTATTGACCCCTACAGGAGTGGTGACTGGTAAGCAGCAGTTATTATACAAATGTAATAGGCAGCTCAACATTATAGAATGAGTGCATTGACCATTCAAAATTTTTTTTTTATCTTCCCGGAGTTCTCCTTTAAATAATAGACATGTCTCATTGCAGGGTATCACCGTTTGTGAGAACAGTACAAAGAGAGAGGCATACTGGATCATAAAACTTGACACAACATCCTGCAGTAATGAATCGTAGAAATTACACTTTTCAATTTATTGAGAATTAAGGAGCCAATATTATGTATGTATTTTGATTGTATATCTGATTTCTATGTGATGTAATGAATTATCCATGTGACTATTTTTTCTATGATTGGTTAGTTTTTACATTTTAATCAGATTCCCATGATGTAGTTCTATACTCCAATGGGTATAAGCACAGTCCAATACTCTGAGATTGTGTTTCATCAAGACTGGGATTTTTAAAGGGAATCTGTCAGGTCAAAAATCCATATGTAACTGCTATCATTTTCTAATTCCTTCCTCTAAGCTCTATTGATGCATATCTTTTATTTATATTTCCCTCCTATCCTGTTTAAACTGCAAATAAGGAGATTAATTCCATCTGTCAATCAGTGAGTGATCATGTTCTTCTCCGCTGTCCACTTCCCACAGAATGAATATTTATGTCATATGTTCACATCCCTGCACTGCACAGGAGATCAATAGAAATCACTCACATTAAAGGGGTGGGGGGGGGGGATGCCGTATCCTTCTCTCTGCGGTCTTTGCAGCAAAACTAGAGGTTAAATAAAACACAGAATCTGTCACAGGACAGTAGGGATACCTGCTTAGAGAAACAAATGGAGTAGATATCTTATCTAGATCAGGTAATTGTTATGCCCACGGGCCATGATGATGTAATATGGACTCACTGGGCCACTGGCAGTGCAGTGGTAGCTGAATACCCGATACTCAAGAGACAGGAGAGTGAACTGCATAAAACCTTAGCTATTTAATAAGGAAAGTTTCACAAAAGATAAAGGTGCTTGTGGGGAGGACCAAATAGATCGCAACACTGTACCACATTGAAGAACGGGAGAGGTGAACCCCTATACAGGTATTCCCCCGCCACAACACCAAGGTGGCCTGAATGCTGCGAATCCCAGACCAAATCGGCGACCCGTACAGACCAGACAGTAGAGATGGGGAGACTGTAGAATACTGGCTCTGTTGGTGGAGAGAATCCCAGAGGCTCCATGTAATACTGGAAAGGCTGATCCAGCCAGTAGTGGTATCTGAACAGTTCCGGATGGATCCAGCCAGCCGAGGATTCTTAGGAGACACAGGTATTAGTATGAAGCAAAGAAACAGTCTTCCAAATGCAGAGCACTACAGGAGTGCGACCTGGATGGAGGCAACGATCATAGGCAACGATCATACTGTAGAATGAAGATGTTGCCCAGGCACCTCCCTTAAGGGGAGGGTGCCTTTTATACACAGAACATCGCAGCACAGACAGCCCTAATAGGAGAACAGGTGCTTTGCTGCTTTAAAGTGTGTGCAGTAAGTGGCGCGCCTCCTAACAGCATTTCCAGGAGACCTGCCAAGGGGATGCAGGTTCCTAGAAGAGAAAGGAGCCGCCAATCGTCTGGAGACACGGACAGGGTGAGCAGTGCCGGTGGAGCTGCATAGTGGGCGCTTATCTCCCTGCACGGCTGAGACCGGACCCGCAGCTGAGGGCATGACAGTAATCAGATGTGTGCCTGCAATAGCTCCCTCACTCAATCTCCTAATGAGAAGCTCCTAAATGTAACTGAAACCTGACAGGCAGAGCACAGGGGAAAGGAGGGAAGATAGAGTTGCCTGAGATGGACTGAATAATAAATGAACTAGCAGGACTAATTGACTGTGCAAGTAATTTACAGAAGTAATGGAGAAGCTACCTGCAGGGTGTGCAGATGCTTATAGCAAGGAAACTACAAAGGGTACAATAATGATTTTACATGTTTTTAAAAGGTCTGCCTGGGCCCTATTCAAGGGTAATATTAGTATCATACTGAAAAATGACCTGACAGAGTCCCTTTAATGAATCACTTGAGGCGCAAAGTGTCTTGGCCACAAACCTTACATCCATCAGGGACTGGAATAAGAATTGTAGTGTAAGGAACATTGATGCTCGTCATGAATTTGATAAGTGAAGTTTTTCATGCCTCAGGGTCGCCCATTTTGGCTAAAATGGTGTGAATTACCAAATGTAACAAAAATGTTGCAACTTTTCAAAACAGATTTCTGGCGTAAGAGCTTTGATTTAATTGGGGCCAAAGACTACATTGAAAATCTGTGGTCTTATTTTCTTTTCTTTCATTTAAAGGGTTTGTGTTCACCTTATCCTAGGAAAGGTGATGTCTCATGCACTCCACTTTTCCATTTACTGAGCTTGACACTGTCGAGTCTTTCTGCTGCAGATTTTCTGATGCTGTGTTTGGAGCAGATCTGCACAAAAAGTAGCCTGATTCACTGTGTCGCCTCCTGGGTTATTCCATGGAAAATATGTGGTAAAAGTTGCATGCTACTTTTCTTTAGCAGATTTTCTTATCCATGGTGTTAAAAATCCTCCTAGTTTTTTATTTTTTTTTTGTTCTGCGTGTGATTGGAGTTGCAGAAACGCTATTAAAATGCATAAGGAATAGATAGATTTTGGCATGAGTGCCAAAATTCACCTCAAGTCCATAATCGATCACAAGTATATAAAAGCACCTAAAGTAAAGATACAAATTATTCTATTTTGTAATAAAAAACTTCTTATGGTCACAAGTGTGTGTTTTGAGGCTTTTCTGCCACGTCAATTTGCATACCGCTGTTTCTGACTTTTTACCCCTCTCTTATATTTAGCCATTTCAGGGTATTTGCCCCTCATCACTTGCATACATCTTCAACGTATTAGGCGTAAGTAGCACTCACCGGTCAGATGAATAGCAGCTATATATCAAACGATCATAAGGCTTTACAAACAGGGGACACAAGAGGGAGGATGGGTCATGTTTTGAAAAGACCTCATCCTCCCTCTTGTGTCCCGTGTTTGTAAAGTTTTATGATTGTTTGATATAAACCTGCTATTCATCTGACTGGTGAGTGCTACTTACTCCTAATATGTTGGATTAATATGGGCTATTTCTGGAAATGTGTACCAGAGAGGTCAGCAGTGGCCTGGAGCGCAAGGTCTATCAGCTGTGCTCGTAGATCCAGAAGCAGAGCGACTTGTAGTGGTGCCCGATATCTTGCAGCACAAGTGTGACTTGCATACAGCTGTTTCATACATTATGCCCCTCATTTACATACAGCTGTTTCTGTCATTGTGCCCCTCATTTACATACAGCTGCTTCAGGCTTTTTGGCCATTATTTACATACAGCTGTTTCATACTTTGCCCCTCATTTACCTACAGCTGTTTCATACTTTATGCCTCTAATTTACATACTGATGTTTCTGGCTTTATGCCTTTCGCTTACATACAGCTGTTTCATACTTTCTGCCCCTCATTTACATACAGCTGTTTCATACTTTTTGCCCCTCATTTACATACAGCTGTTTCAGGCTTTTTGGCCCTTATTTACATACAGCTGTTTCATACTTTCTGCCCCTCATTTACAAACAGCTGTTTCATACTTTTTGCCCCTCATTATTTGTATACAGCTCTTTTAGGCTTTTCCCCTCATTTACATACAGCTGTTTTGGGGGTAAATCATTCACTGCAATGCTCCCCTCCTCCTCCTCTGATTCTTCCCATAGTCATCTTTGTTTAAAAATTTATAGCAATTTTGTTCTGTATCACCCCAACACCACTGCAGCCGATCACTGCCCCCCACGATCTCATGTCTTGCAACTTAGCATTATCTCAGTCCTGTGACTGGCTGCAGCGGTCACACGGGTATGTTTCACAAATCATGGTAGAACAGACAGACCATGCAAACGTCATATATTTTCTTTCTCTTGTGTATGAGTGGTGCTGGGGGCAGCGCTTTCCCTTGAACCTCTTTTGTCCCTTTACATTTGCTTTTGTGACGGCAAAGTTTTCATGGCTCCACAGCCTACTGGCGGCTTTGTATGAGAATAGAAAATAGACTATTACTTATTATTATTATACAGAAAGAACAGGACATGACCGTCTGCTCATCATGATTCACCATCTCTGCACTTTTCCAATAACATCCTATTAATGTGGCAGTGTAGAGGGGAGATGCTACCCAATTTATTAGGAACACGACAGTTTATTTCCCGGTAAGTGCTGACATTAATTCTCATACATATTTATACCTGCACATGAGTGCAATGCAGGTGATTAGGTGAAAACAATACTATATAAATATATGTATATACATATAATGTGTGTTTGACGCACAAGTGTATGTATGTGTGTACTTGGGCCCCTTTCACATCAGCGGTTTTCGCCAATCGCGGCAGATGCGGTGAAAAAAACGCAACCGCCGTGATTACCGCATAACCGCTGCACTTGCGGCACAGTTGCGGCAAGCCCCATGCAATGTCTATAGGGCTTGCAGTAAGTGTGTGGCAAGTGCGGTTTTGGCACTTGCGGCAGGTGCGGCCGCGAAAAAAACCGCGGTCAGCCGTGTTTTTTTTGCGGCCGTACCTGCCGCAAGTGCCGATTTTTGCACTTGCCGCACCTGGTGCAAGCCCGCATAGACATTGTATGGTGCTTGTCGCAACTGTGCCGCAAGTGCAGCGGTTATGCGGTAATCACGGCAGTTGCGGACTTTTCACCGCATCTGCCGCGATCGGCGAAAACCGCTGATGTGAAAGCACCCTTATTCCTATTTGTATACAGTTCTGACCCACTGAGAACTGGACCCCACAGAACCTCCCCATCTTCCAATAGTTATAACTTTTTTATTTTCCCTTTTGTGTATCAAGCTGTAATGTTAAATAGCAACAATCACTATAACATACAATTCACTAACAGAAAAAGAAAATTCTAAAGGCACAAAAAAATGGGATTTCCAACATTGTGTATGAGGTATGGTTTTTAAGTTGTTCACTGCTATATGAAAATGACCTGGTTACTCACCTTGCACCGCCGCTGGCTCTCTGGATAGGAGCGCGTCCGCTGCATAGTAACACATGCGGCTTTACACTCCTGTCCAGAAAGCTGGTGGCCGTACCGGGTGAGGCAAGTGAGACTTGTGCGAGTATCTTGCATGCGTCTCGCACCGACCTCTGTATGATTACAATGAGAGAGAGAGACCTTGGCCCATCCGTCTCCTCCTGCTGGCACCCGGATTGCATTGTGGCGCCATTCAACTCCTATGTATTCTGTAACTGCTTCAGGATGCCTGCGGACAACGCGGCGGGATGCAACTGCATGCCTCCGCAACACCATGCGTCCGCATGTTAAACATAGGGACAGAGGACAGATCCCTAGGCTGCCCCACTGGGGCGCAGGGCAATGGAACGGACCCCAACACCAGTGTGAAACTATCCTTGGAGCTGTGTGCTGGTTTATATTTTCACAATGTAAACTGCAACATTTCGAGGTTCATACAATATTTGATCACTTTTTATTGAATTTCCAGGGTGAGGTGTAATGTTTGAAAAAGGCCATTTCTGGTGTGTTTACCGTACCATTTAATCCTATACCAACATCTGCCGTATAGGGCACAAGGCAGAAGTGAGTGGATGGAGCGGGATTCTCCCAGGCGTTCTAAATAATGGTCAAGTGCCACTCTGCCTACAACTGTTAACCCGTTAAATGCCTCTGACAGCGGCATGAACAGTGTATCTGCGTGGGAGGTGTATTGGCTGCGGTAGCAAGAGCCCGGGGTACTTAGTAGCTGGCAGGCAGTCTATTGGAATATCACGGTGGCGATTGCCCAGCTCTGTGGCCGTTACCAGACAGGTTAAAGGGGGGATATTTACAGGGGAAGGGAGAGTTTTTGTCTTGACGCCATCTGAGGTTTCTGGTCAAATATGACCAATGCTGCATATGATAGTCCACAAGGGGTAGATGGTTTGGCAGCTAGATGGAATACTCCCCTCTGATGGAGCGGGCCTCTGGGATATAGTGAAAATGAAGTAGGGGTGATGGTGGTTGTAGTAGCTGAAGGTTCAGTCTCTAGCTTTACTGATGTTTGATAGTAGTTGAATCCAGGGGTACTGGACACCAGGTCCAGGGTCCAACCTGCCTGAAAGCTGCTGAAGTCAACTCCACCAGGTAGTATCAGTATGCCTTCCTTCTGTGCTTTATACTTAGTCTCAGATGCCTGTGAGCTAATCTGTTCCTCTCTGTGCTCCTTTCTCTGTAGTCTCCCAACCAGCAGGTAGTGCAAGTCTATCAGGGGTGCTGTTCTGTTCCTCACAGTTCCAGGCTCTCTATACTGCTGTGCTGTTAGGTTCACACATGTGACCAGCAGACTTATAATCTTCTGGTCTCTAGACCCGGCTCCTAGAGCTTGCAGTCCCTGAATAGCCCAGGACTTTGGCGTCCTCTTCTTCGTGCGAAGCTTGGGTGAGCCTCCAGCAGTTCCAAAGCCCGGAGCTCTCCACTCCTCGTTCGTCCTCTCCCTTTCTTCCCCACCCATTACTCTACTCTGCTCTGTCCCCTCCCCCCCAGCCAGAAGAGGCAGTCACTCCTGAAAACTAGGTATTCGTGCTCCCCCTTCTGGTCAGGGATTGGGTTTATGTGTGGATCTGTGGTTACCTGATGTAGGGAGCTCCATTTACTTCCAGACATGATACCACCACCGGTTAGGGAGGCGATACCATTGTGGCAGCCGGACCGTAGGGGCATCACATTATTCTTTTCAATTACTTACATTGACGGCTGGCTCGACAATACATAAGTGCACAGCCGGCTGTCAGTCAGTGCTAGGGATGGTGACTGTAATAGCACTGGTCATGACTAAAAGCCAAGGGCTTCTGGGAAAAGTTGTTTCTTTTCTCCCAGGTGCCACACATTCAATACAGCAGCTGAGAACCTTCATAACAATTAACACAGGTTAATAGCATTATTGGACATGACAAGTTTCCTTTAATTGAAAAGTACAACACTTTCCACTGAATGGCAGACCTGCCACAAAATGACCTTCTTATGTTGTTTCTGTAATTTTATCGTTAGCTCAAGAAAAAGTGTTAACAAGGACAAAGTAGCTGATACCACTCTGTCTGATTGAATTATTACAGCACACTGTTTGTTCTCAATTGGGCCGCTGCTTGACATAATTGTTCTGTAATCATGGTTACTTCCAGAGAAACCAATGTGGTTGTAAAGGACCGCACGTGGCGAGGTGTAACTGTGTCCCTAAACACCCTGCGGAGGTACCCCTGGCTGTGTGCATACTCAGACAGTCCATTTACTTTTACTCTCAGTGCACATTTTGCCACATGCTGCTGTATGCGAGTCCCGCTGTTCTCATGATGGACACAGACGCTTTTGTTAAAATATCCGTTTCTTTACTGGATTAACCCATAGAACATATAAACAAAAGGTAGCAGGAAAAATACTTAAAAGCTTCATCTGTAAGGGTCCCTTCACACTTGGCGATGTTGCAGCGAACCCGACAACAATACGACCTGGTAAGGATCGCTGGTACGTCGCGAAGTGGTCGCTGGTGAGATGTCAAACACACCGATGCATGCTGCCTAGCGGGAACCTGACGATCAAAAATGGTCCAGGCTATTGCGATATGATCGGCAATGTCGCAGCGGGGGCCTGGCCGCTGCTACGTGTCAATCATAGCGAGATCGCTATGAGATCTCATTAATTGATGGACGTCTACCATTAATTCACTGCCTGGAAATCCTGGTGGATATAGGGTGGTGGAGCCCTACACCCTTCTTCTTGTAGAGGTCACTTTTACGTCACAAAACAGCGATTTCACTAGTGATCTCGCTATGTGTAACGGGGGCTTAATTTAGAATAGTCATAATCTTGATGTTTATAAGGTCAGCACATAACTTGAGAAGGTAAAACCTAGACACTTGCATCTTGTCACTATAAGAATCACACGGGTCAATGTGTATCGCTGTGACTTTTCCCCACTCACAATCTTAGATTACATTAACAGAAATAAGCACTTGAAATAGATGACTGTGTGTAATGACTCTATAATATCTGTTTCACTTTATGTATTGAATTACTGAAATAAACTTTTTGATGATATTCTAATTCACTAAGATGATCCTGTATCTTCTCAAGAATAGTGAAGGGCCCTCTCTACGAAGCTAAAAATTTGCTTTCCACAGTAGAAATTAGTACCAATACCCAGTCCCCTGTCTCAAGCGTAGGGAGATTAGCTCCCCTGTTATATGCAGTGAGGGAAAAAAGTATTTGGTCAGCCGCCAATTGTGGAAGTTCTCCCACTTCTGCAGATGAGGCCTGTAATTGACATCATAGGTGACCTCAACTAAGAGACCAAATGAGAAAACTAATCCTGAAAATCACATTGTCTGATTTGGAAATAATTTTTTTTCAAATTTTGGTGGAAAACAAATATTTGGTCAATAACAAAAGTTAATCTCAATACTTTATTTATCCTTTGTTGCCAATGACAGAGGTGAAACGTTTTCTGTAAGTCTTCACACTGTTGCTGTATGTTTGCCCATTCCTCCATGCAGATCTCCTCTAGGGCAGTGATGTTTTGGGGCTGGCGCTGGGTAACATGGACTTTCATCTCTCTTCAAAGGTTTTCTATAGAGTTTAGATCTGGAGACTGGCTAGGCCACTCCAGGACCTTGAAATGCTTCTTACGAAGCCCCTCCTTTGTTACCCTTGAGGTGTGCTTGGGGTTATTGTCATGCTAAAAGAGCCAGTCACGTTTGCACTCAAAATCTCACGATACGTGGCCCCATTCATTCTTTCATGTACACGGATCAGTCGTCCTGGTCCCTTCGCAGAGAAACAGCCCCAAAGCATGATGTTGCCGCCCCCATGCTTCACAGTAGGTATGGTGTTCTTTGGATGCAACTCAGCATTCTTTCTCCTCCAAACATGACGAGTTATGTTTTTACCAAACAGTTCTACTTTGGTTTCATCTGACCATATGATTTTCTCCCAATACTCTTCTGGATCATCTAAATGCTCTCTAGTAATCTTCAGATCAACCCAGACATGTAATGGCTTAAGCAGGGGGACACGTCTGGTACTGCAGGATCTGAGTCCCTGGCGGCATAGTGTGTTACTGATGGTAGCCTGTATAACGTTGGTCCCAGCTCTCTGCAGGTCATTCACTAGATCCCCCCCCCCCACCATATGGTTCAAGGATTTTTGCTCCGCATTCTTGAGATGCTTTGACACCACGGGGTGAGATCTTGACTGGAGATTATCAGAGGTCTTGTATGTCTTCAAACAGGTGCCAGCAATACAGGTAATGCGTGGAGGACAGAGGAGCCTCTTAAAGAAGACGTTACAGGTCTGTGACAGCTAGAAATCTTGATTGTTTGTAGGTGACCAAATACTTATTTTCCACCAAAATTAAAAAAAAAAAATTCTTTCCAAATCAGACAAAGTGATTTTCTGGATTTGTTTTCCAATTTTGTCTCTCATATATGACGTCTACCTATGATGTCAATTACAGGCCGACCTCATCTGGAGAAGTGGGAGAACGTGCACAATTTGTGGCTGATTAAATACTTTTTCCCCATTGTATTTTACTTTGTGCCTGTTGGGCTTGTTTCATGTTTTCCCAAACTATAGGCATAACGGCTTTGACTCAGTCATGCATCAGGGACAAGTGCTCTATGAAGCTCCAGTAAAGAGTAAATTCCTCCTCCCAGGTCTCTTTGGCAAGATTAAGGAGACCTATAGAGCCTGCTACAGAGCAACCCAAAAGGGAAGAAACCAGTAGAGTACTATGGTACTTCCATAATATCAAACATTAAATATGGATGCAAACAATCCTAGTCTTTACTGACTCACCCAGGGGTCTATGGGAAATCAGAACCCTGGCGTGGAAGATGTGTGTGTATGGGGTACCCACTGTAGAAATCCATACATGTTTTAGGTAGATCTGTGGTTACCTGAATTGGCAGGGTGCCACATTCCCCCCTAGGTAAGATCAGTACTCCTGGACTGAGAAACATTTTTACTAACAACAAGCAAATAAACATTACATTAATGACAATAACTGGTATTATGTACAAAGTCTCAAAAGGAAAAAAAATATATACAAAAACCACTGAAAAATGGCAAAACAGGGTGCAGTCCATACGGCGCTAGTCCATCCGCCACAGGCTGTAAAAAGAAGTTTTTGTCACAACCAGTCCTGTGACTATGGTCTTTTTTTTTTTAACTGAAAACAGGGAAGAATACGGGGAAGATGTTGTAAAGAGGCTTTACAGTATTGTCTCTGTAAGCTCCGGGTAAAAAGGGGTTAAAGTCTCTGAAAAGTCTAATTCCTTTACACTAGTAAACCAAACATGTTCCCTATGGGTGTCTCTGCTTAGGAGACCTGGTACCTCCTCTCCACCCCAGGCACTTTCTGTTCCCAAGTTACTGTGCATGGGGCTGGACCCAGTTCCTCCACACTTCTGTACTCTAATGTTTACATTTATTGTACAAGACTGGTTTCTATTTATATGTTACTTTTCTGCAATGACATATCGTACCTACTGCACCCAATCTACATACCTGGATGGGGATTGACCCTGATTACTACGACTGGATATACATAGTGTTGGTGTCTTAGGTGATGTACTGAATGTAGGTAAGTCAGGTAACCATCTGCGTGTCCTTAGTCTCACTAGAGGGCTAGCAGTTGCACCGATTGCAGGATCTTCAGGTTCTCTGGCAAAGGGCGTTTCTTCTTGAACTGGTACTTCTGCAACTCTTGAAGTTTCTTCCAGTGTACTTTGTCCTTCTTGAGGTTGGTAAAAGTGAATAACAGGGACTATCACTGCTCCTTCACATTGGGACCAATCTTCTGGAAAGTCTGCAAGGATGGTATGAATCACCTTTTCCTTTGGTTGAGTTGGAGGTTCACAAGGTATTTCCTCTTCTTGGATTTCTTGTATCCTCATCTGTTCTGGACAAACTTTCAAGTGGTCTCTTGACACTGTATGGGTTGTTTTTCCTCCACCTTTACTGACTAAACAGGTTTTGGTGTTGTCAAAGTTGGAGTCTAATACAGTATAAGGCTCTTTCTCCCACTGATCATCAAGCTTCTGTCTTCTCTTTCAACTGTTCCTGGTGTTAAAGGTTCAGCTTGGGCACTTTTGTTGAAGTCTTTTACCTGTTTCTCTCAGGCTTTATTGAGATTATCTTCAACGCAGGCTTGGATTAGTTTGTACTGTTCTTGATGAGTGGAGTTCCAGTCAGAATTGGATGTTTCTGGTTCTACGATTCCCATTTCTAAGTCAACTGGTAACTTTCCAGGACGTGCTCTCATTAGATAAGCTGGTGTGCAATTGGTGGAACTCACAGGTATGTTATACATGTCCACTAAGTCAGGCCACTGATTTCTCTCTTCCAAAGGCAATGTTTTTAACATATCTATAACTGTGTTGTTCATCTTTTCACACAGTTTGTGGATGGTACAGTGTGGTCCTCGTCATCTTTATGGGTGCAACAAGATAACATTCTTGGAAAATTTCAGCTTCAAATGCAGAACCTCTGTCAGTCAATACCTGTTCTGGATACCCGTGTGGTCTACAGAAATAGGCTTGAATGGTCTTTGCGGCTGTTTCAGCAAGTACCATGAATCTTGAGTAGTGGTCTACCATCGTCAATGCATAGGTGTAACCTGATCTGCTTGGCGTTAATTTCATATGATCTAAGGCTACTATTTGAAGTGGTTGAGTTGACAATTGGCTGGAGTGGTGCTCGTTGACTCACTCTTTTCTCCTTAAGTTGCATGGTCCACATTTTTTACTGATGTACTTCCCTGATGCTGGGCTCCGGCCATTTCCTGATGACTGTTACCTTGTCTGGGTCTGGTGCCACTCCTTCAGAACTGACTACGTGTCCTAGATACTGGACCTTTGGCTTCAGTAGATGGAATTTAGATGGTTTTAGCTTCATCTCATACTTGGATAATGCTTCAAATTCCTCTGCCAGGTGTATCAGGTGTTCTTCATAGGTTTTGGAATACACTATGACATCATCTAGGTAGAGTAGGACAGTCTCGAAGTTTTTGTGCCCCAGAAAGCATTCCATCAGCCTCTGGAACGTTCCGGGTGCATTACATAGTCCGAGTGGCATGCTGTTGAACACACACAAGCCCATGGGAGTCGTAAATGCTGCCTTCTCACGGTCATATTTTGCGACTGAGACCTGCCGGTACCCACTAGAAAGATCTAGGGTTGAAAAGTAATTAGCAGACTTCAATGCAGCTAGTGATTCCTCTATACGAGGTAACGGGTAAGCATCTTTGTGTTATGTGATTTATCTGCCTATAGTCTACACACATTCTCATACTGCCATCTTTCTTTTTGACCAGGGCTAGTGGAGATGCCCAGGGACTGCAACTATCTCTTATGACCCCTGCGTCCTACATATCCTGCAACATTTCTTTGGCACGCTGATAATGTGCTGGTGGAATAGGCCTGTATCGGTCTTTGATTGGTGGATGTGTACCTGTGGGTATATGATGGTGTACCCCTTTTATCCTACGAAAATCAAGTGGATGCTTACTAAATAGCTGTCCGTACTCCTGGACTACCCAATAGACACCATGCTTTTTATGTGCAGGAGTGGAGTCAGTTCCAACATGGAGTTGCTGACACCAGTCCTCTAGCTGTCATTTGGAGTTGTTGTCCTCCACCAAATTTGGTGGGGTCAAGGGTTCCACTGCTTGTATAGCATCATTGTGCACAGTGTACAGCTTAGCAACTGTGGAATATCTGGGTAGTTCGACCTCGTCCTCCCACAATTTAAGATGCGGATGGGTACCCTTCCCTTGCGTACATCGACCACCCACCTGGCTGCAAGAGTGTAGGCCTGTGTTCTGAGCTGATGGGCTCTACTACTGCCTGGTAGTCTTGTCCCCTTAGGCCTATAGCTGCTCGGCAACAGATCAACATTTTGCTCCTTGGGGGTACCAAACTACTAGAAATAAGCAGCATCAGAAGAAAGCTTACCATCAGTGCCAGAAACAAAAACCAACTGCACTTGCAGAATAAACATCCTCAACCTACGAGGTGTGGGAGGCGACTTGACATGCACACAAAGGGCCCGCATAGGACACCATTCACACTGATACAAATGATGCAGTGTCTGAAAGCTACCCAATTGCTCTGTTGCCTGAGCAAATGGGCTGCACAGTACAATACTTCTGCACCACTAGATGAATGGTGCCCCATGGGTAGCTTTCAGACACTCTGCATTATTTGTATCAGTGTGAATAGTGTCCATGCGGGCCCTTTGTATGCATGGCAAGTCGCCTCCCACACCTTGTTGTAGGTTGAGGTGATTTATTAGCCTGCACCTGGGCTTGCTTCTGTCCAGCCCAGGCCCTGGGGGTACTCAGGCGCAGTCTCTGGGGGAGGTCACGGGTAGCGGTGCCTGAGGCCGTGGGCTCGGGGAATGCAGATAAAAGGTGGAGATGGTGATAAAAGAATAAAATGTCTGTCGTGACGCCACCTGTAGGGGTCCGGTAATGGCATCGGCGCTGCTTGAGCCTCCGGGGGATGGACGTCAGCTAGGTGGAACTGCTCCCTACAGGACGAGCGGGGGTCCCCAGGGCTGTTGGTTGTAGTGAGGGGAATAGGGTAGCCCGGTCGGTGTGGTGTAGATGGAAGGAGGGACACGCACACAGTCTTTTGGTACCTTTACTGGTGTTCTTCACGGGTACACTCGACCGGAGATGAGGTAAACACTTCAGAATTCCCACAGCGAGTAGGGTTGTAGGCCTCCTGGTTTCAGTTACTCTGTCTGAGTCTGGCAGGCATGGAACCTGACCAGACTGTTACTTCACTCTCTGTGTGACTCTCCACACCCGGATTTGCTGCACTGAGGGCACTTCTATGGGACTTCCTGTCTGGCCTAGACTCCGGGCTCTCATTTGGTGGTGCTTTGGGTGTCCTGGAAGCTAAACCTCCTTGTAGTGCTGGTTTCTCTGCAGGGCCTATTCTCTGTGTCCCTGTAGCTCAGACCCAGTGACCGGAACTCTGCTGGGGTTAGTCGGTATGACTCCTATGCCCCCTTCTTGTAGAACACTTCTCTCTCCTCTGCCTGCGACCCCCTACTCTGCAGGTCTACCACTTTCTCAGGTGGATGCTGGTATGGGCCTAGCACGGCTCCAGTACCAGCTCAGCTCACTCAGTTCTTCACAGTTCTGTAGTGACTGCACACTCTGGTGTTTCTCCCTCCAGGACCCGTATTTATAGGGGGAATTGGCTTAAGGCAACCAGTGGAGCTCCCCCTACAGGCCTGGGGTGAAAGGATGTTGTGTGTTAGTGGGGTTACTCGCTGTGTTACATCCTTCCATGTCTTAAGGGAGTCTGTGGTGACCTGGCACAGGGTGCCACACTTCATAGTGGGGTCTGACTGCATTCTTCAAGTGCAGTTGGTTTTTGTTTTTGGCACTGATGGTAAGTTTTTTCCTTGGGGGTACCACATTGGGAATCGGGTCTGTTACCCATGCACTACCAATTTCACCACCGGTTAGTTTTACCTGTTGATGATGCAGGAGGGCTCTGATCTCTCTGTTGCAGGTCCCGACTGACCCAGGACTCTGGTGTCCTTCCTTAGAGCGGCCTGGAGTGAGCCTCTCAGTGGCTCCATTCTCCAGGTCTCTCCTCATCATCCTCTCTCCTAGACTCCTCATCTAGATTGCTCCCTTGTTCCTTCCTTCCCACACTTTTCTACCACCAAGCCCTCCTCCTTGCCAGAATTAGAGCAGCTCCCCTGAACTTGGGTTCAGAGCTCCCCCTTCTGGCCTGAAGTCGAGCAAGGTGTATGTGTGCATGGGGTACCTCACGTGGGGTCTCCTTCTGCTCCCAGGTATGACATTACCCCCGGTGAAGGAGGCAACAACACTGTGGCACACGGGCCTTTGGGGTGCCACATAGGAATACCAGCTAAAATTAGGTTCCTACAGATCCATAGCAATTCTTTCAAATGGCACTTCAGGAATTGGTGGAGACACTAGTGGACTTCGAAAATTTGGGGAGGGTGCTGAATACTGACTCTGGGCAGAAGGCACAGTAATCTCTTACATCAGCTACTACACCGAGCCAAAAAAAAGTTTTAAAACGCATTCTCTTGTTTTATGGCTTGGGAACTATTTATTGTTCCATAATGTCTTCACTGTGCTTGCTTCCATGATTCTTTGTCATTTTGTGTTGACATGTAAGTATAGGCTAGCGTGACCCCTGGACTCACCACGTCTCCATTTTATTATATTTACATTTTTCCTACCTCTGACCAGAGTGGGATCAGAATGTCTGGTAACGCATCTGTTACATGCCCTTTTGGCACATTAACTTGGTCTTGTCTATTTTACCTGCAATTACATTAAAGGGAGTCTGTTTGCAGGTTTTGCTGTGTAAGCTTAGGACAGCATGTAGGGGTTAAAAAATACAAAAGTAACTGCTTTTTTTATCAGGGTTTGTTCAGTTGTTTACATAAACTGATTTATTAGCCTGTGATTAACATTACAGGACTATAAAGTCTGACCTGCCCCCTGCTGCGATTGACCCCTTACTGTGAATGCACAATCTCTAGAGAGCCTGATGTGGGCGGGGCAGCTCTCTGTGTACAGACATTGTACATACAGAGCCTGGTGTGGACAGGGGCAGCTCTCCCAGCTCTGTTGCGTTCCTCAAACTAAATTCTTTGATTGTGTGAGAACGGCTGCAGCCAGTAATCTATGTGATATGACACGCCCACTCCAGGGACGGGAAAGACTCGGGAACCAAGCGGTTACTTGTTGTTTTAAGTCACCTCTTTGCTTCTTTTCACAGGGACAGACAGGGGCCGAGACCCAGTCCCGTGACCCTGGGGGTGTCATTTAAAATAAACCGGGAATGATGACAAGGAAAGTCTGATGGGAAAAGGGGGTATTCTTGACGCCACCTGCGGTATGTGGCAGCCGCTGTTTCAGAACCTCTGGGGTCGATGACCTGCAGGTGGAGCGTTGTCCCCAGGTCCCAAGGGCAGTGGAGTGGTTCCTCCAGCTCGTACCTTAGCAGTTCTCTCAGTCAACACTACCCTCGGTGTTAACACACCCCAGCTGCAATTCCATTGCTTTTACTCGGGTATTAAAACATGGCCACCAGGTACTTTCCTTGCCACTCTCTGGTACAACTTTTTCTCCAGAGCCGGGTTAGTACAGTCAAGCCACGGTTGGTGCCCTTTCCTTACTCTCTAGGTGTCTCAGTCTGTGGTGGGTCTACGTTCTCTCAGCACTATAAGGGGTAGATCTCCTCTGAGGCGAGCGGGTCATCGCTCTTCTCCCCAGGCTCTCAACACTCTCCCGCAGCACAGAGCTCAGGTACCAATGGCCATGGGTGCTGTTGTGTCCCAGGCACCATTAGGTTCTTCTCCCTGGCACTGCTCCCTAGTTCAGCCACCTTCTCCAAGATGTGTCGGGTGTTCGGCCACAGCTCCCTTTAGAAGTTGGGGCCTTTGGATTTACAGCTCTGGCATGAAATATCCGCACTGTGTTCAGGGCGGGGTCCCTGTGTTGTCCACCACCCCCTCTGTCTCGTCAGATTCGGGCATACGGGGGAATCGTTCTCTTCTACACCCCTAGGGCTCTTCTCCGTCAGTCAGTCTTTCCCTCCCGTGGGCGAGCGGGGTGGCATTGCTCCAACCCACGGGAGTCGGCACTACACCGCCTCAATGCTCCCGACTACCACTCTTCGACAGTCGATGTTACTTCTCCGGTCTCATTCTACTGTCTGACTCCCTACCACTTCCTGTTCTCCCATTTTGTGACCTAGGCCCTCCCTCCAGGTCCTCCCATTGTCCCTGGGCCTGTTGCTGCATGTGTGTGTGCACCATCCCAGCAACTGGAGAACAGGGGCACTACACTCCCTTACCTCAGGAGTGCAGTACCTCTAGTGGCGGCTCACCTGATAGGGCACCACAGATACATCGTCGTAGGCAAAGAGATCATGAATCCATTATGTTGCTGTCAGATGAGGTAGCAAAAACCTGCTGACCGATTCCCTTTAAATGGAATAAAGGAGACTCGCCAGGCAGCTCCGTTCTCTCGACAAAAGGTTCATGGTACAGCATCCCCGTCTCCTTATTGTTGTAGGCTTTAACACAACGTGGCCCTTTTAACTTTTCATCCCACACCTTTCAGAAGGAAGGGAAATCCTGACCCGTTATAACCATGGCTGTGGAGTTGGAGTCGATGTCCATTTTGGTGGAGTCAGAGTTGAACTCAGGGAAATTGAGGAGTCGGAGGTTTGGCTTTCTGACTTCACAGCCAGGGCTGTGGAGTTGGAATTGGTGTTCATTTTGGTGGAGTTTGAGTCGAATTAAGGGAAATTGAGGAGTCAGAGGTTTGCCGTATCAACACCACAGCCCTATTATAATGTCATACTGGAGGGCCGGAACAACCGTGACATGGCAAATTACCAATCTCATCACCGGTTTCCATATCCATGGAGGCAGTTCTAGAGTCATCAAGCTGTAGTGTTGCCCGGGTGTAATGCCCATATATGGTCGTAATATCATATAAGGTAATATCACCCATATGTGGTTGTGTGTGTATGTATCATAGCCCACCCCCCTGAGTAGCTCCATCCCTTCATAACTATGCACCTATTCATAGCCCCACCTATCCAGGTATCTCTGCCACTATGTATAACGACGCCCCTTCATAGGCCCACCCCTCCACATAGCTCCACCCCGGGACTGTGGTGGGGACGGGGCTATAAGTGACGTGGTTATGAGCGGGCAGGACTATGCCACATACACATACATACATACACCCGGCTTTAAATATTAGATCAGGCCCTAACCAAAGTGGTAATACTGCCTGAATCAAACCTGGCCATCTATATCGATTAACACTCATTGTTTACAAAATTCTAATCCATACAATAAGTAGTATATGAGAAGAACACTTTGTGTTGCCAATATTGAGCGTAGACAACCATGCACTGTGCATTTGTTATATACACTACTAAGGCTATATCCTCTAATATCCCCATAGGGGAGAGTGCACAGCTTACTGCAGGAAAAGCTTTTACCCCGACGTGTAGGTTAATATTATATTTTCTTTCCAGTTGCTAAATTCAGCTTCCAGACTCCCGTCATCTAAACAAACCATTACACTAATCATTACAAATTTTGATGACGACACCTAATTACTAATGCAGAGGCCGAGCTGCGGACACTCGGGATTCAATTAGCGGAACAGAAAACAGATATTTGGAATCCTAATATCCTCACACAAAACCTTCAAAGTCCAGACTCCCAGCACTGCATCTGTCAAATCTGTATCCTATAGGAAAAGGCATTCCCTATTGATCCTATATAGCACAGTATGTCTTCTGGCTGTGTCTCCTGATTCCATCGTTGTCTATACCCGCGTGATTCCATTAGGCCATCATATCGCATCTTTTCCCATCCAAGAAATTGATGCATTACCCATACCAGCTAAGAGTGATAAAAAATGTAGATAAGGCTATTTATAAATATATATCACTTAATTATTCATGAAAACGAGTTAGGCAATTATACACAAATAATAAAGTCAAATATATAGAATCTAAAAAATAGCAATGTGCAGTAGTTCATGCAATAATCTACAGCTTTACGATTTGTCCGTTTTTTATTAAAAAAAAGTTATCCAGGTATAAACTGATCATCTGTAATCTGTGGGTAAAGCAACAATTAATTGTAATCTGTGGTTGAACAGAGCAGCGAGGTTTGAGTTTCCCTGCTTCCCCAGTATATTAAAGGGATGACAGGCTTTCTATAAAATCTACCGTAAGTGTATTTCTAGGCTTCAGAATGCTGACTGTTTGTAATTTACACCCTGTCAGCATTTTGCAGGGTTACCTAGATATCACCTTTCTGCGTTTGGAGGCCCTCAACCAGAGGCATGCTTGTTTTGGAGCTTTGGCATAACGTCACCACTTGTTGTTTACACTCACACTCCTACAGGCAGTGGCGGACCGTGACCCCTGGGGGCCCTGGTGCAGTCATGGTTAGGAGCGGGGGGGGGGGGGGGTTTGGGGAAGAGATGGTGGCTGGGGGGGTGCTCTGTGGTGCTGGCGGCCATCGGAGAGGTGTTTGCGGTGGCTCTCCTACCTGCTGGGCCGCACTCGGCGGTCTGGGGAGCCGGAGGGGCGGGATCAGTCAAGGGAAGCAGGAAGCTTTCTGCTTCCCTTGCATGACCCTCCTCTCCTATGACAACGGCTTACGGGGGTCGGCTGGGGGGCCCCCGCAGGCTTGAAGGGGCCCCCTAGCCGGTCGGGGCCTTGGTGCAGCTGAACCAGCTGCACCACGGTAGTTCCGCCCCTGCCTACAGGTATGCCCCAGACTGCAACAAGCCCTCCCCAGTCTTAACATGCCTGCCCCCTCCCCACACTGCAACAAACCCACCCTAGCCCAAGCATGCCCCCCTCCCCAGTCTCAGCATGTCCCTTCCCCTGTCTCAGCATTCCCCTCCCCAGTCTCGGCATGCCCTTTCCCCTGTCTCAGCATGCCCCCCTCCCCAGTCTCAGCATGCCTGCCTTCCCCGAGTTCATTCCCCTATGTAAATTATGATAGAACCACCACATTGCACTGAGAGCGGTCACCTTTTCTACACTGTGATGAATCCACAGCTCTGAGAAGGAGATGACTGGTTTCAGTGCTGTGGTGTGTACGCGCTCACCTCCTCCCACTATGCCCTTCAAACTATAAGATATATTGGTAATCCAGACCAGGCTACCTCACTTACAATGATATAGTAAAATATACTCAAAGGTACAAATATATCTGTAGTTTGAAAGGACTGACCAGGGCCAGTGAGAAAGAGCCATTTGTGAGCAGGGCACTACAAGCGTATCAAGAGGGTGCTGACCTCCGCTCTTTAGGTAGGGCATAGATGTCAGTACCAGCTATCAGGGTATATTTGCAGTGGTCGTATCTCACTATTGTGTACATAGCATTATTTATGTTTAGTTTTTCCACTTTTGGTTGCACCAAAAAATTTTTTTCTAATAATGATCATTCTATGGCTTTTTATCTGTAGTATCTCAAAAAGGTTGATTTTATTACTAAAAGGTCCTGTTTGAGATGCTGATGTTGCAGTTGCATAGGCCGGGGTACTCGGTAGCAAGGCAGTCTTGGAATAACATGATGGTGATTGCTCAGACCAGTGGCCCTGAACAGACAAGTGAAATGGAGATATTTACAGGGGATTATAGAGTCTACTGTACATATCACCTCTTATATATTATTTTCACACTGACGATATCAAAATGTAGTTTTCTAACCAGAGAATATGGGTTAGTAATAAAGTGATTACCTGGATATAATAACTCCATTGAGCTCAGAATTCTATAGTATTTCCAGTTATAGGACGGGGACATAACTCCATAATGGGGGTAAGTCATATGAGTTTATAGGATTTAGAAGGTTACAAGGGCTCATACATCTGACCAACATGAAGGGGAAGGTGGGCGAGTGGGTAAGTTAAAATTTTGCACTGAGGATCCTGGACTCTAGTTACACCACTACCAGGGCCGCACTGTCCATTGGACATTGTGAGCCCTCAGGCAGCAAGGAGGCATGGGGTGCAGCAGTGCCGAAGGGGGCGGCGCCTGTTGCTCCACTCAGTTAACCAGGGCGGCAGGTACAACAGCTCCGCTATACCCGCAGCTGTGACAGTGCGGCCCCCCGTCCACTCCCCCCCCGCCCCCCCACCACCTGCTCATCACCCGCGGCTCAGGCAGCAGGGGGCTTGATGCACCCCTGACCACTACTACCAGTCATTTGAATTTAACCTCTTCCTTCTTATATTTTTACACCACCCATCTTTTATATAATGTCAGTCAGTATGGAGGGCGCAGTATTAACCCTCTGTCTGCCCCATATGTGTCCGTCCTCTCAGATTGATATGTGTCCCCCCCTTAGTTAGCCCCTGTATTTGGTGTCCGGTTTGGCACTTGCCTGTAGGGGTGGTGTTCTCGATCTCTGAATGATGTCTGTGGGTATAGATAGCCGCGCCTTCCTCACATTATGCACACTGGAGTGCAATCACAATGATGAACAGCAGTCTTAGCATTTTCAACATGGAGCAATTTTGCATGTTGTGTTAACCACAAAGAGTCTGTACAGACAAAGCCTATTCCTGTGTGGTCTCTCAATATAACCAAGAATTGGGTGACATCACAATGAGAACCTGAGTGACCTCACCGGGAGCAGCTGGCAGCTACACGAGTGATGTCACAATCGGGGCTCAGCCACTAAACTGTCCATCTCTATTTAATCTAATATATAAAGTTGAATGTGTGTATGTATGTGTGTGTATATGTATGTACAGTATGTATATCCAGGATTGGCATCTACACCGTTGCAACTACAGGCACAAAATTTTGCACAGTCACACATCTGGACCCCGAGAGCGTCATAGGCTATGTTGTGAGGCGAAATTTTAACCCTGCATGTTCCAGTTCACCAAACAATTTTGCCCCTATCTACATAATGGGGAAAAAGTGAATGGAAAAGTGTTGGCGGAATATCAACAGCTGCCAGCTACAGCAATAAAACTTTGCACAGTCACACGTCTGGACCCCGGGAGCGTCATAGGCTATGTTGTGAGGTGAAATTTTAACCCCGCGCATTCCAATTCACACAATTTTGCCCCTATCTACATAATGGGGAAAAAGTGACAGTTACCAGTTGACAGTTGTGAATGAGAGGGGCTTAATGATAGCACCAAAGACTAACAGCACATGCCAGCATATAGTCACTAAGGTGGGGCCCCAACATGAGATATTCACCACACACGGGGACATGTATACACACCACACGCACACAAAGAGTAACAGCAAGTGTATAGTCGCTAAGGTGCAGCCCCAACATTGGATACTCACCATACACCCGAACAAACACACACCACAAAGAGACACACACAACATAGGGACACACACACCCCAAGGGGACACACACACCCTATAGCGACACATGCACTCACCCCACAGGGACACACACACCACAAAGAGACACACACAACACAGACACACACACCACACAGACCCCCCCCCACACAAGGACACACACACATAGCCACCCTATAGGGACACATGCACTCACCCCTCAGGGACACACACACACCACAAAGACACACACAACAGAGACACACACCACACAGACCCCCCCATCCCACAGGGACACACACACATACATACCCTATAGGGACACATGCACTCACCCCTCAGGGACACACACATACACCCCAGGGACACACACAACACACAGACAGACACAGATGTGCACAAATCACCTCACACAACTCACCTCGTGTGTTATCTTTAATTTCCAAACATAAACATCTGATTAAAAACAGCCAATGTGCAACACATGTGCCATATAGGGAATTAAGGCAGATGTCAGTCACATGAGCTGTGTATTATGTGTATGTGTGAGGTAACATATACTGCCTGGCCAGGGGGAGGGTTTACTATTGGCTGGAGATTTATTAGGCTGCCTATAGCAACCAATCATAGCTCAGCTTCTATTTTCTTACAGGTCATTAATATTACATATTCAAATTCTATTTTGTTATAGCTAACATCAGTTATTTATTAACCCGGGCGTAGCCGGGTACTACAGCTAGTTCCTAATATTACTAGTCTGGATCAGAATATCACATCAGGAATAAAACATTTATATTGGGACCTTTCTTCTGGCGATAGATACATGTATGTTATACATCAAGAATCTCAAGGTACTTCACAATGTATGTATCGAAAGATTCCCCTATATAATGTACATATCACCTCCTATATATTACCTTCACACTGATGATATCAAAATATAGTTTTCTAACCAGAGAATATGGGTTAGTAATAAAGTGATTACCTGGATATTGTAACTCCATTGAGCTCAGAATTCTATATTATTTCTAGTTATAGGATGGGGACATAACTCCATAATGGGGGTAAGTCATATGAGTTTGTAGGATTTAGAAGGTTACAAGGGTCCATACATCTGATCAACATGAAGGGGGAGGGAGGCAGGTGGGGAGATAAGTTTAAATTTTGCACTGAGGCCCCCGGACTCTAGTTACACCACTACTACCAATCATTTGAATTTAATCTCTTTCATTCCTATATTTTTACACCACTCATCTTTTATATAATGTTAGTCAGTATAGAGGGAGCAGTATTAACCCTCTGTCTGCCCCATATGTCTCCGTCCTATGAGATCGATATGTGTCCCCCTTAGTCAGCCCCTGTATTTGGTGTCCGGTTTGGCACTTGCCTGTAGGGGTGGTGTTCTCGATCTCTGAATGATGTCTGCGGGTATAGATAGGCGCGCCTTCCGCACATTGAGCGCATCGGAGCGCAATCACAATGGTGAACAGCAGTCTTAGCATTTTCAACATGGAGCAATTTTTCATGTTGTGTTATCCACAAAGAGTCTGTACAGACAAAGCCTATTACTGTGTGGTCTCTCAATATAACCAAGAATTGGGTGACATCACAATGAGAACCTGAGTGACATCACCGGGAGCAGCTGGCAGCTACACGAGTGATGTCACAATCGGGGCTCAGCCACTAAACTGTCCATCTCTATATAATTCCTAATATTACTAGTCTGGATCAGAATAACACATCAGGAATAAAACATTTATATTGGGACCTTTCTTCAGGCGATAGATACATGTATGTTATACATCAAGAATCTCAAGGTACTTCACAATGTATGTATCCAAAGATTCCCCTATATAATGTACATATCACCTCCTATATATTACCTTCACACTGATGATATCAAAATGTAGTTTTCTAACCAGAGAATATGGGTTAGTAATAAAGTGATTACCTGGATATTGTAACTCCATTGAGCTCAGAATTCTATAGTATTTCTAGTTATAGGACGGGGACATAACTCCATAATGGCGGTAAGTCATATGAGTTTGTAGGATTTAGAAGGTTACAAGGGCCCATACATCTGATCAACATGGAGAGGGAGGGAGGCGAGGGGGGGGTAAGTTAAAATTTTGCACTGAGGACCCCCAGACATTAGTTACACCACTACTACCAATCATTTGAATTTAATCTCTTCCATTCTTATATTTTTACACCACCCATCTTTTATATAATGTTAGTCAGTATGGAGGGAGCAGTATTAACCCTCTGTCTGCCCCATATGTGTCCGTCCTATCAGACCGATATGTGTCCCCCTTAATAAGGTCCTCTATTTGGTGTCCGGTTTAGCACTTACCTGTAGGGGTGGAGTTTTCAGTCTCTGAATGATGTCTGTGGGTATAGATAGGTGCGCCTTCCGCACATTGAGCGCACAGGAGTGTAATCACAATGATGAACAGCAGTCTTAGCATTTTCAACATGGAGCAATTTTGCATGTTGTGATAACCACAAAGAGTCTGTACAGACAAAGCCTATTCCTGTGTGGTCTCTCAATATAACCAAGAATTGGGTGACATCACAATGAGAACCTGAGTGACATCACCGCGAGCAACCGGCAGCTACACAAGTGATTTTTCATTTAAGACAAATTAAGTGAAGATAATAATACCAAAGAATTTGATTGCAATCGTTTTCAGGAAGAAACTGAGTATTATCTGACAGAATTGCAGGGGTGTCAATACTTTTGGCCACAACTGTATGTGTTTTGTGACGCCAAATGGGGTATCTGGTCAGGAGTGACCAGCGCTGCTTATGGGGTTCCAGGGGTTAGATGGTGCAGCAGTAAGGTGGATGACTTTCCCCAATAAGAGTAAGTCTCCTGGGTGATGATGAATGTTGTAGTGAGCAGTGCAGCATAAAGAAACAAGGAGGCAAATGAATTCAGTCTTTACCTTTACTGATGATTGATGGTAAATTTAATCAAGGGGTACTGGTCACCAGGCCCAGGGTCTGGTTAGCCTGAAAGAAGCTGAAATCCACTCCATCAGGTGGGATCAGTATGCCTTCCTTCTGTGATTTATATTTAGAGTATCAGATGCCTGTGAGCTAATCTGTTCATCTGTGTGCTCCCTTCTCTGTGTAGTTCCCCAATCAGCAGGCAATGCAAGCATATCAGGGGTGCTGTCCTGTTTCTCACAGCTCTAGGCTCTCTATACTGCTGTGCTCTTGAGTCCACACTTGTGACCAGCAGACTTGTAAATCTTTGGTCCCCAAACTTGGCTCCCAGGGCTTGCAGTCCCTGAATAGCCCAGGACTCTGGTGTCCTCTTCTTTGTGCAAACCTGGGATGAGCCTGCAGTAGCTCCAAACACCAAGAGTTCTTGTCTCCTCATGCATCCTCTCCCTTCCCTACCTCACACTACAATACTCTCTTCTTTTTGTCCCCACCCCCCAGCCAGAAGAGGCAGTCACTCTAAAAACTAGGTGCTTGTGCTTCCCCTTCTGGTCAGGGATTGGGCTTGTGTGGATGCGTGGTTACCTGATGTAGAGGGCTCCAGGCAAGAAACCATCACTGGTTAGGGAGGCGACAGCATTGTGGCATCCGGACCGTAGGGGCGCCACATTGACCTGCTTCTATTGCCCTTGTACATATATTTTGTTAGTCACCCAGAGCCCCCATTACCAGTATAATGACAGCCAAAGCTTTTGCCCAGAAATCAAAGGCAGTATACAAGATCCAGGGGTTCCTACCTTACCTCTATTCAGATCTGCTCTTCTGTGTTGGGCTACTCATCTGGAGACTTGCTCTTCATAGTTGTTTTCTTTCCCTGGTGCCTCCTCACCAAGCTGGAAGACGGTTGCAAGCCACAAATCATGGTGTCACGAGCCATATGTGTCTCCAGAGCCACAAGTTGGGGACCCCTGTACTACACAATGCCCACTGAATCAATTAGCTTTATTCCAGGGGTCCCCAACACACGGGCCGGGCGCTGTGGCTTCATTGTGTGGCCCGTGGCACCGTTGGCCACTTAACCTTGTTGGCGGTCCAGTGCATGGGTCCCTGCTGTGTTACTGACTTCCGGCCGCGGGACTATCTAACAAGCGCTGCCGTTCAGTAACATCAATGCAAGCCACCAGCCAATGAGAGGCCTGCAGCTTCCATCAGCCTATAACGTCACCTGCGGGCCTCCCATTGGCTGGCGGCTTGCATTGATGTTACTGAACGGCTGCGCTTTTCAAACAGTCCCGCGGCCGGAAGTCAATATGACTATTCCTGGCGGGGACCGTGGAGTACTCGGAACTGGGCCCTCTTGACGTTGTCAGGGCTGTGAGATGTCATGGTGGTGTGACCCGGTCCTTGGTCCCCTCGTTGGGCGATCAGTAAATGGGGACATTTGAAAAAAGGATGAAAATAAAAATATAAGAGTAAAATACACTGTGTTCCAAATTATTATGCAAATTGGTTTTAGTGCCATAGGGTTGTGTTTTTTTTTTTTTTTTCTTTTTTTAATGAAACCCATTGATGGTATTGTGTCTGAGTTCTTTGGATCACTGAAATAAATCTGATACCTGTGATAATTAGTTTCCAATAAAAGGAAAACTGAGTGTCCCACAATATTATGCAGGCCACAGTTTTCAAGTAACATGGGAAAGAAAAAGGATCTCTCTGCTGCCAAAAAGCAACAAATAGTGCAATGCCTTGGACAAGGGATGAAAACCTTAGACATTGCTCGAAAACTTAAGCGGGACAGGCAGCCATGACAGCCAGGGGCCCATTAGGGACAGACAGTCCTGTGAACAAGGCGCACATCAGGCAGACTCCGCAAGCAGCTGAGTGCTCCTCTGCGCTGCCAGTGCACATGGCTAATTTGCATGTCGTGCAGATTAGCCATGTGCATGCTCCAGGGAGCAGTGAAGCTTCTGTGGTGCCCCACTGGTCAGTGCACCACAGTAGGGGTACTGCACCCAAGACAGCGCGTGTGGTATCCCAGTCATTGGAGAATGTGATGTCAAACTGAGGCTCTCGTCAAAGTATTCCTACACCTAGGACTACGGTCAAAAAAGACCCCGAGGGGACTAAGGAATATCTTTAAAAATCTCAATACTTTATTAAAGAGCTTTTAAAAAGCATAACAATGCACAATGGATTACCACAATCACAAGTACCCAATACAATATTCTGACCGCTTTCTGATCTTTCCAGATTTACGTTGATTCTGTTTCCTCAGTTGATAGCTGTATTGTCTTTTGTGATTGTGGTAATCCATTGTGCATTGTTATGCTTTTTTAAAGCTCTTTAATAAAGTATTGAGATTTTTAAAGATATTCCTTAGTCCCCTCGGGGTCTTTTTTGATGGTATATATAAAAGGGAATGCATTTAAAGGGATCCTGTCACCCCCAAAACACCTCTAAACCTATTAAAAGCTGTCCCTAGAGCATATTAACACTTTCCCTACACTCCTTTTAGCTCCTAAATGCCCTTAGTAAAAGTGAAGAAAAACGTTATAATAGTACCTGATTAGTGAAGATAATGAGTGACTATCTATTCATAGTCACTCATCAAGGCAGCCCCTCTTCTTCATATCACGCCTATTCAGGCGTGATCGTCATCCTAGATTCAAAATCGCGCCTCCCTGCGCGCCTCCCCACTCTCCCATAGCGTCCGTGCTTCATTGTGGGGCTGTATGACGCGATCCGCGTCATTCCCGGCGCCGGGTGACGTATTTGCAGCCGCGCCGCGCTGTCTGCTTCAAAATACGCACTGCGCATGCGCATGGGCATGCGCAGTGCGGGACTTGAAGCTGACAGCGCGGCGCGGCTGCAAATACGTCACCCGGCGCCGGGAATGACGCGGATCGCGTCATACAGCCCCACAATGAAGCACGGACGCTATGGGAGAGTGGGGAGGCGCGCAGGGAGGCGCGATTTTGAATCTAGGATGACGATCACGCCTGAATAGGCGTGATATGAAGAAGAGGGGCTGCCTTGATGAGTGACTATGAATAGATAGTCACTCATTATCTTCACTAATCAGGTACTATTATAACGTTTTTCTTCACTTTTACTAAGGGCATTTAGGAGCTAAAAGGAGTGTAGGGAAAGTGTTAATATGCTCTAGGGACAGCTTTTAATAGGTTTAGAGGTGTTTTGGGGGTGACAGGATCCCTTTAAGTAATAAGATTATGATCTAAACCTAGGACTACGGGACCAATTGGCCAACCCGTTACTATGTTAACCCGTCCCAGTGGGAGTTTTAGGGTAGTGGAAAAAGCGGGAACACGCAGAGAAAAGAGGGTGTAAAGCGGGTCCTAGAGGAAAGTCTCAGCGAGGGCGCCCGAAAAGGAGTGGCAACCCAGATTGAAGGGGAAAACCCAGTGCCAGATCTCTTGATTGCATGGTCTGGGGGAATCCCAGTCCCGAACGGGGAATCGGCTCTGAGTCTCTGTACAGGTGAGTGCAACCCTGAACCGCCAACACCGATGGGTCGCAGGTCTGTTAAGCAGCCCCTAACCTTGTCCACGAAGCACAACCTCACCAGGAGTTCCAAACTGGGTTGAGCCCCTTAGAGAAGAAGGGTATCCTCATTACACCCAACGGGCCTGGTAGGAAGCTGGCTTGTGCAGGGAAGCGCATGGATAGAAAGAGTGCATGGAAAGACACAGAAGGACTGGAAACAAAGTCAAGGAACATCTAAGAGAGCCTTAGGGAGACATTGCACTCTTTGGTGACGACCCAGCCAGTTCCCGATCCTGTGTAACTGTATAGCTGAACTGCCGTGACAAGTTACCAGTAAACATCAGTAGAGTTATCCAGTTTCCTATATTTCATTCCTATAAGTACTGAGACAACAAGTGTTTCAGATCCTGCCCTGGGGACCCCGCTTCTCCTGCGGGGAACTACAACCGTCCCCAGAGGTCTGCCGGCAGTGCTGGTGCCTTCACCAGAGTCTGCAGGTGGCGTCATGAGACTTTATTTTATTTTTATTTTCCATTTTTAAGTGACCACCAGGGCCACTGGCCTGGGCAGGCCACCCGTGACATCCCCCTTACAGAAATCGCCCGGGTACTGAGTCCCCACGGCCTTGGGGCGGGTCACTTCCTCCTTTGCCAACTACAGCAGTGATGAGTCATCAACCTACGACCTCATCACACTGCTGCAGCCAGCAGGATGGAGGAGGAAGCTACACAGTCCTGGGAGCCTGCTGCTATAAGGATGTGGTGGGGAAGCATCTGAGGAGGACAGCCCAGGGCAGCGGATGGAAGGTGAGTATGATCAGTTTTTCTTTTTTTACTGTGTGCAGCAGGATAGGGGATTGTATGTACCATGGAGGCTGTGTTGGGTGTATAAAGAGTCTGTACTGCCTGTAAATTGAGGCTGTGCTGGGGTATATAGAGAATGTGCTGGGGGTATATGGAGGCTGTGCAGTGTGTAAATGGAGGCAGTGTTGGCTGTAAATGGAGGCTGTGCTGTGTGGATATGGAGGCTGTGCTGGCTGTAAATGGAGGCTGTGCTGGGGTATATGGAGGCTTTGCTGGGTGTATATGGAGGCTGTGCTGGCTGTATATGGAGGCTGTGCTGGCTGTATATGGAGGCTGTGCTGGGTGTATATGGAGGCTGTGCTGGGTGTAAATGGAGGTTGTGCTGGGGTATATAGATGCTGTGCTGGATGTATATTGAGCCTCTGCTGGCTGTAAATGGAGGCTGTGCTGGCTGTATATGGACGATGTGCTGGTGTATATGGAGGCTGTGCTATGTATATATGGAGGCTGTAGTAGCTGTATATGGAGGCTGTGCTAGCTGTATATGGAGGCTGTACTGGCTGTATATGGAGGCTGTACTGGCTGTATATGGAGGCTGTGCTGGTGTATATGGAGGGTGTGCTCGCTGTAAATGGAAGCTGTGCTGGGGTATATAGAGGCTGTGCTTAGGCTATATAGAGACTGTGCTGGTGTAAATGGAGGTTGTGCTGGGGTATATAGAGGCTGTGCTGGGGTATGTATGACTCACCGTAGCCGGGTTCTGCACGTCGCAGGCATCTTTCCTCTCCTTGTCACGGAACCGCGCCTGCGGCTGTGGGGCCCGGTGGTCCAGATCAATAGCGGAAAGGCTGAACAGTTAAGGGGTTAAATCTTGTCGTGACGCCAACTGCGGGTGTTCCGGTGATTTCACCGGTGCTGCTAGGCCTCCGAGGGATGTAATGCAGCAAGATGGGATGCTCCCCACAGGACGAGCGGGAGTCCCCGTTGCCAGGAGCTGCACAAGATGTTGTGAGACAGCTCAGTAGCACTGCTGTTAGGTCCAGGAATCAAACGCGGACACATTAAAGTCTTTTGGGAACCTTTACTGGTGGAAAGCAGGTACACTCAGACCGGGTTAGTGAGGTCGACACTCCTGGAGTTTCACAGCAAGTAGTGTTAGGCTTCCTTTCTCTGTACTTCTAGTGAGGTCGGGTGGATGTGGAATCCTGTCGGACCGGGTTGTGCGTTCGGTGGAACGTGATTCACCTGGGTACTGCACTGAGGGCACTGTTAAAGGGTTAAGCAGGATCAATACTCTTCCCTGGGCTCTCGTCGGTAGGTGCTTCAGGTGAACAGGGAGCTAAACTCCCTGTTGGAAGTGCTGGTTCTCTGTGGTGGCAAAGTAGCTCTCACAGCTCGGTTCCAGTAACCGGATGGTGAGTGAGAGTTAGGGTAACTCTGATGTCCCTGAGAGATGCTTTCTCCTTTCCTCTGACCCCAATTGCAAGGGTCTCTCACTGGGCAGGTGTGCTGGTTTGGGCCTGGTAAAGCTCCAGAACCAGTGGTTGCACACGTCCTGCAGCTCTTCTAGCGTCTGCACACTCTGGTGTTTCTCCCTCCAAGACCCTATTTATAGGGGGAAGTGGCTCAAAGTGACCAGTGGAGCTCCCCCTAGAGGCCTGGAGTGAAACAGAGGTGTTCTAAGGTGTTAGGTGTTTTGTTTGTTTGTGAGTGTTGCTTTGCTGTTTCCACTCCATTTGCGTACCAAGGGTTCTGTGGTGCCCAACAGGGTGACAGGGTGCCACATATAGAGGCTGTGCTGGGGTATATTGAGGCTGTGTAGGCTGTATATGGAGGCTGTGCTGGTGTATATAGAGGCTGTGCTGGGTGTATATAGAGGCTGTGCTGGGTGTATATGGAGGCTGTGCTGGGTGTAAATGGAGGCAGTGCTGGGGTATAGACTCTGCTGGCCTTATATGGAGGCTGTGTTGGTGTATATGGAGGCTGTGCTGGCATAAATGGAGGCTGTGTTCGGGTATATAGAGGTTGTGCTGGCTGTATATGAAAGCTGTGCTTGGCTGTATATGGAGGCTGTGCTGGCATATATAGAGGTTGTGCTGGGGTATATAAAGGCTGTGCTGGGTTGTTTGTGAGGCTGTGCTGGGGTATATGGAGCCTGTGCTGGCTGTATATGGAGGCTGTGCTAAGGTTTTTGGAGGCTGTGCTCCGGTATATGGAGGCTGCTGCTGAGGTGTATGGAGGCTTTGCTGATGTATATGGAGACTGTGCTGGGATATATGGAGGCTGCTGCTGTGCTGTATATATAATATGGAGGCTGGGTTATAAATATTATTTGGAAGCTGTGGTGCTGTATATATAATATGGAGGCTGTTCTGGGCTGTATATATAATATGGAGGGGATGCTGGCTTATATATATATGATTTAAAACTGCTGTATATAGTATTTTACGGCTATGCTGGACTATATATATTATTTGGAGGCTGTGCTGGACTGTAGATATTATTTGAATGCTGCTGCTGGGCCTGCCAAAGCTTCAAAATAATTTATACAGCCTGGCACAGCCTCCAAATAATATATACAGCCCAGCACAGCCTCCAAATAATGTATACAGCCTGCAGTCTCCATATTATATATACAGCCCGGAAGTCTCCATATTATATATACAGCCCTGAACATCCTCTATATTATATATACAGCCCACCCAGGAGCCTCTATATTATATACACACATCCTGCAGCTTCTATATTATATTCATGAATCATAGTCTTTGTTAAAGGGGCACACAAAAACCTGGAGCCAGCCTTGCATATACAGTATCATCTGAAGATTAAGGGGGGAATGTAGGCTAATGCCAGAGTTTTTGATGGTGTAGAATTTCTGCAACTATTATTTAAATTAGATTATTTGCATTTTTTACTGTTTGTGAGCAGTTTTTTTTTTTTTTTTATCACATTTTTGATGCTATGGTTTTTGTCTGTGTCATGCTTTAAATAAAGCTGCTTTGTTTTTGATATTCTGTGGTATTTGGCTTTGATAGAACTTTATTAATATACTTAGATTACATGTGTTGTTGATGAGTTTCCTCCACAGGCGCATCTTTCTATGGAGAAAATCTGCACATAAAACCTCAGAGTAACCACAAGAAAACTTGCCATGCTGCGAAACATACAACACAGGTCAGATAACACTGAGTCACAAAGAAGCACCAGAGATTTCTATAAATCCTATCAAGTTTGCTGGAGCTGTAAGAAGTTGCATCTGTAACTCTGTATCAAAAGCTTATTGTGACAACAAATCTTAAGATCACATAGCCTCTGTTATATCCCCTCCTATTACTCCACATATCCTCCCCTATATCTCCTCCTATTACTTCATATATCCTTTCCTACTGTATATCTCCTTCAATTAATCCATATATCCTTCCTATATCTCCTCCTATTACTCCATATATCCTCTCCTATATCTCCTCCTATTACTCCATATATCCTTCCTATATCTCCTTCTATTACTCTATATATCCTCCCTATATCTCCTCCTATTACTCCATATATCCTCCCGATATCTCATTCTATTACTCCATATATCCTCCCTATATCTCCTTCTATTACTCCATATATCCTCCCTATATCTCCTTCTATTACTCCATATATCCTCCCTATATCTCCTACTACTACGCCTCCATATATCCTCCCTATATCTCCTACTACTACTCCATATATCCTCCCTATGACTCCTCCTATTAATCCATATATCCTCCCTATGACTCCTCCTATTACTCCATATATCCTCCCCTATATCTCCTCCCATTACTCCGTATATCCTCTCTATATGTCCTCCTACTACTCCGTATATCCTTCCTATATCTCCTATTAATCCATATATCCCTATATCTCCTGCTATTACTCCATATATCCTCTCCTATATCTCCTCCTATTACTTCATATATCCTCTCTATATCTCCTCCTATTACTTCATATATCTACTCTCCTATATCTCCTCCTATTACTCCATATATCCACCTATATCTCCTCCTATTACTCCATATATCTTACCTATTACTCCATATATCCTCCCCTATATCTCCTCCTATTACTCCATATATCCTCCCCTATATCTCCTCCTATTACTCCATATATCCTCCCTTCTATATCCCCCTATTAATCCATATATCCTCCCTATATCTCCTTGTATTACTCCACATATCCTCCCTATATCTCCTATTACTCCAAATATCCTCCCTATATCTCCTCCTATTACTCCATATATCCTCCCTATATCTCCTACTACTACTCCATATATCCTCCCTATATCTCCTACTACTACTCCATATATCCTCCCTATATCTCCTACTACTACTCCATATAGCCTCCCTATATCTCCTCCTATTAGTCCATATATCCTCCCTATATCTCCTCCTATTACTCCATATATCCTACATATATCTCCTCCTATTAATCCATATATCCTCCCTATGACTCCTCCTATTACTCCATATATCCTTCCCTATATCTCCTCCTATTACTCCGTATATCCTCTCTATATGTCCTCCTACTACTCCGTATATCCTTCCTATATTTCCTATTACTCCATGTATCCTCCCTATATCTCCTCCTATTAATCCATATATCCCTATATCTCCTCCTATTAATCCATATATCCTCTCCTATATCTCCTTAAATTACTCCATATATCCTCTCTATATCTCCTCCTATTACTCCATATATCCTCTCCTATATCTCCTCCTATTACTCCATATATCCTCTCTATATCTCCTCCTATTACTTCATATATCTACTCTCCTATATCTCCTCCTATTACTCCATATATCCACCTATATCTCCTCCTATTACTCCATATATCTTACCTATTACTCCATATATCCTCCCCTATATCTCCTCCTATTACTCCATATATCCTCCCCTATATCTCCTCCTATTACTCCATATATCCTCCCTTCTATATCCCCCTATTAATCCATATATCCTCCCTATATCTCCTATTACTCCAAATATCCTCCCTATATCTCCTCCTATTACTCCAAATATCCTCCCTATATCTCCTTCTATTACTCCATATATCCTCCCTATAACTCCTTCTATTACTCCATATATCCTCCCTATATCTCCTACTACTACTCCATATAGCCTCCCTATATCTCCTACTACTACTCCATATAGCCTCCCTATATCTCCTCCTATTAGTCCATATATCCTCCCTATATCTCCTCCTATTACTCCATATATCCTACATATATCTCCTCCTATTAATCCATATATCCTCCCTATGACTCCTCCTATTACTCCATATATCCTTCCCTATATCTCCTCCTATTACTCCGTATATCCTCTCTATATGTCCTCCTACTACTCCGTATATCCTTCCTATATTTCCTATTACTCCATGTATCCTCCCTATATCTCCTCCTATTAATCCATATATCCCTATATCTCCTCCTATTAATCCATATATCCTCTCCTATATCTCCTTAAATTACTCCATATATCCTCTCTATATCTCCTCCTATTACTCCATATATCCTCTCCTATATCTCCTCCTATTACTCCATATATCCTTCCTATATCTCCTCCTATTACTCTATATATCCTCTCCTATATCTCCTCCTATTACTCCATATATCTACTCTCCTATATCTCCTCCTATTACTCCATATATCTACTCTCCTATATCTCCTCCTATTACTCCATATATCTACTCTCCTATATCTCCTCCTATTACTCCATATATCTCCTCTCCTATATCTCCTCCTATTACTCCATATATCTCCTCTCCTATATCTCCTCCTATTACTACATATATCTTCTCTCCTATATCTCCTCCTATTACTCCATATATCTTCCCTATTACTCCATATATCCTCCCCTATATCTCCTCCTATTTCTCCATATATCCTCCCTTATATATCCCCCTATAATCCATATATCCTCCCTATATCTCCTTGTATTTCTCCATATATCCTCGCTATATCTCCTTCTATTACTCCATATATCCTCCATATATCTCCTCCTATTACTCCATATATCCTCCCTATATCTCCTCCTATTACTCCATATATCCTCCCTATATCTCCTTCTATTACTCCATATATCCTCCCTATATCTCCTTCTATTACTCCATATATCCTCCCTATATCTCCTTCTATTACTCCATATATCCTCCCTATATCTCCTTCTACTAATACATATATCCTCCCTATATCTCCTTCTACTACTACATATATCCTCCCTATATCTCCTACTACTACTCCATATATCCTGCCTATATCTCCTCCTATTAGTCCATATATCCTCCCTATATCTCCTCCTATTACTCCATATATCCCTATATCTCCTCCTATTAATCCATATATCCTCTCCTATATCTCCTTAAATTACTCCATATATCCTCTCTATATCTCCTCCTATTACTCCATATATCCTCTCCTATATCTCCTCCTATTACTCCATATATCCTTCCTATATCTCCTCCTATTACTCTATATATCCTCTCCTATATCTCCTCCTATTACTCCATATATCTACTCTCCTATATCTCCTCCTATTACTCCATATATCTACTCTCCTATATCTCCTCCTATTACTCCATATATCTACTCTCCTATATCTCCTCCTATTACTCCATATATCTCCTCTCCTATATCTCCTCCTATTACTCCATATATCTTCCCTATTACTCCATATATCTACTCTCCTATATCTCCTCCTATTACTCCATATATCTCCTCTCCTATATCTCCTCCTATTACTACATATATCTTCTCTCCTATATCTCCTCCTATTACTCCATATATCTTCCCTATTACTCCATATATCCTCCCCTATATCTCCTCCTATTTCTCCATATATCCTCCCTTATATATCCCCCTATAATCCATATATCCTCCCTATATCTCCTTGTATTTCTCCATATATCCTCGCTATATCTCCTTCTATTACTCCATATATCCTCCATATATCTCCTCCTATTACTCCATATATCCTCCCTATATCTCCTCCTATTACTCCATATATCCTCCCTATATCTCCTTCTATTACTCCATATATCCTCCCTATATCTCCTTCTATTACTCCATATATCCTCCCTATATCTCCTTCTATTACTCCATATATCCTCCCTATATCTCCTTCTATTACTCCATATATCCTCCCTATATCTCCTTCTATTACTCCATATATCCTCCCTATATCTCCTTCTATTACTCCATATATCCTCCCTATATCTCCTTCTATTACTCCATATATCCTCCCTATATCTCCTTCTACTAATACATATATCCTCCCTATATCTCCTTCTACTACTACATATATCCTCCCTATATCTCCTACTACTACTCCATATATCCTGCCTATATCTCCTCCTATTAGTCCATATATCCTCCCTATATCTCCTCCTATTACTCCATATATTCTCCCATTATTCCATATATCCCACTATATCTCCTCCTATTACTCCATATTTTCTCCCTATATCTCCTCCTATTAGTCCATATACCTCTTTGATTACTCCCCATATTTCCCCTATATAACCTCCGGTAACCCCTATAGCTCCTCCTCTGCTCTGAATACCCCTTGCATGGCTCCTCCTGTACATCACCTCCCCTAATTAAATGTGAGGCCCCTCTCTCTCCTAGGAGTGAATGGATTTTAATAAGATATCCTCCTTACACACCTCCTGTCTCCGCTGCTCCTGTCTCTCCCGTATAAGGAGAGCTCACACACCACAGATAACAGACAGTCAACAAAGGATTCCCTGTCCATTGGTTTCTCCAGGAGACAGGCACTGTCATAGATGCAGCCTGAACGCTAACATCTTCCCTTGCAAGGTAGGACCCTCTGCTTCGCTCACCCTCCAACCCATCATTAGAATTTATTCTCCAAAATGCTATTCCTTAGTCTTCTTTGCGCTTCGCCGGTGGCTGTTACTACTAAGATGCTGTGGAAAGAATAGAGCAGCGTGCTGGCAGCAGTGGCAGAGCTGAGAGCATCCTGCCGCAGCTGGATCATTCCTTCTCTCACTGTTTTCTGCATTTACACTTGTTTACACCAAGAGGAACCCCGTAGCCTCCCCGTTGCTCCTAGCGGATTAGTAAGAAGTTGCCTAATTTGCCTGGGAAGACCCTGTCCTGCTATATTCTGTATATTTGTATAGTGGTACCCATACAACGAATGATTACACTGCACCATTTCTCAAATGCATGGTCCTCCTGTGCTGCAGAGCTCACACTCTACTGTTGACTACAAGCCGTCATCTCTGGGCTTAGGTATCTGTGTCGCCTTTAAGTCCTCATTCAGTTCTGTGATCCTAAACGGTGAAGAATGCTCCCATTATGTTCATTTTATCCAGCTGATCCATAACTTCCTCTATGCTGAGGATGATGGGACCCGTAGTCCATTTTTGGTGTCAAAGGTCACCATCGCCATATGGGGGTCATTGACATTTGGTCTATCTCTGTTTTTGTTGTGAGCGCATCGATCCCTATGTTATCGATACTTACGATTATGTATGGTCGTGATGTATTTCTATGCTAATGTGTCTCATTTCTATGTAAATCGGAGATAGTTCAGGAGATTCATGGACATTGATGAATATTTCAGGGGAGAAGACATTACTTGAGCCGTAGGGTCCCTGCAGACACGTAGTAGAGCGCTGGGAGTATGTGATAGACGAGAGGATTGGCTAGTGCACATTTACTGCAGGTAAACGAGTGTAAAGAGATGTCATGCGATGCAAATTGCTCACGTTGTGTGATTCTACAATTGCGACAGTATGGGCCATGGTTGGGTAGGGAACCACATGGCGGTGGAGCTGTGCCAATATTGGGAGATATTTCAGGTCTACATTGCCCCTTTAAGCTCGATTCTTGCAAATTAGAAAGATCTAATGAAAAATGTAAATATGTTTAAAGAGTAGTGATGAGCGAGTACTACCGTGGTTGGGTGGTCTACACTCGAAATGAGCAGTTGGACGCTCGACTTGTGTATCACGTTTAATAGAAGTCAATGGGGTCTTCACATCTTCGTGAAAAATACTTGAGTTTCCCATTGACTTCCATTATACTCGGTACACAAATTGAGCCTGTCCGAGCGCCCAACTGCTCATTACAAGTACCAACCACCCAAGCATGGTAGTGCCCGCTCATTACTATTAAAGAGCAATGTAATAAATGTCATCGCTATTAAAGAGTAATTGTCGTTTTATGTTATTTTTTTCCCTTAAATCATAACACATGACAATAAGAAAGTTTTGTAATATGTCTTCTAAGAGAAATCTGCTTCTTTGTCCTGGGCTGGTCTCTCATTCTTAACATTCTCAATTCATGGGTAACATCTGACTTTAGTCAACACAGATTTTCCAATGATTGAAATATGGGGTGATGGTTGGTGCTCATGAAGGTCTATGGAGGAATGTAACGACATTGCTTATTATTATTACACCAGCTCGGCTAACCTAAAGCTGCGTCCATAGACTACTGATCTATCTGATAGACTGGAGTCTCGTGCATTAATCCGCTATCTCTGTTGTCCTGCTTTGTATCGTTACCCGTAGAGCAGAGGCCTCCAACCTTTCTGACCTTGAGAACTATGTTCAGCGATTGCGAGCCACATTCAGCAATAAATTCTTCATTTCTTCACCATTTTCGTGAAGAAGGTGCTCCAAAATGTGTAGAAATTACCATAATAACTTTCTTCATGTATCCATCCTTTGGTCATTCCCGATGTTGCAGCTTTATTCACCTTTCTAGTACCAGATCATTGTCACGTTTGGCAATAAGAGGGTCGTGAGCCGCATCCAGCTCTTACCCCCTCACAGTTGTGGCACCCAGACCCCCAATTAATGGTCTAATGACAGACAAAACTTTCCCTAGAAATTGCAGAGGCCGTAACCTAAGATCCAGGGGTCCCAACCTTACCCCCATCCAGATCTGCTCTTCTATGTGGAGCTACTCTCAGAGGTCACTATCTGGAGACCTGCTCTCCATGGCTGTTTTCTATCCCTGGTGCTTATGCACCAAGCTGGTATAGCCGCAAGCCACACATAACGGGCCCGCTGGCCACATATGAGTCCTGAGGTACAAGTTGGGGACCTCTGTTGTAGAGGAACTACCAGGACTGGAGCTAAATGTCTGGGTAACATTCAAAGTACATCAGAAAATGTCATGTCTTATTAAATGCCCCATTACATGGCACACGGTTAACGATATCGCTTAAACGTCACGGGTTTGGAGTCATTCCAGCAACATCGTTACTACCTCGTTGCGTGTGACTCTGTGATGTAGTAACGATAAATCGTTGGATCGTTGATAGCAGGTTTGAGAACATGTTCTCAAATCTCATGATCCATGATCAGCCAACCTGGTGTATCGTTGTGTGTGACACCGCGATAACTATGTAGTTTACGACTTCATCCATTCATATCAGTGAACAAGAATCGTTCGCTGGGTTGTGTGAACGATACCTGCTCACTACATTGTTGGTGCGTCGTCCACGATATTTAGACATGTGACATCTCACCAACGATGTCTAGACAATGTCCTAAAGACCACGCTACTATGAGATTGTTAGCAACGTCGTTTCAACGTTGTGCCGTGTAACGGTACCTTAAGTTAGCCACATCACATCAACTTTACTGACCAGTGCCAGGCAGCTGCTGCAAAGCTAGTAAAATTATGGGATGCGTTAAATGCATAGATGCTCAGGAGAAGAACATAATTTTACCTCTATACAAGTCACTAGTATGACCACACTTAGAATACTGTGTACAATTCTGGTCTCCAGAGTATACGAAAGACATAGCTGAACTAGAGCGGGTCCAGAGAAGAGTGACCAAGGTTATTAGATGACTGAGGGGTCTGCAATACCAAGACAGGTTATTAGAGGACTTGGGGGTCTGCAATACCAAGACAGGTTATTAGAGGACTTGGGGGTCTGCAATACCAAGACAGGTTATTAGAGGACTTGGGGGTCTGCAATACCAAGACAGGTTATTAGAGGACTGAGGGGTCTGCAATACCAAGACAGGTTATTAGAGGACTGAGGGGTCTGGAATACCAAGACAGGTTATTAGGGACTGAGGGGTCTGCAATACCAAGACAGGTTATTAGGGGACTGGGGTGGGGAGGGTCTGCAATACCAAGACAGGTTATTAGAGGACTGAGGGGTCTGCAATACCAAGACAGGTTATTAGGGGACTAGGGGGTCTGCAATACCAAGACAGGTTATTGGAGGACTGGGGGGTCTGCAATACCAAGACAGGTTATTAGAGGACTGGGGGGTCTGCAATACCAAGACAGGTTATTAGAGGACTGGGGGGTCTGCAATACCAAGACAGGTTATTAGAGGACTGGGGGTCTGCAATACCAAGACAGGTTATTAGGGGACTGGGGGGGAGGGTCTACAATACCAAGACAGGTTATTAGAGGCCCGGGGGGTCTGCAATACCAAGACAGGTTATTAGAGGACTGGGAGGTCTGCAATACCAAGACAGGTTATTAGAGGACTGAGGGGGGGGGGCTGCAATACCAAGACAGGTTATTAGAGGACTGAGGGGGGGGGGCTGCAATACCAAGACAGGTTATTAGAGGACTGGGGGTCTGCAACACCATGACAGATATTGTGATATTGTGATGAGTGAGTCACTACCGTGTTTCCCCGAAAGTAAGGCCCCCCCGATTGTAAGGCCGCCTGGGGGTAAAGGGGGGGCCTGCCAATGTAAGGCCTCCCCCGATTATAAGGCCTTACAACCGGGGGGGCCAATGTAAGGCCGCTAGCGGAGGGGGGGGGAGCGGGAGCGGGTCGCACGTCACGTGCGCCCGCTCATTACATATGCACTGCATCCCCCTGTCAATCAGCGACAGGGGGAGCAGTGCATTATACTGTATATATGGGCCCCCTATTGCTGGCACACTCCCCCCTGTTATGAGGCCCCCACCGCTGCTGCTGCTGAAGACATCTTACCCTCCAGGGTCTTCTTGCAGCAGCCAGCGCGTCCGTCCGTCCTCTGTACTCGGCGGTCTCCCGGATCATGTGACCCGTCGCAGCGCATGACGTCATCGCGACTGCGACGGGCCGGTCACATGATCCGGGAGACCGCCGAGTACAGAGGACGGACGGACGCGCTGGCTGCTGCAAGAAGACCCTGGAGGGTAAGATGTCTTCAGCAGCAGCAGCGGTGGGGGCCTCATAACAGGGGGGAGTGTGCCAGCAATAGGGGGCCCATATATACAGTATAATGCACTGCTCCCCCTGTCGCTGATTGACAGGGGGATGCAGTGCATATGTAATGAGCGGGCGCACGTGACGTGCGACCCGCTCCCGCAGTGTCCCAGCAGGAGGGGGCCTGTAGGCCACACTGCTGGGGCACACAATGTAAGGCCCCCCCCCGAAAGTAAGGCCGGGGGCCACTTTTGGCCCCCAAAAGAATGTAAGACAGGGCCTTACTTTCGGGGAAACACGGTACTAACATTTAAGAAGGGACTAGATGCCTTTCTTGAAAAATATAATATTACTGGTTATATATCCTAGATCCCTTGATAGGGCGTTGATCCAGAGAAGTAGTCTGATTGCTGTGTGTTGAGCTCAGTGTTTGCCCCAGGGTTTTTCTGCTTCCTCTTGATCAATATGTTAGGTCATAGGTTGAACTTGATGCACCAGTCTACCTTCAACCTTAACTGTCAAACTACGTCATTACTTTTATTTATTTAGCAGGACACATCCTTTAAGGATAACTAGATTATCCATAGATATGCTGACAATGCTCAGGTTAGGTTGTCACCTTAATTCTCATTATAGATGCTCTGGAATCTTAGTTATTGAGCGCTTGGTGTTGTTGGTTAAGGGAAGTGACCTTTTAGTGCATTGATCTGTTCCTTCAACACAAGTCATGGGGGATATGTCAAGACTTTGGTTTGATACTGTGACCGTGCTCCTCGTCCCTCTTTCTTTCCCTGGTGGAGCACATCTATAACCATCGATCTTTACTCTGTGTCATCAATACTGTTGTCTTCTAACGGCCAGATAGAGACCTAACCCAAGAACTCACTGATTTGCTTCATACTCTTTACACTTGTGACAGATGCACTTTTGTTACTTTTTTACTTTATTTTTTAAATAATCTATATCTGGACACAACTGAATCCTAAAAGGAATCTGTAAGTAACAAATGCCCCTAGGTAAACAGAGTAGGGTAGTGTAAAACCTTTCCTGTTCTGTCATTTTGTGGTGCTTCTTTGCTCCAAAATTAGTTTTTTATTGACATGCTAATTAGCTTTGCCCATGCACTGGTGGCCATATTTATCGGTGCACTTGCCGGTCTCGGCTCCTTTACACTTCTCTCTCCTCTTCTTGATTGACACTGGAGAGGAGAGATGATGTCTTTACTGTCAATCATGAAGCCGCTGAGGAGGCACCAGCAGAGAGAAGTGTAGAGGAGACAAGAACTGCAAGTGCACAGTTACCTACATTCATCTGTGCACTTGCAGGTTTCAGCTCTTTTTCATGTCTCATTCCTCTTCTTGAGGCTGAAGGCACATCATCCGACATGATCCCAGTGCCTCGCACGAGTGCAATGCGAGATAAACTCGCATTGCACTAGGACAAGTGGTTCTCTATCATGTCGGGCACACTGGTGCGCATTTTAAGCATTGAACTCGCAAAGCGAGTTTCAGTCGCGGCATGCTGCGACTGCATGCGAGTTGTACGCATGAGATATCAATAAAAATCAATGGGTGCGTTAAGCAGGTACTGAGGCTGTGATCCCGGCTGTGATCTCTGTGACAGCCGGGACCTGTGTGCGGCTTCACACGCCGCGCTGCTGGCGTTGGGAGCGGATGCCCTCCCCCTCCTCAGGCCTTCCCCTTCTCAAGATGGCCCCCACCTGTCACTACCCCCCACGCCCGATGACGGGACCTGATTGCGGCTTCACCCGCCGCGATGCCCTCCCCCTCCTCAGGCCTCCCCCACCTCAGGCCTCCCCCTCCTCTGGATGGCCCCCACCTCCCATGTCGGGTCTGTTTGTGGCTTCAGCCGCCGCGCTGCTAGCGGCGGGGGAGGATGCCCGCCCCCCCAGATCCCCGCCCCCTCCTCCCATGTCGGGTCTGTTTGTGGCTTCAGCCGCCGCGCTGCTAGCGGTGGGAGAGGATGCCCGCCCCCCCAGATCCTCGCCCCCTCCTCACCCCCCCGTGTCCGATCTCACCGCTCCTCGATCCCCGTGTCCCGCCGGTGTAGCCGCCGCTCTGCTCCTCTCCTCGCTGGAACGCCCCTCCTCCAGTGCTGCTCCGCCCTGAGGTAAGTACCGTATGTATGAATGAATGAATCAATCAATGATTGAGTGAGTGGGTTTGTGGATGTGTGGATGCGTGGGTTAGTGGATGCGTGGGTTAGTGGATGTGTGGGTGTGTGGATGCGTGGGTGTGTGGATGCGTGGATGTGTGGGTGCGTGGGTTAGTGGATGCGTGTGTTAGTGGATGCGTGTGTTAGTGGATGCGTGGGTTAGTGGATGCATGGGTGTGTGGATGCGTGGGTACGTGGATGTGTGGGTACGTGGATGTGTGGGTACGTGGATGCGTGGGTACGTGGATGCGTGGATGCGTGGGTACGTGGATGTGTGGGTACGTGGATGTGTGAATGTGTGGGTGCGGGGGTGCGTGGATGTGTGGGTTAGTGGATGTGTGGGTGCGTGGGTTAATGGATGTGTGGATGCGTGGGTTAATGGATGTGTGGATGTGTGGGTGCGTGGATTAGTGGATGTGTGGGTGCGTGGATTAGTGGATGTGTGGGTGCGTGGATTAGTGGATGTGTGGGTGCGTGGATTAGTGGATGTGTGGGTGCGTGGATTAGTGGATGTGTGGGTGCGTGGATTAGTGGATGTGTGGGTGCGTGGATTAGTGGATGTGTGGGTGCGTGGATTAGTGGATGCGTGGGTGCGTGGGTTAGTGGATGCGTGGGTTAGTGGATGCGTGGATGTGTGGGTACGTGGATGTGTGGGTGCGTGGGTTTGTGGGTGCGTGGGTTTGTGGGTGCGTGGATTAGTGGATGTGTGGGTGCATGGGTTAGTGGATGCGTGGGTACGTGGATGCGTGGATGCGTGGGTACGTGGGTACGTGGATGTGTGGGTACGTGGATGTGTGGGTGCAGGGATGTGTGGGTGCGTGGGTTAGTGGGTGCGTGGATTAGTGGATGTGTGGGTGCATGGGTTAGTGGATGCGTGGATGCGTGGGTACGTGGATGCGTGGGTACGTGGATGCGTAGGTACGTGGATGTGTAGGTACGTGGATTAGTGGATGTGTGGGTGCATGGGTTAGTGGATGCGTGGATGTGTGGGTGCGTGGATGCATGGGTTAGTGGGTGCGTGGATGTGTGGGTGCAAGGATGCGTGGATGTGTGGGTGCGTGGGTTAGTGGATGCGTGGGTTAGTGGATGCGTGGGTGCATGGATGGACGTGTGCGTGTGTGTGACTGCATGTGTGGATGTGTGCACGAATGGATGTGTACATGCGTGGATAATGGATGGATGGATGCAACAAGGTATCAAGTGTCCTCTTCAAGTCTCAGGGATCATAGTCATGGTGCACTGTATGACAGATCATTGCCATACAGTGCACCATAACTCTGACCCCAGAGACTGTAGGAAGAGGACACTTGATCCCTTGCTGCAATCTCTGGAGCAGAGGCGATCGAGCATCGTGGGACCTTCGTTGTGGACTACGTCGGAGGCGATCGAGCGTCGCGGGACCTTCGTTATGGACTACGTCGGATCTTTCTAATAAAGATGGAGTCTGAATTTTGTTTGTGTTTTTTCCAAATAAAAATATTTTACTCTGTGTGTATTTATTGACTACTTACCAGAGATTCCTAATGGCGGGTCTAACATTGGCCCAATATTATGAATCTCGGGCTTAGTGCCAGCTGCCAATAAAAAGCTGGCATTAACCCCTTTATTACCCAGTTTGCCACCGGCACCAGGGCAACTGGAAGAGCATGGGTACAGCACCAGAAAATGGCGCTTCAATGAATGCGCCATTTTCTGGGGCGGCTGCGGGCTGCAATTCGCAGCATGGGGGGCCCAGAACGCTTGGGCCTCTCCATGCTGCGGATTCCAGCCCCCAGCTGTCTAGTTGTACCTGGCTGGACCAAAAATATGGCGGAGCCCCACGTCATTTTTTTTTTTTAGAATTTGTTCTAGAAATAAAAAAATGGGCTTCGCTGTATTTTTGGTTGCCAGCAAGGTACAACAAGGCAGCTGGGGGTTGGTGGCAGTCTGTAGCTGCCAAGGTGTACCTGGCTGGACCAAAAATATGGCGAAGCCCCACGCCATTTTTTTTAATTACTTCTACCAATAAAATGACATGGAGCTTTGCCATATTTTTGGTTGCCAGCCAGGTACAACTTGGCAGTTGGGGGGCTGCAATCCTCATCATAGAGAGATCCAAATGTTGTGGGCCCCTCACGCTGCAAATTGCAACCCACAGCCACCTCAGAAAATAGCGCATTCATTGGAGGTGCCATTTTCTGGTGCTGTACCCCAACTCTTCCAGTTGCCCTTGCGCTGGTGGCAATGCTGGTTGCACACAGGGGCTCTCCATGCGCGATGTGTCCGTTAACAATTGTTAGCGGACACCATGTTGCATATGGAGAGCCCCTGTGTGCCTAAACATTGGAGCTCCCCCACAAGTGACCCCATTATGCATCTGGATTTGTTCCTTGGGGGTCTAGTTTCCAAAATGAGGTCACTTGTGGGGGAGCTTGAATGTTGAGGCACACAGGGGCTCTCCATACGCGACATGGTGTCCGCTAACAATTCCAATTGTTAGCGGACACCATGTCGCGTATGGAGTGCCCCTGTGTGCCTCAGCACTGGAGCTCCCACACAAGTGACCCCATTTTGGAAACTAGACCCCCAAGGAACAAATCTAGATGCATAATGAGCACTTTGAAGCCCCAGGTGCTTCACAATTTGATCCGTAAAAATAAAAAAATAAGATTTTTGTGGAAGAAAAATACTTTTTTCATTTTTACGGATCAATTTGTGAAGCACCTGGGGCTTCAAAGTGCTCATTATGCATCTAGATTTGTTCCTTGGGGGGGTCTAGTTTCCAAAATGGGGTCACTTGTGGGGGAGCTCCAATGCTGAGGCACACAGGGGTTCTCCAAACGCGACATGGTGTCCGCTAACAATTTGAATGGAAATCAGCTCAAATTGTTAGCTGACACAATGTCGCGTTTGGTGAGCCCCTGTGTGCCTAAACATTGGAGCTCCCCCACAAGTGACTCCATTGATTGACAAATAAGTGGCAGCAAATCAGTGCAGTCTTGACACCAGGAGAAGGTGCTAGTCTGTCGGATCGCAGTAGGAATGAAAAAATCTCACTAGCACCCCACTAGCACCCCACTAGCACCACACTAGCACCGCACTAGCACCGCACTAGCACTACTACACGCATCAAACTCGCATCAGTATTGCGCTTCAAAAACGCGCCGTTTTAGAGGGATCAGTGTGCCTTCAGCCTGATTGATAATGGAGAGCTCAGGAAATGCAATGTAGTTGTGCCTGTCTTTACTCTCAATCATGAAGCCGCTGTAGAGGCACCAGCAGAGAGAAGTGTAGAGGAGCCAAGAACTGCAAGTGCACAGTTACCTGCACCTACTTGTGCACTTGCAGGTTTCAGCTCCTTTTCATGTCTCCTTCCTCTTTTTCAGTGACACTGGAGAGCAGAGGGGATGTAATGTAGTTGTGCGTCTCTTGATGGGTCCCCTTTAAACAGTAGAAGGAGACACATTTGCAACTTTCTAATAAGGGTTCTTTCTCCCAACTGCTGGGTTAACCTGCCCAGTACTGCTGCATAATTTTCACCATGCTGGAGCTGCTTCTGAACATGTGCTTCATAGAGTGAGGATAGCAGGAAGCCGTCCTGTCTGTGTGTGCTGTGCATGGGAGACATTATCTCCACCCACCAGCTCAGAGACAACTGAAAATTGTAGACAAAAATCTTCAGAGTGGATAACTGGTGAAAAATGAAGGATATAAGTCACACGATGGACATAAATAATATTATTCCCAATGTAAACACACAGGGCAGAGATTTCTGAATTTCTCCTGAATCACCAGGTGCAATCTAAACCCCATTCTGGAAATGATTGTACATTTTTAAATGATTTAAATTGTTACAGGAATAGTGTTCATCAGAGCTGAGGCTTTAAGTTATGTCAAGTCAATTGTAAACAAGACATCAACAACATAAACCTTTTCTTGAGGTTTTCTTAGAATCTGTCAGCCTTGACTCCAGATAGGATAGCCCACCTTCAGCTGTGAGAATATTTAATCCGTACAGATTTTTGCCTTTGGGTGTAAATAAGAATGCTTCTATTAAATCAGAGGCATTGATAAGGGATTAGTGAGCTCTTACAGGGGTTGTCCACTACTTTACCATTGATGGCCTATCCTTAGGTAAGATCATCAATGTCTTATTGGTAGCGATGCAACCCCCGACATCCCCTCCAATTAGCTGTTCTCGGTGTCAGTGGCTGGAGCTGCTTAGCTCCGTGTATGTTAATGTGACCGAGGCTGGGTGCTGTACATTTGCCTCCTATTGAATTCAATCTGCAGTACCCAACCACCGACACTATACCGTAGACTGAGCTGTGCAGCTCTGCAATTGTGTAGTTCTGGCCGCCATCAACACCAAGAGCAGCTGATCGCCAGGAGTGCCAGTTGTCCCCATCCCACTGATCAGACATTGACCTATTCCAATGATAGACCATCAATGTTCAAGTAGTGGACAACCTCTTTAAGTTTTAGTTGTGGACAGGCAAAAACTAAACATTTTCTCATGTGCAGAAATGCTTAAAGGGGTATTTCCATTTCCAAGAGCCAATCCCAATATGTACAAGGTGTAATAGTAATAATATTAGTCAATGCCTCCAATTCAAATTTAGTAAAGTTCTCCTGATTAGCTTTGTCACTTACTTTATGTACAGGACGTTACAGCTTAGGTATCCATGGTTACAATCACTCATATAATGACAGTTGGTTCTGGTCATAACCATGGATACCTAAGCTGGAATGTCCTGCACATGAGGTAACACATGACTAATCAGGTGAACTTTACTACATTTCTAATTGGATGTCATGGGGTCCTTATCCGGTCGGTATCCCACAATCAACAGAGCGAGAGATGCTTGATCAGCCCAAGAACATTTTATTGCTTGAAAACATAAAAATCCATGAAACAGTCCATCAGAAAAATCCATAAAACAATCCAGCAGTATGTTTCCAGGTGAGCCAGGTTTCTCTAAATCCCTTTGAGGAACTGGTCTTGACTCAACGTCCCATACAGACTGAAAACACACTGCTCCTCCTCCACCCCAACCACTCCTATCATCCCAGAGGACCTGACTGCAGCAGCGGCTATACCGGCCACATTCCACGGGTAGTGTTATGACACACTTTTATTTTTGTTTTATTTTTCTTTTATCCATTTTTCCAATTCCCCTTTTTAACTGATCGCCCAACGAGGGGATCATGGACCAGGTTACGCCACTGTGACATCCTGCAGCCCCAGACGATGACGAGAGGACCCGGTTCCAAGTACCCCACGGTCCCTGCCAGGGGCAAGACACAATAAAAGGATTGGATGCTCGTTGGGCACCTTATCAAAAGAAGTGACGGGTCATTTTCTATTGTAAGTTTAAAGGGAACTTGTCAGCTCTTTTTTGGCCCCTATTCTACCACTACAGGTCCCTGCACTTTGCTGGCTCATCCCTGTCTGACCTGGAACTACACTATAAAGCTTCTGAAAAATGATTGAATAACTTACATGCAGTCTACATCCGTAGATTGGAATGGGCCGTCTCCGGGGCTCCATCCTCCCTTCTTGCCGGCTCTTATAACTCCCCACTGGGTGTCATCATTCCATCTTCTTTGTTGAAATTTCCGCTTCCTCCATACATACGTGCTCCCGGACGTCAGCTCCGGTTCAGTGCATTGTGGCGGCTTATCAGGTGTACGGGCGGCTCCAATATGCGCATGCGCCTACGCCAGACCGTAGAGCCTGATAAGCCCCCACAATGCACCGAACCGGAACTGATGTTCGGGTGCATGTTATACTGTATGGAGGAGGCGGGAAATTCAACACAGGAGACGGAATGATGACACCCAGTGGGGCATGATAAAGCCTGCGAGAAGAAAGGATGGCGCCCTGGAGGCCGCCCATTAGAGTCTATGGATGTAGACTGCATGTAAGTTATGAAATCACTTTTCAGAAGCTTTATAGTGTAGTTCTAGGTCAGACAGGGATGGTTACAGATGAGCTAGCAAGGTGTAGGGAAAAGTAGTGGTAGAATAGGGGGGCTAAAACGAGCTGACAGGTTCCCTTTAATGAGAATCAGAACTTCTGGGTCACACACATGTATGATCCAGCCATTGTCACGTGAGTCAGAAGAGACCCGGAGGGGTGCTGGATCCTGGATAGCCGCACAATAGATGAGTTCATAATACACCTACACCATACTACACCTACCCTTAAGCAGATGTAGGGAGAAAGGTTTATGAGAGCGCTTCTTCAATCCCTCATTTCAAAGGAAATAAAAAACTCCTGTGAGAAGGATGATAATTCGCCCATCTAGAAGGTAAAGATTCACAATAATGCTAATCAGCATACATCTTTCAAATGTAGGAACTCTATTGTGTAATATTTTTACTTTCAAGACAGGCATCCGTCCAAACTTGTGCAATAAATTAACCAGTACAGCATAGCCTGGGGTGGTCTTAATGAGAGCGATAGGTGATGTACACCTTCACACATCATTTACTTATTGTTAATTTGCTTCCTAAATGCAAAGTTGAGAAACTTTATGAATATTCTTCAATTGTTCTACCATTTTCCTGCTGCTGATAAAGAAGTTCAATACTTTTGCAAAGCTGATACAAATCCATGAGAACTTCTGCTACAGACTGCTTTCCTTTCCCTCTTCTCTCAGTATTAGAAATAGTGTTTGGGAGGGGGTTGTATACTGATCTGTAGTTGAGAGGAGAGAAAGCTTCTCTGGGATGGGAGAGAAAACAGTAAAGAAGTAAAGCACATGCATAGGGAATAAGTGCAGGATAGAAGCTGTGCTGATAATCCAGCCTATCCTACAGGAAGGGACATGCCCAACAACAATGATCAATGATCTAAAACTTGCATCTGGTGGCAAACTGAAAAGCAGGGAGACATCTGAAAATGAATGAAGGTGTGACGTAAGTCACTACAGTAACAACTAGTCCCAGAAGTGGAGAGATAGTAGTAATAATATAATTCTACTTACTGGATAAGTAAAGGGAGGTCAAACGATCCGAGGTCAGGTCCAGGAAATGGTGCAGTACAACAAGGGGTAGTCAGTGATTAAATCAAATACTTAAGATGGAGTCAGAAAAACCAGAAAGACCAGACAGTTTTCAGGGAGCATACATATAAAACCGGGGATGCCTGGCGGCCATTGGATGGATGCCGATAGTAATGCTGAACATGATTACTGGACTTCACATGTGGCGATGTGTTAACTGTATGTGCACGTGTATTGACTTATATGTACCCATTATGTTCTGATATGGTTAGTCGATCTCTGTCTAGGAATTAGGTGATTTTTATCTTTGTTTACTTTCCACTCACCATTGATTGGTCTATTATCAGTGGGGGTGGAGTCTTATACTATAAAACACATGGTGTTTCTGTGTAATGTATGCACTTGAAGAAGGTTCTTTATAACCGAAACGTTGTGCTGTGGTGGATGGAATAAAGTGTTGAAGATTTGAACTACCAGCTTGTAAGGCGCTGTTCTTCCATTTATATGTATGTTTCTATTGCCGGGTGGATCTCCCTGGCTCTGGACTTGCGCCTATATGTTTGAAACCCAGAGGATTCCTCTTCCATGAGGTGCTGTGGATAATCCTTCAGTTTTCAGGGAGCAGGCAAGAGAGTAGTCAGGTCACAGGCAAATGGTCAAAGTTCAGGGAAGGGAATAAAGGCAGGCACAGAGCACAGAGGGATCAAGCATTACACAGGCAGCAGCAAGTGTACAATTGACACTGGATGGAGGAGCTAGCATGCTTAAGTAGAGGAAATGAACATAGATGATTGCAGCACAGACTCAGCACAACCAAAACAGGCGGACAGCTTCCACACAATAGTAACATAGACAAGGACAGTGTGGAGATTGTGATAGAAGGAAAAAAGAGCGCCTACTAAAAGCTAGATAAACATTGTTCACTGAATACAAACTGTAACATATGTAAGAATTTTTTTGTTTAACATGTCACAAGTGTTTATAGTTCTTAAGCTTCATTACAAACTTACATAGGTTGAAAAAAAGAAGACCTCGGTCCATCAAATTCAACCTTCCTCCACCAATTATACATTTGTCACAAAATTATCTATAACCCACCATGTGTACAGAGGAAATCATGCAGCCCATCTATGAAAGCTGTGATCTTCTCTTTCATTCCTACCTCTTGTGGTCGGCCATTCCACAGTCTGATGCTCTAACTGCAAAGAAGCCTTTCCCATGTAGCTGCAGGATTTGTCTTTCTTCCACCCGCAGTGAGCGCCCCCTGCTCCTTAGTGTTGTCCCGCAGTGAGCGCCCCCTGCTCCTTAGTGTTGTCCCGCAGTGAGCGCCCCCTGCTCCTTAGTGTTGTCCCGCAGTGAGCGCCCCCTGCTCCTTAGTGTTGTCCCGCAGTGAGCGCCCCCTGCTCCTTAGTGTTGTCCCACAGTGAGCGCTCCCTGCTCCTTAGTGTTGTCCCGCAGTGAGCGCCCCCTGCTCCTTAGTGTTGTCCCACAGTGAGCGCTCCCTGCTCCTTAGTGTTGTCCCGCAGTGAGCGCCCCCTGCTCCTTAGTGTTGTCTTGCAGTGAGCGCCCCTGCTCCTTAGTGATGTCCTGCAGTGAGCGCCCCCTGCTCCATAGTGTTGTCCCGCAGTGAGCGCTCCCTGCTCCTTAGTGTTGTCCCGCAGTGAGCGCCCCCTGCTCCTTAGTGTTGTCTTACAGTGAGCGCCCCCTGCTCCTTAGTGTTGTCTTGCAGTGAGCGCCCCTGCTCCTTAGTGATGTCCTGCAGTGAGCGCCCCCTGCTCCATAGTGTTGTCCGCAGTAAGCGCCCCCTGCTCCTTAGTGTTGTCCCGCAGTGAGCGCCCCCTGCTCCTTAGTGTTGTCCCGCAGTGAGCGCCCCCTGCTCCTTAGTGTTGTCCCGCAGTGAGCGCCCCCTGCTCCTTAGTGTTGTCCCGCAGTGAGCGCCCCCTGCTCCTTAGTGTTGTCCCGCAGTGAGCGCCCCCCTGCTCCTTAGTGTTGTCCCGCAGTGAGCGCCCCCTGCTCCTTAGTGTTGTCCCGCAGTGAGCGCCCCCTGCTCCTTAGTGTTGTCTTGCAGTGAGCGCCCCCTGCTCCTCAGTGTTGTCTTGCAGTGAGCGCCCCCTGCTCCTTAGTGTTGTCTTGCAGTGAGCGCCCCTGCTCCTTAGTGATGTCCTGCAGTGAGCGCCCCCTGCTCCATAGTGTATTATACATATAAATGAGATTTCCTATGGGACGTCTTTTTTCTAAGATAAGCAAGCCCAATCTCTCATCGCATTGGCCTCCATCCCTTGTAATAATCTAGTTGCTGCCTTAGAATTGATTAACTTCTGAATATCCTTTTTTAAAATGTGGAGCCCAAAAAATGATCCCATATTCTAGATGTGGCCTTATAAGTGATTCATAGAGGGGTAACCATACATTTGGCTCCTGGGATTTTATCTCTTCTTATACACCCTAAAATCATCTTTGCTTTTACAGCTGCTGCTTGACATTGAGCGCTGCTGCTCAGCTTTCTTATAAATAAAAATGTATTATTATTATTATATGCCGCCAACATATTCCGCAACGCTTTACAATGCAGTGGTTCGTATGTGAACGGTCATTGGTAACAATAAAAAATATACAATACAGAAAGTAATTAGAGAATTAACGTAAACAATCCAATACACTAAGCAGAAAATTCATGTAAAAGGTACAATAATGAAAGGAGAGAAACAATGTAAACAATACAGTACAGTAATTAGATAAAATACAATAAGTACAAGTATAATGCCATAATAAAGCAAATATAGAGGTGACCCTGCTCAAAAGAGCTTACAAGCTACAATGAGATAGGGGTTGCACAAGGTACAAGGGCTTATTACACCGATCGTCCAGGCATCTTGAGGAAATGGGGGATAGAAATAAAGTTACATGAATGGTCACCAGAAAATCTATGTAGAGCTTTTGGGTTTGGTGGAGTTTGAAGAAGTTATGACCAGAGAGATAGTGAATGGGCTATTTACAGTACATGGGACTTCTATTAGGGAGTATGATAGGCTGCCTTAAAAGATGTGTTTTTAGGGAACATCTAAAGCTATGCAAGTTGTGGATGGTTCTGATTTCTTGGTGTAGAGCATTCCAGAGAATTGGTGCAACTCGGGAGAAGTCTTGGAGCCAGGAGTGGGAGGATCGGATTAGTGCAGATGTTAGTCGAAGGTCATTTGTAGAACGTAGAGAACGGGTGGGGTGATAGACAGAGATTAGGGAGGAGAGGTAGGGGGGTGCTGCATTGTGAAGAGCTTTGTGGGTGAGAACAAGCAATTTTGAATTTGATCCTGTAGTGTACGGGCAGCCAGTGCAATGACTGGCACTGAGCGGAGGCATCCGAATAACTATTTGCCAGATGGGTGATCCCGGCTGCTACATTAAGGATGGACTGGAGAGGGGAACATTTAGAGAGGGGGAGGCCAAATAATAGAGAATTGCTGTAGTCAAGTCGGGAATGGATTAGGGCCATGGTGAGGGTTTTTTGTTGTTTCCATGGTGAGAAAGGGGCAGACTCTAGAGATGTTCTTCAGGTGCAAGCGACAGGCGCGGGCGAGAGATTGTATATAGGAGGCGAAGGAGAGATCAGTGTCAGCGAGCCTGCTGCCTAGGCGTTATGTCGTGCCGTACACAGAGAAAGATGTCAGATTTAGGGAAGTTAGTGGAGGGCGGGAGGAAGTTCAGTTTTGGAAAGGTTGTACCGAGAATACCCAAGTCCTTCTCCTGTTCTGTAGTCCTCATTGTACTTCCATGTAATGTATATACAGCAATAGGATTACTCCATCCTAGGTGCATTACGCAAGACTGGAAATGTATATTTTGACTTGGATCAGACAGAAATCAGAAGAAAATGGGACATTTCTAAGAGTTTGGCCCTAGGTCATGTACACATATTGTGCAACCAGTGGCTGATACTAATGCGAATATGCGGTTTTATCTGTACAGACGTATTTCAGTGTCTTTATTCAATTGTTAAAGTGGCTGATGGCTGACGGCTCATACAGTTCCAGCACATGTGAGTGACACATTCCTCCACATTCCTAATGAATTATTGCACCGGTTGAATTTAGCGACAGTCTAATTATTCCTCCGGGATCATCGTTCCTCTATTAGACCTTACAATTCCCAGGAAAGCCATGAAGCTAATTAGCCATAGCGCTGATTATACCTTATACATCATGTAGGATTATTAGACTTCTTGTCACTTGCATAAGTAATTTTGGTTGATTTCTGAAAGGAGCACTATGCCGATAAGGGAATTATGGGAATAAATGTGTTCCCTCCTTCTGTACTTTGTTAAAGAAGTTGGCCACTATGGTTTTAGGATAAGCCATCAATCCCTGATTGGCGGGGGGTGCGACACCCTGTACCCCTGCCAATCAGGTGTTACCGAGGGCTGGAAATTCTCAAGTGCCTGCCAGAACACAAACTATAATGGCCATGGCCGAATACCCAAGATATACCCCCTATTCATGTGACTAGGGGATGAGTACCCAGAAATGACAGACCTGTTGTGTGCCACCAGCATCCCAGATCTTCCGGCCGGCGCCAGTATCAGCTGATCACCGGGGGGTGCCGGGTGATGCACCCCAACCAATTAAAAAGTAGTTGCCAACACCTTTAAACACATAAGAAACCAAGGTGATCATTTGTCCTAGGTCTCCATTTTGGAAGATAGGATGGGGCTAATTAAAAAGTGTCTTGGAATTACTTGTCACCAGTTTCAGACAGAGCAGTGGGGGGAGGCTCCTGCTGCAGCTAGTTATCCTACAGCCAGATATAGGATTATCAGATTGAGAAGGGGCAACTGGCTGATCTCCTAGGCCACATAGAGAAAAGTATTTTCAACATTAATGGCGTTGACTGTAGAAAATCTGGAATATGGTAAAATGCTTATCCAGGAATTTTGTATTGATGTCCTATCTTTAGGATGGGTGATCAATTTCAAATTGATTAGGGTCTGACACCTGACACTCTCTAATAAGCTGTTAGCTCTAAATCATGTGACGGCCAGTGTATTGAGCACAGCCCCATATATAATTTAGTGGCCGATCTCTGTCCTACAGCTCATCTCCAACTGTCTTCAATGGGATCTGAGCTGCTGTATCGTAGAATGGCCACTGCCCAGTGTATGGAGCTATGATGTTCCAGTTCTTTATATTGTTTAGCTCCAACCCCTGTTGGACCTGGTAACAGCTGGCCGGTGGGAGTTCCATTTGTCAGTCCGGTATTTGAGCTTCACATGAACTCGTGAGATTCTGGATTTTAAATATGATTGCTTTCTTTTGGACAAGCAAGGGTTAAGGAGATTTACCTTGCTGGTAATGCCTGGTTAGTTCATCTCAGCTGTAGCCAGTTTGTGACCACTCCCTTTCCCTTTAAATAGTCACAGGCTCCATCAATCTGATGGTCAATATTGGATTCTTTCTATTCTGACCATCTTGGAGGGAAGTCTCTAGTGGTTGCTGGAGATTTGCTGCTGGAGTGCTGTTGTTGGAGCCGTGCGGTCTGCAGTCCTGGTGTTTAGCTGTAGCATTGAAGTTTGATAATAGAAAAGGAAACCATCCAGCACCAGGTTTCTTCATATTTAATATGTAGAAACCTGGTGCTGGATGATTTCTGTTTCTATTATCAGTGTATTGGTGATGACCAACGCTCCTTCCAGGCACCTGTTGTCCATTGCATACCAGTGAGCAGGGGCGGACATATCATTGGTGCAGCCTGTGCAGCCGCACAGGAACCCTTGAAGTTAGGAAGCCTATTTCTACCTCCAAAGCAGAAGGAATTGTGCATTTTAATGAGCTCTTAAGCAGGCAAAGGGCCCATATACTGTTCTTGCATAGGGGCCCTATTCTGTCTGTGTCCGCCAGTGCTGGTGAGGCACTACGTTCCATTCCCCCTATCCTTTTGTATCCTTTTGTCTATGTTCCCCTGTCTGTCCTCCTTCCCCTGTGTTACATTACTGTAGCAGTGATGTTAAGTGTACTCACTGGCCTTTGCATTGGAAAGAGTGAGAGGAGGGACAGTTAGGGACTAGGTACGTATCAGTGGCAGGGGACAGACCTGTTTAGGGATGTTAGGGGAGCTCAGGGTCAGACACAGGTTAGTGTCAGGAGGTATCCCATGACCGTTCCCTACCATTAGGGCCTTCCTACCCTTTTCCATTCACTGTTGTAACCACTTGCCCATGTCATGGACATCCCCTTGCTGGTGTGTGACACACGGTTTATCTGTCAACACCTTTAATAAGGGATTTGGGTTATTTTTGTTTACATTCCTTTAAATTTTTACTATGTGTTGTATTTCTAATACTGTCTATATATCCTTGGCGTATTCTGTTTAATTTTGATGTCATGGCCACATCTGGAAATGAAGATGTATAATCCTGTCAGAGAAGAACATCGTTCTAGTAAATCTGATACCTTGTGGATGAGAAATCACAATCAGTTCATTCAATTCAAATTAGATTTCAGAGTTATTGAGGAGCCGGGCCAGATCGAGTTCACTGGTGCCAGCACATTTTCCCTGTTGGCTGCAAAAACTGGATGCATTAAAGTGCAGTTAGGGAAGTAATAAACGTCCTCAAAAAATATATAGCCGTCTACTTAAACTCGTCAGTCTGTACTCTTTAGTCTCTCCTCTGTGGGAGAAGGAAATTAGAGGAACAACAAATGAAAAACTAATCTGATGTCTTATCCCTGGTGGAAGGACTGAAGGGCAAGACAGAAGAAAGCCAGTGAATTCATTTATCCTAGAGCGTTACTTTCCCTGATGACAACGTTCAGAGTGGGGAGCCTGTGTCATGATGGTCTCTCTTACTTTGGAGACTTGTGACTGGTTTGGGACCTCTGTCTCATGTCTGTATTGAGACTTCATATTAAACATGTGTCTTTCCTTTGGCAATTGAGGAGTTAATGTCAGTTCTGCTGCTAGCAAGCTAGCTAGCTTGTCCTGGTGTGGCTACTCTGTAATTACTCCCATCCACTTTATATGCTTCCAGCATCCTTTGCTGGTGATTCAACCCATTCCTGGCCAAGCTTCCTGAGGTGAAGGAAGTTCTCTGGAGAACCTGACAGTTGCTAAGCCATTTGAGAGGCAGCAGGCGTGAGGTCGCTTTTTTTGTTCTCCAATCTGTCTCTCCTTCCCTCTTGTCTTCTTTATTGCAGTGTTTGGGACTAGTTCTCCCGCCGGCCATTTTCCTATTGGGGGCTAACATCAGGGCCAGCGAGGGACTAGGTATCCTGTTCGGCGACGGGTTGAAAGAACCTGTATAGGGATAGTAGTGAGATCAGGGCACAGCTGCAGGTGAGTGCAAGAGGTCCCTGTGGTCCCTATGAAAAGGTCCCTCCGCTATATTTTCCCCCTCTTAGAGTCTCCCTGTCTGTTGTTTTGTGTAGTGCGCCAGACATCATTGGTCCATGTGCCACTGTCACGCATGGTAGCCGGACACCCCCGTTAGTCCAGCGTCACAGCCTGTCAGCAGGGTTTTTGGAGCACCAGGGTCAGCACATGTGCAGTAAGATCCTCAAGATGTTGAGGTCTTGATACAAGGACTATAAATCTGCTCTTGCGCCTCCCCAGGAATGACGGCACTTGCAGATGTTTTGGGTAGGTGAACAGAGTACAGAGAAGAGTAACCTGTCAGAGCGGTGATGGGTAGAGAAAGTAAGAGGGAGGTCGGAGAGGCTCATTTAGATGGCACAGACTTTACATAGATGACGTTTGTTTGGGGTCTAAAGACATTGACTTGTTCCCTTTAAATGACTTGTCTAGTCAGCTCCATTATATATTAATACATCCTGCAACTACCAGCTCTTGTAAGAACTGAAGAGTGGGGTGCTGGGTGTTGCACCCTCACTGACTTTTTATTAATGACCTACCGTATTAATGATATTTTGGCCTTTTACATCCCATGACACGTAAAAAGTTAATAAAGTAGGATTTCTTAGGAAGCCATGTTGGCTTTACATGTTAATTATTGGTTTATCTGTCATAAAGAAGCATGTAATATCTGTTTATACATCACTTCCCTGGGGAGACCAGTAAAGAGTAATATCTGTGCCTATATCATTTACAAGTAGTCAACAGAAAGCACTAGCTGTGTCTATATGAAAGGGGTTGTCAACTACTAGGATAACCCTTTGTGAATCGAATTGTTTTAAAATAATAAACCTTGTACTCCCCTCATGTGCTGTCGCCATTCCAGCGCTGTCGGTAACCGTGACTCGCGAGCTTTGCGTCCAGTCACCGCCAGTTTCCTTCTTTCTTCCTTCAGACAGTTGCTATCGAGAAAGTAGAGCACTCACATCCTGTTGACAGCTCCTATGTCCGAGGGCATGCTAAGAGGGAGGCTGGTGGTGCTTGGACGCGGGGTTCATGTGATGCCACGTGAGCCCTGAGTCGCGGTTACCGACCAGGCTGGAACGCCGGCAACTTGCGAGGTGACAACAGCGTTTATTATTTTAATGAGGAAACAAGTAGTTTTAGAAGGGATTGTCTTATTAGTGGACAACACCTCTAACTACTGCGGAGACAAGGAGAGAGTACTATCTGAGCTTACATAATTTACAAGTAGCCAACGGAAAATTGCAAGCTGTGCCTACATCAATTACTAGGAAACAATGAGACAATACTACTTTTATTTACATCATTTTCAAATACTGTGTTTACATCTATTACCAAGAGAGACAAGGAGAGAGTAATATCTGTGCTATGTTAGAAAACAGAAGTAGTGCTAGTTGTGTTCAGATCAATTACCAGAAAAGACAAGAAGATTGTGCTATCTATTCCTAAATAATTTGCAACTGGCAACAGTGCTATCTGTGACAATATCAATTACTGGGGAGACAAAGATATAACGGAAATAGCTGAGCTTACATCATTTACAAGTAGTAAACTGAAAAAGTGCAAGCTGTGTCCACTAGGAAAAACCAGGACGCATTACCACCAGTGCCAACATCATTTACAAGTGGTGAACAGGAAGGCAGTACTAACTGTGTTTACATCAATTATTGTGAGAGACAAGGAGAGAGTGTAATGTATGCCTACATCAGGTACAAGTAGAGAACAGCACCAGTGGTAGTTGTGACTACATCAGTTGCTAGAAGAGACAAGGACACGACACTATCTATTCCTAAATCATGTACAAGTGGTGAACAAAAAGGCTATATCCACATACATTTCTGGTGGAAACAAGGAGGGAGTATAATCTGTGCTTGGTTCAGTTTCAAGTAGAGAACAGAAGCAGTGCTAGTTGTGGGCATGGTTGTGGCCAGTGTTCACTCTCCTCACCAACTGTATCCTCACCCATCCCTTGTAGACTGTGAGCCCTCGCAGGCAGGGTCCTCTCTCCTCACCAACTGTATCCTCACCCATCCCTTGTAGACTGTGAGCCCTTGTAGGAAAGGTCATTTCTCTTCTAGTAATTGATGTAGACACAACTAGCACTCTTTCAGCAGGCCATGGAACCCATAAGGTGTAGGGGCCACATGACATTCGGGGAGGTAGGGAGTTAATTGGAGAAGGAAGGAATGGGCATATGTGATTGAGGCATGGGGGCTGATTAAATAAAGGGGTTGGTCAGGGGGAGGAAGAGGGGGAGCTTAAGGGAAGATACAGGGGACAGAGAAGGAAGTCCCCTCATTCTACTTCCTGGGGACCTCCTGTGAAGTTTCGCGCCCACCCTCCCTGGTTTTTTGGTTTCGGTTGTGAAGGAGTTTGAGACATGTTTATGAATGTAATCTGAAAGTATGGTGAGAAGTTTTGGTATTGTCACGGCAGCGGGGGTAGGTCTGGTCAGGGGTGAACCTAGCCTCTCTGCTGCCTGAGGCGAACTACAGAACGGCGCCCCCCCCCCCCCACCTCAAGGATGTCAGCGCCATCACACACACATAGAGGAACCACAGAAGAATCCAGAACAAGGGTCATTAATGGCAATGGCGGCTTGGCACAACCTACAGACACACAATAATGGCGGCAGAGCGGTGCTCCTGTAGCTGACACAGTCCTGCATCCTTATAGCACAGGAGGCAGCACTGATTGCAATCTATTATCTCTGGTACATGCCTACAAAACTCTGGGCAGCTCCAATGTGGTGCTGCCTGGCACCGACTAGTCAGACATGTCCACCATGCCCCATCATCCACACACCACAGGTAACGATCTGCAGTCTAAGCATCAACAAGCCGCCACCACACTAAGGCTACCTTCACATTTGCGTTCCCCTCCGCAGCGTTCTGTGGAGGGGATCCACAATGTGACCGCAGCACCGCAAGCCCCTATCTTTATAATGGGAGCGCACGGTGCTGCGCTTGACTGTGTATGACTGTGCGCACCCATTCACTGCCATATGTGATCTGTGCGCAGGCGGATGCCTGCGCACAAATCACCCAGTCTCGTCCGCACCAGAAATGCAACATGTTGCATTTCTGGTGTGGACGAGACTGGGTGATTTGTGCGCAAGCATCCACCTGCGCATAGATCACATATGGCAGTGAATGGGTGCGCACAGTCATACGCAGTCAAGCGCAGCACCGTGCGCTCCCATTATAAAGATAGGGGCTTGCGGCGCTGCGGTCACATTGCAGATCCCCTCCACAGAACGCTGCGGAGGGGAACGCAAATGTGAAGGCACCCTAAACTGTTAAAATTTCCCAACAGACCATGCCTCCTCCCGGAATACTTAGCCAATCACAAGTGCTGCACATGGGGCTATTCAGAGTTAATAGCAGGTGCCGAACAAGTGGGTTAAGGAAGGGATGTGGGAGCGGAAAGGGGGACAAGCAGTGCACGCGCCATGATAATTTAGAGGCCTGCAGTCACCTAGACTTTCATCTGAAACCTGGACAGGCCCTTTAATTATAATATTAAACACCTTAGACCACTTCTAACAACGTGTAACATACTCCAGCAGTCACTGTACCTGTAAGTGTAAAAAATAAGCATATGGATGATTGGTCACATGACGTCTACTCAGACCACGGGAGGGGGGGGGGGGCGCCAAGCTGAACTCTTGCCCCGGGCGCCAGAAAACCTAGATACACCTCTGCTCCTGGGTGAACATGCATACAGTGCAGGGTTACTCCTGGGTGCACATGTTTACAGTGCAAGGACACCTCCGGGCAAACATGTGTACGGTGCAGGGTCACTCCTGGGCGCACATGTCTACAGTGTAGGGACACTCCTGGGCGCACATGTCTACAGTGTAGGGACACTCCTGGGCGCACATGTCTACAGTGTAGGGACACTCCTGGGCGCACATGTCTACAGTGTAGGGACACCATTGGGCGCACACGTGTACAGTGCAGGGTCACTCCTGGGCGCACACGTGTACAGTGCAGGGTCACTCCTGGGCGCACACATGTACAGTGCAGGGTCACTCCTGGGCGCACACGTGTACAGTGCAGGGTCACTCCTGGGCGCACACGTGTACAGTGCAGGGACACTCCTGGGCGCACACGTGTACAGTGCAGGGACACTCCTGGGCGCACACGTGTACAGTGCAGGGACACTCCTGGGCGCACACGTGTACAGTGCAGGGACACTCCTGGGCGCATACGTGTACAGTGCAGGGACACTCCTGGGCGCATACGTGTACAGTGCAGGGACACTCCTGGGCGCATATGTGTACAGTGCAGGGACACTCCTGGGCGCATATGTGTACAGTGCAGGGACACTCCTGGGCGCATATGTGTACAGTGCAGGGACACTCCTGGGCACATATGTGTACAGTGCAGGGACACTCCTGGGCACATATGTGTACAGTGCAGGGACACTCCTGGGCACATATGTGTACAGTGCAGGGACACTCCTGGGCACATATGTGTACAGTGCAGCTCCTCTCACCCCCTCTCTCTCCTTTCTCCTTACAGCTCCTCTGACCTCCTCTCTCTCCTGGCACCCCCTCTCACCTCCTCTTTCCTTCCAGCTCCTCTCTTCTCAGACCCCCTAATTGCATCCCTCTCCCCTCCTCTCCTTGCAGCTTCTAATCGCACCTTCTCTCTCCTGCCAGCTCCTCTCTCCTCCGCTTTCCTCTCACCTCCTTCTTCTCGCATCCCCTCTCTCCTTCAGGGATCTCTCTCCTCCGCTCCCCTTGCAGCTCCGGCCTCCTCCAGCATGTGTCCCGCGCTCTGCCCTGCGGGACACTCACTGATGACGTAACCGCCCTCTCCGTGCAGAGCAGAGCTGCAGGGGGGCGGGAGATTTGAAAGCAGACAGCGGCCGGCGTGCTGCACTGCTTTAGTATATATCGGGGGCGGCGGCCGCGGCTCCCATGCCAGTAACTATCTGCAGGGAACCTGCCACCTTGCCGCCCCCTGTATGGCGCCGCCTGAGCAAACACTTCATATTGGCTCATGGTTAATGCGGCCCTGGGTCTGGTCCAAAGGCAGGGGATTTACATTTGGAAGGGGGAGATGAGCCACTTCAAAGGTTGAGGGGCTCAGGTTAAAGGTACCTTGCAGGCACGGGATTCTGCAAGGGGTGGGGGGTATTGGTTCTAGGTAACCAATACCTCGTCCCTGGGGCCGGTGTTATTGCGGCCAGGGGCAAAAGTTTTAGAGGCTTATGGACCGGGCCTATCTATGGGTAAAATGATGGGAGGGCCTATTGTTTAAGTTGGGATGCCCGTTGGACGGTGTACCCTGTTATATTATGCTAGTATGTAAACAATAGGCAATAAAGGCTGCTGTGGCCAATTTGTTAAACCAAGTCACTGCAGTACCTGTGTTATTTGGGTTTTACAACGGTTGGGGATAGTAAGTACCAGCCAATTTGCGACCGGAGATCCTCCCTCGATTGTCATGTTCTCTACTTGAAACTGATGTAAGCACAGATTATACTCCTTTCGTGTTTCCACCAGAAAAGTATTTGGATACAGCTGATACCGCATTTTTGTTCGCCACTTGTACATTATTTAGGAATAGATTGTGCTGTGTGCTTTTCTCTTTTAGCAATTGATGATGTAACAACTAGCACTGGTGCTGTTCTCTACTTGTAACTGATGTATAAACAGATTATAACAGAACAGAAGCAGTGCTAGTTGACTCGGCATGACCAGGTCTGTGGCCCCAGAAAAGGAAGAAAGTTCATGGAATAGGGGAAGCTATAGGGAATTTAGGGGTGGTTTTCGTGACGCCACCCGTGGTGTTCGGCTATTGATGGCCGACGCTTCGGTGCGGGACCCCTGGGGATGAAGGAATGGCTCCACAGGTGGAGCGGGTCCCCAGGGCATCTGGTGTAGGGTAATTGTTGATGGAGGACCAGCGGGGATGATCTGGCTGCAGGGAGGGATCGGAGTGTCTCACAGGCAGGCTCCTGGTGTCTGCATGGCTTATCAATCTACCGCTCCTCAGGCGGGAAATGAATAGTCTCACACACACAGTTCTGAGTTCCAAATCCAGTTTACTTAGCTTTCACTCTGCTAGTACCACACGGTACAGTTCTGGTTCAATTGCAGTCCGGATAGTCCTCAGCCACCAGGATGGCTTGTCCAGTACACCCATTTTATGTTCCTTTCTTCTCGAGTTGGTTTCTCTCTCAGCGCTGCCTGCTCACCTAACTCTTGCTTGTGTCTCCGCACACAGTGCCTCAATCTAGCAGCCACGGGTCCTGTCGGGCAACCGGCTGTGTCCCCTGACCCTAGTACGGTTACCTTCTCAGTGGATGAGTCGGGAGTCGGCCACAGCTCTTCTAAATCTCGTGGTCTCTAGTTCCGTGGTGTAAAGTCTCCTTGCCACCTTCAGGGCCGGTCCCCTAGTTCTCAACCTGCCCTCCCGCTTCACTTCAAATTCAGGTGCACGGGTGAATCGCTCACTGCACGCGCCCCTAGGACTCCCTCTGTCTCTGTGCAGTGTTATGTCTGTGATCGAGCATGAGCCTCATTTCTGCTCGAGTCCTCCACATCCTTCTCCTTTCACTGACTCCACCAATTGCCTGTCTACTTTCTGTTCTTCTTCTTCTACTTCCTCACTACTTCCCTACTAACTTCCCACCCTCCACCTCTCTCTCCGCCATCCCACTGTCTACCTGGGCCCTCCCCCTATAGGGTCCGCCCGCCATCCTTAGGACCGGGTATGTTCGGTGCTTTTGTGGGTGTCTGGACTTGCCATCCCTTTACTGTGAACAGGAATACCACACCCATGGATTGGGTGCAGTACCTCTCTGTGGCGACCAGACCGCAGAGGCGCCACATTAGTTGTGTCTACATCAATTACTAGAAGAGACAAGGAGGCAGTACTACCCTGTTTCTCCTAAAATAAGAAGGGGGGGGTTATTGCATGAGAATATTTGGGCTGCAAGGGGATGGTGGGAATATTGGGGGCTGCATGGGAATATTGGGGTTCGGAGGATGATTTTTCTGTCCCCTTCTGATGACTGCAAATCCCAAGTGCTCTAGTCACCAGTCTTTTAGATGATTGTATACTTGTACTTACATAACCAAACGATGGACAGGCAGTGTCAACTCAATCGTCACTGCAGCTGTACAAAGACCAGGAGAAACGCTGTAGTTTTCTTCCAAATCTTGTATTAGTTACAATGCAACGATAGGTGAAAAGGAATAATCTGTATAGGGTTGCACACACGCGTCTTCAGTAATGGCTTCTCTAAAATAAACTGGTGAAGAAGGGAGGGGCATCCTGTACAGAGGAAAACTTAGGGAAGAAGGTAGGGACAATCTTAGTACACAGTCTAATCTACCTGGTAACAAGAGAATTTTTTGATTGGAGGAAAAATACACAATGCATTACATAGAGACAAAACATATAAAAGGTTGTTCCATTCGTAGGACACAACAATGATGGAAAAATGAGACATTTCTTGAAACTAAGACATGGTGCATTTTTTGGAGAAAAAGTAATATAAGAGTGTATTATTTTAGGGGAAACAAGGTATCTATTCCTAAATCATTTACAAGTGGTGAACAGAAAGGCAATATCAACTGTATCTACATACATTTCTGGTAGAAAAAGGAGAAGGTATAATCTGTGCTTACTTCAGTTTCAAGTAGAGAACACAAGCAGTGCTAGTTATGTCTACATCAATTGCTAGAAGAGACGAGGAGATGGTACTATCTGTTTTTATATCATTTAGAAGTGACAAATAAAGACAGTGATTAGCTATATCTACATCAATTACTGGGAGAGACAAGGAGAGAATACTACCTGTGCCTACATCATTTACTGAGGAAGACAGCAAGGCAATTCTGCTTGTGCTTATGCCGCATTAGTTCATATAGATGTTGTTGCTTTTTTTAGAAAGTGCAGAACAGTGATGGGATAGATTGGCTTTATCTATGCCTCTTAGGCTGGCTTCACACCACAGTTTTGTTCCTGTCTGTGGGATCCTGTTTTTTGCAGGGCCCCATAGACAGGACAAGATGTATAGAAAGGTGTGGTGAAATATGATCCGGGATCTTGTTTTTTGCAGGATATGTTTTCTGCTGCTGTCCATGGTGCCGAAGTCTGCCTGTGTCTGCTCTGCCCCTGTCCATGGTGCTGAAGTCTGCCTGTGTCTGCTCTGCCGGTGTCCATGGTGCTGAAGTCTGCATGTGTCTGCTCTGCCTCTGTCCATGGTGCTGAAGTCTGCCTGTGTGTGCTCTGCTGCTGTCCATGGCGCTGAAGTCCGCCTGTGTGTGCTCTGCCCCTGTCCATGGTGCCGAAGTCTGCCTGTGTCTGCTCTGCCCCTGTCCATGGTGCTGAAGTCTGCCTGTGTCTGCTCTGCCGGTGTCCATGGTGCTGAAGTCTGCATGTGTCTGCTCTGCCTCTGTCCATGGTGCTGAAGTCTGCCTGTGTGTGCTCTGCTGCTGTCCATGGCGCTGAAGTCCGCCTGTGTGTGCTCTGCCCCTGTCCATGGTGCTGAAGTCTGCCTGTGTCTGCTCTGCCGGTGTCCATGATGCTGAAGTCTGCCTGTGTGTGCTCTGCTGCTGTCCATGGCGCTGAAGTCCGCCTGTGTGTGCTCTGCCGCTGTCCATGGTGCTGAAGTCCGCCTGTGTGTGCTCTGCCGCTGTCCATGATGCTGAAGTCTGCCTGTGTGTGCTCTGCTGCTGTCCATGGCGCTGAAGTCCGCCTGTGTGTGCTCTGCCGCTGTCCTTGGTGCTGAATTCACAGCCGGTGTATGAAATACTGCTGTCCATGGTGCTGAAGTTAGAACAGCTGGATTTCTAAGCATTTGTCTGTGCAAAAAATCGGATCCGGGACACGATCCGATTTTTTTTCACGGATCCGGCCCTCATAGACTTCTGTGTTATGGACTCCGGATCGCCCTGGATGCTTTTCTGTCCGGTTTGATCCAATTTTTTAAATGAAAAAAATGGCGTGCACACAGACTTATTTCACAGCGGAGGTGCAGAAAGACAGGATTCTGGGATCCCACAGTCAATAGTATAAAGTAACAAAATCGCTCACACTCCTTGGGTTTCTGTGCTTGCTAGGTTTATTCAAGTGAAAAGGCGGTACAGAGGAGCAACATACAGGTGGGCAACGTTTCGACCAAACTAAGAAACAGGATGATACAAGGTGACGTACATCACCAGTCCGTGCAACCTGGAACACATTGACTAACTTCCCACTAGGACTACACCATACTACAGAGACGGAAAGCAACGGGCTTGAAAAAGACCAGGAGTTTGGTCGAAACGTTGCCCACCTGTATGTTGCTCCTCTGTACCGCCTTTTCACTTGAATAAACCTAGCAAGCACAGAAACCCAAGGAGTGTGCGATTTGGTCCAATTTTTTCACCGTAGCCCAAAATAGGAGCAGTCTCTGATTTTGGGTCCGGGAAAAAGACAGACACAAATCTGGGACTGAATTCACAAAGCCGGATGGCCACTTATGACCAATCTGGCACTATAGGGATACATAGGAGGCTAAAAACGATCCCGTTCTGTTCTTTTAAAAAAATGAACAGAAAAAGATGGCAAAAAATCGTGGTGTAAAATCAACCTAAGGGGCCTCTCCCTTAAGACTCAGGTCAATCTTAGTCATTGTCTGCCATATGACAGAAACGGACGACGTGCATCCCGCTCACCGGTCACTCTTTCTACGAGTCCTCTAGCCTCCAATCCCTCCTCTAGTCGTTCCCTTCTCTTCTGTGAGTACAGTAATTTGGTCATACCCCGTTCACACAGCAGACAGAGGGGGGGGGACCGTCTTCTGGAATCGGTGCCAATGCGGCTGCTTTAATAAGAGGACTTTATTAGCTAGCAATGTGCCTGTACAGATGCAGACAGCTTGTAATTCCCTGTTTGGTACAATCTTCACTTTCATTTCGCAGCATGTCGATCTTTCTCAGCAGGGAGGAGGTAAAGGACGGCAGTAACTCATGTCTTCTCCTACTCTGTCCTCTATTCACTCAAATCTGCAGCAGGCGATTAAATTAAGCTAATAAGATGCAAAGAACAGTCACTTTTTTGTAAATTAGAAATGTTACCTTACAAATTTCATATTGTAAAAGTGGATCATTGGGGCTTCATTCTTACAGGGGATTTTCTGTTTCCAATGTTTAGAATTTGGCAATTTAGCTGATCTTCAGCAGTTCCCTGAGCTGATGTACGGGTTACCAAACTCTACTGAAAATAGGATGTAGCCTAACAACAGGCAGATGATCCCACATCATCATGTACAGCTGCATCTCAATGTATTGTAATATCATCAAAAAGTGAATTTATTTCAGTCATTCAATACATAAAGTGACACACATATATTATATAGAGTCATTAAACACAGAGGGATCTATTTCAAGTGTTTATTTCTGTTAATGTTGATGATTATGGCTTACAGTCAATGAAAACCCAAAGGTCATTATATCAGAAGGGTCTGAGAGATAAAATATGACCTAAATAGGCATCAGAGGCTTCACCTTGTGTAGTTGTGAGAGTCACAACCACTATAAAAGCAGATCACAGCGTGGTGCGTGTGGTGAATCGGCCACCGAACCTGGCAGCTCCACAGCGCCTCCTGTTAAACCCAGGTCAGTCAGAGAACTGCCTGAGGATAAAGAAGGGCTGCAGCATCCCTGCCTGTGCTGGTTTATTAAGGCACCTCTCAGTGAGTGTAGTATATGCCTTCTAGCTCGCAGCCAGAAGCACATATAATAACCTCCACCCCGTCACTGATAGAGACCCCGAATAACCCCAAGCACAAATGCTGCCACCAGCTTCTCATTTAATATAAGTCCGGTCCGTGATCGGGCTTATATCGGGTCAGAAACCAACCCAGGTAGCGTTAAATGAGCTCACAGACGTGGGAATCGTGATCAAGATAAAAAGAGCAACTCAAGATTAAATTTATATATTTAATCACGCTAATGGTACACTAGATATTAATATTTAAAGTTATTAAGATGTTACAAATATTAGTCAATAAAAGGATAAATGGAATACACAGAATTACACACACATGTGATCAGTTACCTTAATGCTGATGGCACCACAAGGGCGGCGTGACGCCAATCTGTTCCTGGGGTATTCTCTGGCTTTGGTGGAATAATGCCTCTTCAGAAGAAATACAATATGGAGATGGGGCAGCTGATTTTTATACATTATGGGATCACCCCTGTCTCCACCCATCTCGCAACTCTGGGCTGTCTCACAACTCCCACCCCTCTGAGTGGCGATATAGATACCCAAACTCTATAATCTGCCCTAGCCTTGTCCGTGGGCATCACAGACGTAAGATAATGCTTTTCATATTTTCAGTTATGATTTTATCTTCGTCTGGATATGAAACACGGCTATTCTGAGTGCATCCTACTAGCCCATATCACTTCTAGATGGCTTACAGTCATCGCACACGTATGTAAAACGATGTGCGGTGACCGTTGGAATGTCGCGATTTCATATCTATGCTTGCCATGTTTATAGACAGCACGGCTCATGAGATATTAATGTTATATTCACGACTCCGTCCCGTCTGCATTGAAGTAACGATTTCCTCTCCACTGGCCTTACAGGGAAATTGGATGTGTCATCTTTCTTCAAATTCCAGCAGGGAGTCCTCCTTTCCCCAACTGCCCTATTGTGTGGCCTGTTGGCATGGACCATTTCCCAGAGATGAATGGTCTCTGGCTAGCAAGGGTGGGGGCTTATCTCTTTGAGTGAGATGTGTCTTATCAAATTGCTTTCTGGGAGGAATGGAATCTAAGGAATATGGCAGTATTCCTTACCAATACTGCTTATTCATCACAGTGCGTATATAGAGTAGGGAGGATGAAGGTTTAAACACCACGCTGCCATATTCCATGAGGCATCAAATGGGGAATATAATATTAATTTATTAGTCAACACGTTTCAGGCCTCCCTGGCCTCTTCCTCTGGACAAATCAATATCATATTGTCATGTTTCATGGAGCCCTGAAACACGTTGACTAATAAATCAATATTATATTGACCCTTTGATGTCTCATGGAATATGGCAGTCGGTGATTAACCCTTCATCCTCCCTACTCTTTATGCACCACGCTGGGAACTGCAGCAGTCGTGATCTGCTTTTATAGTAGTTGTGACTGTCACAACCACACAAAGTGAAGCCTCTGATACCTATTTAGGTCATATTTTATCTCTCAGACCCTTCATCCTCTCTACTTTAATTTTCTGAGATAATGACCTTTGGGTTTTCATTGGCTATAAGCAATAATCATCAACATTAACAGAAATAAATACATGAAATAGATCACTCTGTATGTAATGACTCTATATAATATATGCATTTTACTTAATTTATTTCAGTAATTTCAATACATAAACTTTTCATTAACTGGAAATTTATGAACAAATTGAACCAATTTTGATTGAAGCTGAGGGGTCTGCCCGGCATCCTTGACCCCATGTTTTTTGGCACCTAATAAGGTTCCTATGATATTTAATGTGCTATCAATTTTGTGACACATTTCCAGAAAATGATACCTCTTGGATACTTTTGCAGTGATGCCTTATTGTCTATGCAGTTAGCGGAGCAATGAGCAGACTGATACCTGCCAGATGGCACTTTTTGGCCCCTGTCTGGTGAACAGGGGCCTTTGGGAACATATAAATGTATCCCCTGGAGCTTTTACCAGTGTATGCTTTCAGCAATATGTGCACTTACTCAGGATGGAAGTGATTTCGACCTGGGTGATTCTGGTATTACCATGTAATGATTCAATTTTTGTTTTTGTTCGCTGATTTCTAGCAGAAGAATGAAATGTAATCAGACAGAATTTCACATGTAATTTCGAGGCTTCTATGAAAATGACCTGCGGCTTTGAGAAGCTATATCTTCCAGCGTGCCGGGAGGTGTAGCTTCATACAAGCTGCCGGGAGAGCCACAGGTTAGAGACCGCTAATCCAACTGGTAATGGAGGTATTGCCGCTGATCGGAGCTGATACATGGCCTACTTATGAGAGCGCTGGATCGCTGTGTTAATGGTGAGGACTTAGTGACAAGGGGGAGCGTAGTTTGCAGCATTATAATATTGCTGTAGGTTTGAATGCAATATGGAAGTATTTTTAAAGGAGCACTGACTATTATTTATTCATTTTAATGGCCTTCCCCTCGAGCTATGGTGACTTAATGGATGAACAATCTCTAGAAAGATTGTGCAGCCTAGATAGGTCCACAGGGGTTTTCACCAAGCCTAGATGGGTCCACCAGGTTCTTCTCCAAGCCTAGATGGATCCACCAGGGTCTTCTCCAAGCCTACATGGGTCCACCAGGGTCTTCTCCAAGCCTAGATGGGTCCACCAGGGTCTTCTCCAAGCCTAGATGGGTCCACCAGGGTCTTCTCCAAGCCTAGATGGATCCACCAGGGTCTTCTCCAAGCCTACATGGGTCCACCAGGGTCTTCTCCAAGCCTACATGGGTCCACCAGGGTCTTCTCCAAGCTTACATGGGTCCACCAGGGTCTTCTCCAAGCCTAGATGGGTCCACCAGGGTCTTCTCCAAGCCTAGATGGGTCCACCAGGGTCTTCTCCAAGCCTAGATGGGTCCACCAGGGTCTTCTCCAAGCCTAGATAGATCCACCAGGTTCTTCTCTAAGCCTAGGTAGGTCCATCAGGGTCTTCCCTGAGTCTACATAGGTCCACCAGGGTCTTCTCCAAGCCTAGATGGATCCACCAGGGTCTTCTCCAAGCCTACATGGGTCCACCAGGGTCTTCTCCAAGCCTACATGGGTCCACCAGGGTCTTCTCCAAGCCTACATGGGTCCACCAGGGTCTTCTCCAAGCCTACATGGGTCCACCAGGGTCTTCTCCAAGCCTACATGGGTCCACCAGGGTCTTCTCTAAGCCTAGCTAGGTCCATCAGGGTCTTCCCTAAGTCTACATAGGTCCACCAGGGTTTTCTCCAAGCCTAGATAGGGCCACCAGGCAGGGTCTGCTTCAAGCCTAGATTGGTCCACCAAGGTCTTCCCCTCTGTTATCTTGATAGTATTAAGTCTTCGGGCTGATTGTCTTCCTCTTTGCCTTGTTCATTTTATTCTTCCCACCAAATTGTCCAGCTCCAGTGATTGCTCTCTTCATATGAAATGTTCAAAGTAGACAAATCGTAGCTTAGTGATCTTTTCTTCCAGTGATATGTCTGCCTTGACTTGTTCCAGAATTCATTGCTTTGTTTGTTCATCTTCCCCTCCATGATATTGATAGCATCCTTCTCCACCTCCACATTTTGAAGGCATTGATTCTTCTTCTTTCTTGTTCATTTATCGTCCAGGTGTTACATCCATATGTTACAGAAAAGACCAGAGTATGTACGAGCCGTGTCTTCATCACCAGTGAAATGTTCCTTGATGTGAACACCTTCTCCAGTGACTTCATTGTTGATTTTGCCATAGTTTTTCTATTATTGACTTCTGGTGTCATCGCTGCATCTTGAGTGATCATTCATCCTGGCCGGTTGAAGTCCTTTACACCTTCCAGTTTGTCTCCGTCCATCTCTCATGTGTCCTGGTCATACTTGACTGTAGCATTAATATTGTCATCATTATTATGGGACTTGGGGTGACTTCAACTATAGGTATCAGCTGTAACATAAGAAATAAATTGCAGAATTAGTTTTTGATTCATTTTGCCTTCAAAAAACGGAATAAAAAGTGATTGTTAATGTAAACTTGTCAGCTGAATCATGCTGCCCATTCCCCACGGGGAATAATAGACTGGCTGCTCAATCATCTGGTTTGAAGCTCTTGCCGGGGACTATAGGCAGAAACAGGAGTAGTCTTGCACCACCCTGGCTGGGTCTTCCTGGTGCGGTTCCATGTGATTGACATGACTCTTGCTAAATGCACACATGACAGAGAGCTTTCAATCATATAAAACTTTTTGGGGAGAAGTTGGCCGAGCGCGGCCGAGTCTGCAACCGGAAAGGCTCTTCAAACTATGCCTTCACTAAAATGCCCAACGTTTCATAGAAAACCATACCTGGCTGCCATTGTGCCTCCAGGTTCTGGTTCGTGCTGCCTCTGGTTTGGGTAGCTTTAATACCTCTCCCCCTCAGGCTGTTCCAAGTTACTATTTATCACTGGTATATACTGTCAAGGCAATCTGCTTATTCTATGTCAGCGTGACGTAGTGGAGACTATAATATCATGCACAGACAGCAGATTGTTTCTAGGTCAGCATGCTCCTGAGGGGTGGCACCCCGATAGGATTTATTTATAGGGTAATGCTAATACATGAGTTAATACAACTTCAATATCATTGGTTACATTCTCAATGCTTCACATTGATTGGTTCCCAACAATGTCTGCTACATGTTGATTGGCTCTATATGGTGGTGCTATATAATGTCAAGAATTGTCAGGGTAGATGAGGTTAATGAGCGACGCGAAAATTTTGTTCCATCTCCCGGTTTTTATCATTTTTAATCTTGATATTCTTGATATATAAAGATTATTATTTGTGAGTGTTGCTTCCTTTGCCTATTGATTTGTATACATTGGTTGGGGGTATCTCCTTTAGTTGTAGGCCTGCTTTTCAGTAATTTTGCGTGAATTAACTAACAGGTTCCCATTAAATTGTATCTCCTCCAAAATAGTGCGAATGAACACGTCATATTATCCTGCAAAAAAGTAAGCCCTCCTAAAGCTCCACAGATGGGGGTGCGAAGGGAAATGTTAAGAATGATGTGGAATATGGGGATTAAAAACATGAAAGATAGTTGCTGCACCCTTAGGTGATTAAAACTTTTGCTTCTTAGACTGTCAGTGCAGACCCAACGCTATCAAGTGTCATCTATTTTTTTTTTTTTATCCCCCGAAATTTTTTGTATAAAAGTTACACTAAATGTATGGCCTCTAGATGTCTCCTTACTGAGCAACTTACTTTCACTGCCTGTTGTCAAGACTGATCAGTCTATAGTAACAGACAAGCAAGTGAGGTGTCTTATTACATCTGGTGGTGCTTCTGGTTCTTACACAGATACAGGACCTCCTACTGCACAGCCTCAGCACAATACACACTAGGAAGCTGCTGCACTTACATCATGCCTAAGCCTTTTTTTATAAGACCTTCATTTGATATGTGCAGTAACCTACTTGCCTTGTGCAATTTCAACCTTATCTGCCTTCTCTTAGGCTTCTTTCCAATGTCTTATTTTTCGCTCCTCCCCTTTATTTAGCTTGCCTCCACTTATGGCAGGTCAGTAGTGCATTTCTCCACTTACATATTTTGTGCAGTGGAATAGTTGCATTACAGCTTCTCTCACTTTGAAACAGTCCATGCAACCAAGCTTTCTCAAAACTCCGTGTTCTATCATATCATTCATTGAGTACCTATCTATTGCTGAAGAGTTGTGGGAGAAGAGGGCTTCAGCTGTGCTCATGTTAAGGGTGAGAAACCAAGGACCTCAATGATGCACCCCATGGCCGTGGGGCACTCAGAATCGGGCTTTAGTGCTTCTGGGGAGTCACAGGGTTCAAGACCCAGCTCCATGACCCTGGGCTCAGTGTCAAAGAGTTCCTAGGGAGTGTATATGGATAGGGTGGTTTAAAAGGGAGTATTGTTTGTGACGCCACCCAAGGTTTGCGGCTATAGGTAGCTGCCGCTGCTGCAGAATTTCTGGGGGCGATGAACAGGCAGCTAGGATTTAGTGGCTCCCCACAGAGTGGGTCCCCAGGGCAGTAAGGGAATTGATAGTTTCTGGCAGGCAGGGGTTATCTTTAGGCCTCGTTATGATACGCAGTGACCTCCACAGCCGGTTACCGCAGGAATAACACAGTCTCACACGGATCTGTAATTCTATACCCGGGTTTACTCACAGTACGTTTCAACATGTCATAGATGTTACTGTCTCTCAGATAAGCTCCGGCCTGTGTAGTCTTTAAGAGATTGGGGTGGCAAGTGTGAGATCCTCGGTGGTGTGCCTGTCTGTGTCTCCCTCTTTGGTCCTGTTCCTCAGTGCCTGTCCCTGACAGTGCCTCTGCCCGCACAGCCCTGATCCAGCTGCCACGGGTCTTAGTGGGCGACCGGTACCTTGTCCCCAGACTCTTGTCCAGCTGCTTTCTCGGGTGATGTGCCAGGTGTGAGCTACAGCTCATATGAAGTTCATGGCCTCCTGTTCAGCAGTTTGGGTACTGGACTCCCATGCCGCGTTCAGGTCCAGTCCCTGTTTCCTGACCAAATCCCTCCATCTGGTATCACCAGTCCCGGATTCGGGCGCACGGGCAGCTTCAGCTCCACTGGTGTCCCTAGGGTTCCTTCGTCTCTGTTTCCGGGACAAGTCTTAGCTGCTCAAGTCCCCTGCTTCTCAGTTTCACACTGCTTCTCGGTCTCTCCTTCTCCTCCTCACTTGACTTCTCGCTTTCTGTGCTCTACATGCTAGCTGTTCTGTTCAGCTCCAAACTCTAAACTGACCTGCTCCTTCTGCCTCCCACCCATACTTCTCAACCCTATTCTCCTCCCTTGGACTGGGTTTTTCCTACAGCAGGTCTACCCACGTCCCTGACTAGGGTCTGTGTGTTGGGTGTTTGCTGAGGATCCCATATCTACCATCCCCCATCTCCTGACACTAAGGTCTGGATGCAGTACCCCTCATGGCGTCCAGACCGGTGGGGCGCCACATCAACTATTTGCTTAACCTTGGTCAAATTAACTTAATCAAGTGCTTGCACGAAGTAATGATATCAGACACAGGGATTGATATAAAACTTTTCTTGATGAGAAGGTGCACAAGTGCTTTATTTTAGCAAGAGAAGCTCCATTATACAGCACAAAGCAAGGTGGTGATGAGGCGTAGCTCTATAGCATTAAAGCAATCATAGTAGCATTTGAGTCCTTTCATAGATACTGTCTTGATTAGTTCTCTCTTTATATGGTTCAACTTCCTTTTCGGACACTCTCCTTGCATACCAGTGTTGCTCTAGATGCAGGCACCTCCTTGTTTACTCTACGGCATTGTCCACTACATATTATTATTATTATTATTATTATTATTATTATTATTATTTATTTTTATAGTGCCATTAGTTCCATGGCGCTTTACATGTAAAAGAGCAGACGAGGACAAGAACGTAAAATTACAACAGTCAAATCATACAGGTACAGTAGGGCAGGGGAACCTGTCCACAAGGGCTCACAGTCTATAAGGGGTGGATGGGGAGACAGTAGGAGGGGGAGAGGTGAGGGTGAAATGGTGCGGCAGTTTAGGTCTTAGTGTGGTTTGTAGGCTTGAAGGAAGATGTGTGTCTTCAGGTTTTTCATGAAGGTTCCCAGGGTAGGGAAGTGCCTGATGTGGTGGGGAAGAGAGTTCCAGAGTATGGTGGATGCACGAGAGAAATCTTGTATGCGGTTATAAAGAGGAGAAGTTCTTCAGAGGAGCGCAGATTGGGTGAGGGGAGGTATCGGGAGACCAGGTCGGAGATGTATGGAGGGGACAGGTTGTGTATGGCCTTGTATGTCATGGTTAGGGTTTTGAATCGGGATCTTTGGGAAGTAGGGAGCCAGTGAAGGGCTTGGCAGAGGGGGGAGACCTAGGAAGGGGAGTAGTGGGGAGATAGGTGGATGAGACAGGCAGCAGAATTGAAGATGGTTTGGAGAGGTGCGAGGGAGGTAGGGGGGAGGCCGGTGAGCAGGAGGTTGCAGAAGTCGAGGCGGAAGATGATGAGAGCGTGGACAAGTGTTTTAGCAGTGTCATGGTCAAAGAAAGAGCGGGTTCGGGTAATGTTTTTGAGCTGGAGTCGGCAGACGGTGGCAAAGGCTTGGATGTGGGGCTTGAAGGAGAGGGAAAAGTCGAGGATTACCCCGAGGCATTTGGCGTGGGGGACGGGTGAGCAGTCATTAACAGTGATGGATAGGTCGGGTGGCAGGGGAGAGCGACTTGGGGGGAAGAGTATGAACTCAGTTTTGTCCATGTTTAGTTTTAGGAAGCGAGCAGAGAAGAAGGATGAGATGGCGGACAGGCATTGCAGAATTTTAGATAGTAGGGAGTTGATGTTGGGGCCAGACAGGTAGAGCTGGGTGTCATCGGCATAGAGGTAGTGTTGGATACCGTGGGACTCAATGAGTTGGCCTAGGCCGAGGGTGTAAATGGAGAAGAGTAGTGGTCCTAAGACCGAGACTTGGGGAACTCCAACAGATAGGGGGTAGGGTGAGGAGGTGTGGGAGTGGAGTCCATTGTGGGAGGCCAAAGGAGGAGGTTAGTGATAGGAGTGTAGAGGCCATGATGATGGTGGGGATGTTGGAGGAGAGAAGGTGGAGAAGCCATGTGGTGAAGTGGTTGAAAAAGATGGAGGAGGATCCTGGGGGGCGATAGATGACAGCCAGTTGGAGGTTGCAGTGGGAGAAGATACGGACGGAGTGCACCTCAAAGGAGGGTAGGGAGGCGGGGGGTGTAATTGGGGTGAAGGAGCAGCTGTTGGACAGGAGTAGGCCAACACCTCTGTCGCAGTTGTTGCTGGGGCAGGAGTGTGGGAGAGAGTGAGTCCGCCATAGGAGAGGGCAGCGGGGAAAGCTGTGTCAGAGCAGGTGAGCCATGTTTCAGTGATGCCAAGGAAAGAGTTTGTTTGAGATGAAGAGATCTTGGATGAATGAGAGTTTATTACATAGTTGGTTATAACTGATTTATGCAGGATATGAAGCAAAATATAGGTATAGATATCTGATACAATATACAGTATATCAAGGTTTCATAAGATGTTTTTCAGCTGATTTTAGAATCTTATCATTAACACTCATACGGAAACTCCATTTTCCCATTGCTTTGCATTTCACTAAATGGTTATTCTCATGTTATGAAATTGGTTTAGTTAGACAGCATGAAAATAAGCAAGCGTGCAGTCGCCCTGCTTTATCTGCTGTCATTCTCCTGTTTTATATTGTTTCCAGCTCATTGCCCAGAAGAGAGCGAGATCATCAAAGCCTGGTTGAATATGCACAGTAGTTAAACTCCAGGCTGTGGAGTTAACTCATAAGGTCCTAGCCCACCTCTCTCCAACCTATTATTTATTATATAGTAGTTACACAGCTGCTCACCTCTTTGACTGCTCCTGATCTGAAACTGTTATCAGTCCAGCAAAATCAGGCTGCTTGGCCAAAGTAGTTTTCCTAGTCCGTGCTCACTCTCCCTATGAGCTTCTGAGCAGTGTGCTTATTCAAAGACATAGTTGTGTAGACTTTAGAAGGCTTTGTACTGACCCACGGGGGACTGGTGATAACCCCATTGAGCCCTGTGCACGAGGGGGGCCCTCCTGTCCTTACATGAGCAGTATTTGGCCCATGTACAGACAGAAGCAGCTTCTCATAATGCATTTAACAAACTACCTAGTAGAAGCATTGTGAAAAGGGGTCAGGAAATGTTCCATGAAGCTGAACAGTAGGTGCCCAGAAACCAATGTCCTTGGTGGGCCCTTTAGAGCAAGCGCACTGGAGGACATTCAGGTCTGCAGAAGAATTGATGGTGCTTAACCAGACCTGTCACTCAAGGTGGAGGGCCATTTTCCCCCAGCAACAAAGAAGTAAGGAGGCTGAGGAGCTGTGCACTCCTGAAGAGACATGTTGAGTTTAACCACATTATCAATGCATTGTGTGAAATAATGGAAAGGAAGCCAGGAGTGTATATTACTGCCCCCTAGCTCTTCAGGAAAAAGGATAATCATCAGAACAGCAGCAGCTGACATAAATGGGAGAATCTAAATGTGGGAGAATAATATTGGTGTCATGTTCAATATAAGGATTGTGCATTTATATTACATTTTCATTAACCAGGTACACTTTAATAGGAATCTGTCAGCAGGTTTTTGCTATGTAATCTGAGAGCAGCATGATGTAGGCGCAGAGGGCCTGATTCCAACAGTGTGTCCCTTTCTGGGTCATTGTAATACAAGCAGATACAGCAGTGCTGAGAATGCGGAGTCCAGTATAACCCCGCCCACACTCCTGATTGGCCGCTTTCTGTGTTCACTGTCCATCGACAGAAAAATACCAATCAGTGGTGGGGGCTGGGATACACAGGGCAGCAAGACTAGATGACATTAGACACCTAGTCCTGTAGTGATAATCTCCTGCTGATAAAACACTGATTTTATAGAAATGACAACATGCAGCCCTGTATGCGACACATCGCCTCTACTCTGTGCTGCTCACTGATTTCATAGCAAAAAAACTGCTGACAGAATCCCTTTAAGGAGTGAAAGTATGCTCGATAGATTGTTCTATAGTCATCAGTGAGTCAGACCTTACCTTCAATTTAGTATATCTGAGGCTCCGAAAATACAATGTTAATTACTCCTCTGCTATTCTCCAATTCTTCGGAGTTTGATTACAATCATCTAGGTATTAAGGTAGAGAAAATCCAGCAGCTATGAACAAAGAGGACTCTATCGTCTCCCGCGCAGGCTGCGTGCTAGCTCCAGAGCGGCGTGCCGCGTATAAAGCTGCTGTGGAGTCAGCACATTCAGCTCAATGCCTTTTGTGTTGCACATCGTACTAATCCAAACCGTGCAGAAAAATGTAGCTGAGGTAATGGGATAAACGGGAAAGTTTACTTGACAGTTGTCCGCTTTAGTAAATCAGTATCTAAACACCCTATTAAAGATGATGTTCACAACCGGTGCCGGCTCAGATCCGTCATGGACCGCGCCTGCCAGTGATTCACGTCAGCAGAGCATCTCTTCCACTCCTGGGCTCCTCTGTCAACGGTGAGCAGTCTGACAGTGGCAAGCCGGCTGTCAATCAGCAAGATGTCCGCAGTCGCTGAGAAGCTGCTGGTCCGATCACTTGACATCAGTGCAAGACACAAACTCCATCGCCGGAGCGGTCTGTACCGGCACAGATCTGGGCTGGGCAGAACAGGCGGGTGGTTAGCAGCTATCTACTTGTTATAGTAGAAAACATAAAATCCTCCTGGATAACCCGTTAAGTGTCAGGACTCTTATCTATTAGATTAAGAGGATAACCGCTCGAAATAGTGCCCTTCACTCATAAGGATCATATCCATGATATCCATACATCACAGAGGTTGACCATTGATTTCTATTGTCTTTATGTAATGCTACATTTCCCCTTTGGGAAACATATTTACTTTTGGGAGTTTTTATACTAATTGGGAATTTTTCATTTGTGATGTTACTCTGGAAAGAATTGCTCAACTCAACATACTGAGAAAGGTTACACTTTTTTTCCACCGCATTTATATGAGCCTTTAAATGTTAGCACAAATAATACATTCCCAATTAAGTCATACATCAGCTATGACATCACAAATGAAAAATTCCTGATTAGGTCATACATCAGCTATGACATCACAAATGAAAAATTCCTGATTAGGTCATACATCAGCTATGACATCACAAATGAAAGATTCCCGATTAGGTCATACATCAACTGCAATACCACATGGATTGCAAACAGTACTACATAGGGTGTACGATCCGCAGATTAAAAAGAGATTGGCAAAACATATACCTGCGCCCAATCCAAGCACACAGGAATGTTGGGGGTCTCGACACTTTATAGACATACAATGGGGTTAACCTCTCCTCATTGAGAGTTAAAGGTATCGAAAGAGTGTTCTGCCCATATAGGGGTGGGGACTCGGAGAGATCTTTTCATTACAGAGAAATCTATTGGATATTAGCGTTAGATACCCACAGGGGCTGCCTGGCAAATTTCGGCCTGGGGGGGCTACCACACAGCAGTGGCCCATGAGCAGTGAGCTTCAGGGGCAGAGCGGCCTCCCAGACCAACATGACAGATGGCTGGGCGGCCCCAAAACTGCCAGCCAGCACCTGGATGCCCGTAATCCAAATTGATTGAATTTCAGAAGTGATAATTTACCCCTTTCCCTTTACTTTCATGTTATTTTTGTTCCTCATCACATGCGGATATACTGTATATAATGTCTATTATAGGGAAGTTTGAATTGTTGCACACAATTGCTTTGAGTTATTTTGTCTTATCATATGAATATGTATCATCTGTGATATGTATAATGTAATATGTGTAAATCATTCTAAAAAATTCATGGTGCTTTTCTATACATACCTATAGTGTGCACACCTTTTTGTTGGACTAAGGCAAAACAGGAGTTAAAAGTCCAATTTATGCAGATTTATCGAACACAGGTGTTTGCTGTATTAGTCTTTATTTGCTGGGGCGGACCTACCGTGGTGCAGCTGCACCAGGGCCCCGACCAAGCCTGCAGGGGGGCCCCCAGCCGACCCCCATGACCCTGTATTAGAGGAGAGGAGGTTAACTGAGGGAAGATTCATGCTTCCCTTGGCTGATCCTGCCCCTCCTCTCCTCTGCCGCCCTGGCTCCCAGGCAGGTAAGAGCCGCAGCACGTACAGCAACCCCTCCTCCTCGCCAACATCAGCTAGCACCCCAACAACCCTCCCTGCTCCTCGACCGGCAGCTGCTGTGCACCAGGGCCCTCCGAGCTCAAGGTCCGCCACTGTATTTGTATATATTGGCTGTGACGTGTACTTTGTCTGTGCCAACGATTAAGAGGGTTCCCCTCGAAACGCGTCGGATGTAGCTGATCCCCCTGCGCGGGATTTTATTTTGATGTTTTTAACGATGTGATCTCACAAATAAAGGACATGAATTGAGATGTGGATTTTCTTCTACATTCATGTTACTGGGTGGAAGCCAACCACCACCCCGGATGTCTGGGAGTCCTTGAGTCATTGTAGTTGCAGCAGCTATCTCTCTCCCATGCACCCTGCTTATCACTTTTGGTAAACCATGCAATCTAAATATAGCAACCTACACAATTATCAAATACCATCTATTCTACTGCACTCCAGTTTTAAACAATTTAGGCTGCCTTCACACTTGCAGATGCATCTGCAGCGTTTTGCAGATGCATCTGCAAGTATCAGCATGCAGACCGCGGTCCCTATGTTTATAATAGGGCGCACCGCGGTCTGAATGCTCTCATTGATTCCTATATGTGAGCCGTAAGCAGGCGTATGCCTGCTGACAGATCACACACTCCCGCCCCGCACCTTGGACGCAACATCTCGCGTCCATAGTGCGGGCGGGAGAGTGTGATCTGTAAGCAGGCATACGCCTGCTTACGGCTCACATATAGGAATCAATGAGAGCATTCACACCACGGCCGTGGTCTGCATGCTGATACTTGCAGATGCATCTGCAAAACGCTGCAGATGCATCTGCAAGTGTGAAGCCAGCCTTAGGCCTTATGCTCACAGCTATACTAAGACTGAGTGCAACCCACGCGTTTTATAGGTTAGAAAATCCTTTTTAGGTCGGGGTCAGACGGCTGTATCACAGATGATTATATCATCAAAATACCCAAATTAGCTGCAGCTCCCCTGACCCGAAAGTGAGAGCTGCATAGAAATACTTGAAGCTGTCATGCTCAGGTCTGGAGAACCGTGGTGGTATGGGCATTTAGATGTGATCGTCTTCCAAGCTATAGGGACATATAGCATGGCAAGGATGGCGATCAGATAATCCTCTATTTGTGTTGGGGATAGAAGACCAGCCAGGCAACAGCTGAGTTGAGTCCTTTTAATAGGGAACCCATAGAAATATTTAGGGCTCTGCTGTGCCCCCATTGGCTTCACCCAACCACTAACCATGAGTGGAAAAAAGTTTGTGTTATCATTCATATTCTCTGAATAAAGGCCAAGAAAGCAAAAAATCTGCCGGGTGTGTAAACTTTTGAGCACAAGTGTATATGGAGACTTAGTGGTCTTTGCTGTTGTGTGACGCACCTGTGGACACCAGCTGAGCTCTTTGCCTATTCCCGATGTCCACACTTTTCTTATAGCAGACAATACTTTTGTTTTCTTGCCAAATATGTTATAATTTAATAACATAATGAAACTCTAAGTACGGCCATTATACCTTGGAGCTTGTATAATAAAACTGTGGTGCATTATGCTAATTTTACCCTTACTTGTCAAAAAGCGGAAGCTAAAATGCAAATATTAAGAATGTGAAAACTATTTTTAAGACTGTGTCAGATAGAAAAACGAGAGGGTCTTTGCTATGTATGGAGCTGACAGCGATAGGAAACTGAATAGCATGGACAGGTGAGCTGAGTTTTATTATTTTTGTTAATATAGTTATGTCCTAATTATAGTGATGAGCGAGCATTACCATGATTGGGTGTACGGTACTCGACACAAGCAGGTCAGACGCAACTCAAGGGCTGTGTATAATAGAAGACTCTTCCTGAAAATTACTTGAGTACCCCTTTGACTTCCATTGTACTTGCTACTCAAGTCGAGCCCGTCCAAGCATCCCACATGCTCATTTCGAGTACCAAGCATGGTAGTGCTCACTCATCACTACTAATAATGTAAAAAATGTTTCCTGCATATACCAAATAGGTTACCCTAGATTAGGAATCCTTATGATATTCTTATGATCCAATATTAGATCTGGACAGTCCCACCGTTCAGCAGTCGATAGGTTTCTTATTTTCAGCGCCATACACCGTGTAGTGGCAGTCCTTGGGTATTACAGCTTAGATCACATACTCTGACCTGCACTATCCCATAACGGGCACTATACAGCGTACAGAGCTGTGCTGTTCTGGAGTCCATCCTGCGTCGGACCCACTAACAGATCCTCCCCCTACTGCTACTGGGAAGAGAGTAGTGATGTCCCTATACACACTGCATGGTGTCCATCTAATGTATGTAACCACTTTGATGCTCTGTACAGTGGGAACCTTGACCTTCCTCTCTAAAATATCTGTGCTGCACCTAAAAATCCAACCAGCTTTCCATAACAGCCTAAGGACACTCTTTGCTCATTTTAAAACTCTCTAAAATATTCTTTCCTTTTTTTAGCAGCTCTGGATAGAAGTTGTACCCCCAAAATGATAGTAAACTGATTGTTGAGCTTCTTTTATTTACACTCCTTCAGCTCGATCTCGATCTATGACAACATGATGGATGAACACTGTAGGCAGATCGATCTTGTGTAGTCTAGATAGGTCTACCAGGGTCTTCTCTAAGCCTACAGTAGATAGGTCCATCAGGGTCTTATGCACTTTCGTGATAGTATCAAGCCATTGGGTTGCTGGTCTTGCTCTTCACCTTGTACCTTCTATTCTTCCGCCCATGATGTCCTTCTCCAGTGATTGCTCTCTTCGTATGATGTGTTGCCAAGTCGTAGCTTGGCGATTCTTGCTTCCAGTGACATGTCTGGCTCGATTTGTTCCAAAATGGATTAGTTTGTTCTTCTTGCCATCCATGGTACTGATAACATCCTTCTCCAGCTCCACATTTTGAAGGTGTTGATACTTGTTCTGTCTTATCTTGGTCATTTATCATTCAGGTTTTACATTTGTATGTGAGCACAGAAAAAAAACAGACTGTATGAGTTGTGTCTTCGTTGCCAGTGAAATATTCCTCTATTTGTAGACCTTGTCCAGTGACTTCATTATTGATTTTTCCCATAGCTATCCTCCTATTGACTTCCAGTATCGTCGCTGCATGTTGAGTGACCATTGATCCAAGTGGGTTGAAGTCCTTTACCACTTCCACTTAGTCGCCATCCATCTCAAATATGTCCCTGTCCTACCTGGCTGTGGTCAAAATCTTTGTCTTCAATACCTTTGTCCAACCTCTTACAATTAAAGCCAAAATTGTTGAGAATGGGGTAAAATAATAGAATTAATACTAACCTTAACAATCTCTTTATGATGCTTTTTAGGTCCCCCGCCGGTCTTTGTGATCGCTGCAGCCAATTGATGCCATAGCAGTAAAGGCCCCTTTAGTCATTAGGTAAGAGTGAGCCCACCCACCAATTTCGGGATCGATGAACCATCTAATGTGTATAATGGACACCTGACTATCCGCTAAGAGATATCTAATGTGTATGGCCATCATAACAAACACATCTCTGCGCACCCAGTGGTTTGCGGTAGCCATCACAGGTCAGTTCAGATAGAGCAGAAGATTTGACTCCCCTTTTACAATTGTAGACTGTGTTAGCTCCTACATACAAAACACACAAGAAGGTCAAGTATAGTCATGGAGTCAAAGCTGGGAGAAGTTTGATTCATATGATTTTGATAAAGATTTTGATCTATCGGTACATGATGAGCATTAAGTGTGAACAGCAGCCTATAAACAAAACAAGGAAAGGAACAATGAAGGAAATGTTCTATAAACAGCAGAAATGAAATGCTGCTCGCTGAATAGTTGCCATAATGTAAGCATAATTCATCAAAGTGAGCCGTGACGCAAAGAGCAAGCAAAATCCAGACTTATCCATAGGGCTTTCTGTGCCAACTGGTGGCCTCGGAGAGAGCTCAGGAGCCTCTTATCATTTATTGTATGCTTATTATGGGGGTTATCCTCATGCCTTATTAGGAAATTTTGATTTATTAGAAGGGGCACAAGTATAAATTCTTATCTGTGTCTCCCAAACACATGCACGCTTGGCTCAGCCAGGTGTGCATGCGTTCTGTTATGAAGGAGGTAAGTAAAGCCCACCATACAGATTAGACTAAAGTCAGTCAAACTTGCCAATATCAAAGGGTTAGGCCAACAGTCTAAATGTGTATGGGGACCCAGGACAACTGATTGCATTAAGGATCCAGTATGTTTGATTTCAGACTGCAGATCCTTTTGCTCTCTAGAAGATAAGACGGAAGTCCCATAGACAATGAATGGGATCGGAGGAGCACATGTTCAATCTTCACTCCATAGCCGGAGATTAATTTGATTTATAAGGTAGGGGGGAAACAGACAGTAGGTCAAAGAGATAAAAGCAGCAAAAGTGGTACTTTGGGTGAAGAAGGTATTGGAGGTTGTAGGCTTTTCTTAGGAGATGAGTATTTAGGTTGAGTCTCAATCAGGCTTCAATCTTTGAGGACTCTTTGATATGCTGATGTCATGAGTTCCAGACTATGGGGGATGCTTGGGAGAAATTATACAGATGGATAATCCAAAAAGAGGAGAGCAAAGAAGGAGCTCTTGTGAGGACCCAAAGTTATAGGTAAGGAGGTAGCGGCAGATGGTCAGTGTTAATATTTTATACTGATTACTCTAGGTAATAAGAAGGCATGAATGAAGGGAGAGGCAGAGGAGTATTGATGGGAGAGAAGGATTAACCTAGAGTCAGAGTTGGAAATGGATTGAAGGGGCACAAAGGTGTTAACACTGGAGGCCACAAAGAAACATGTTACAGGAGTCTAGGTGGGGGATGATGAGGGTATGCACTACCATTTTTGTTCATGAAGAACAATTGCTTTTGAGTTGTGTTATGACAATAAACACTCTCACACATGAGTAACGGAAAACACGAAGATCTACCACAGGGTGAAGCCGCACCAAACTGGTCTCTGTACAGACTAGAAAGACAAGCCAAAAATTCCATCTGCAAGCTGTGTAGAAACATTCACAGAAAATTCAAAGGTTAAAATTCAGCAATCAATTGTCTATAATAACTAGTGTGGATATCCCACGAATCTAGTGGCGTGGGGGCAAAGACACGACTGAGACAAGCAGGCCCGGCGTCAGCACCCGGCGCACCCGGGCAAGTGCCGGGGCCTGACTGCTTGGAGGGGGCCCACTGACGCAAGTATTGGCTGCTGCAGCGCAGAGCGTTTAATGCTATGCGCTGCCAGCAACGGAGCCCATAGAAACCCGATGTTTACATTGACAACCAATGGTTGGCAGGGTAAACATCGGGTTTCTATGGGCTCCAGCGCATAGCATTAAAAGCTATGTGCTGCAGCCGAAAATACTTGCATCAGGCTAGGGTCACAGTGCAAGTGTGACCCTAGCCTCAGGGGCCCCTGAGCACACTGCCCCCACAGCCAGGGACATATCCAGGGGGCAGCTGGGGGGTCATTTGCAGGGAGGGCGCACTCAGCCTCCTGCAGCTCCGGAGATCTCTCCCTCCGTGGGAGCCGACAGAGCTGCACACTCTGGGCTGACAGGATCTGTGATGATGTCAATGGAGGGTGGAGTCAGGGGTCACATGACCAGCTCCTCAGTGTATGCAGGACTCTGAGCATCATGATGGCCAGCATAGCAATTAGGTGAAGTTTATGTGTGGGGTCAGGAGGGCTTTACAGTGTGAATGTAGCAGAGGTGAGTGTGTACTAGGTGTATGGCAATTTGGTGAAGTTTGTGTGGGGTCAGGAGGGATTTACAGTGTGAATGTAGCAGAGCCGTGTGTGTACGAGGTGTACGGAGCGGAGCCGAGTGTGTACAAGGTGTATGGAGCGGAGCCGTGTGTGTACGAGGGGTATGGAGCAGAGCCATGTGGGTACTAAGTGTACAGAGCGGAGCCGCGTGTGTACGAGGGGTATGGAGCGGAGCCGCGTGTGTACGAGGTGTATGGAGCAGAGCCGCGTGTGTACGAGGTGTATGGAGCAGAGCCGCTGTGGGTGGAGGTGTATGGAGCAGAGCCGCGTGGGTGGGAGGTGTATGGAGCAGAGCCGCGTGGGTGGGAGGTGTATGGAGCAGAGCCGCGTGGGAGGTATGTGTACCAGTGGTAGCCCCCCGCGGATTCCGTTCCTATAGTCTCAGCCACCTTTGCCATCAGCATTCTTCTCCATAGTCTGTTCTGCCGCTGTCTGCATTCTGCAGCTCAGCATGGAGGGGCACGATGTTGTCATGACTGTGCTGATATGTGCAGAGCGACCGGAGAAGACCGGAGCAGCGAGAAGAAAGGTGAGGAGAAAGAGAGATCCGGATGGCCAGACACTCCGCTTGGCTGCGGTGCCACCCATAATGCAGTGTGGCTCCATTGAGCTGCTTGCATTATTTGTGTGCTTGAGGATGCTTGTGTATATACCAAGCATCCTGAGATGCACAAAAATGCAACATTTTGCATTTGAAGGGTATTTTTAAAAAGCGCAAGAGAATGCAAACGCATTTTAGCCCGCTCCTAACAACGTGTAATATACTCACTGTCAGAAACAGCTCTTGCTGGTTTCGGCAGTCACTGTTCCTGTAAGGCTGCCTTCACATAGGAGTTTTTTAAAAATGTGGCAGTTGCGGTAAAAAAATCCGCATCTGCCGCATTTTCTGCCTAGCGGCTGCACTTGCTACACATTTGCGGCAAGCCCCATGCATTGTCTATGGGGCTTGCGGTAAGTGTGTGGCAATATATATATTATAGTCCATGATATGTACTAAAGGGGGCCCACTGAGACTTTTTCACCTGGGGCCCACAGAAACCTGGAGCCGGCCCTGGTATTAAAAAAAATCTGTATTATCATATGTGGCAAAGTACAAACATGAAAGAGCAGCAAAAAAAAGTTCATAAACGTGCATGCAATAGTTAATACAGTCAAGCCAAACCAAACAGTCTCTAGAAACAGATAATTCACAGTGATGCCAATACTGAGAAGTCTCTTAGTAACAGTTCACACTGGAAGTGGCCGATAACAGAACAGTCTATAAGTAACAGTTCATGCCCATGAAGGCCTGGAAATGGTATAGTCTCTGAGAACGAGTTCAGAACTGGATGCAGTGCAGAGTAGTAAAAGCATAGTCCTGAACAATCCTGAGCACTGCAACTGCAGACAAAATTAACAGAAAAGCTGCAGTAGATCTTTTTAGAACAAACAGAGCTTATGTGAAGCAAAGCAGGCTGGAAAAGCTGAAGCAGAAATACTCCGCACAGAGCAGCTTGATGCAGCAGGCAAACTGGAAGCAGGTGTAATTTAGCTGGACATCAGACTGCAGGAAGCTGGAAAGAGCCGAATCGAAATAACTGGAGGAGGAACACAAACTTGAAATGCAGAAAGGAGCCAGAGATCCAAGCCAAATACTCAAGCAAGGCCTGGAAGATGGACCAGAACTTATATAGGCAGTAAAGCAAAAACACATGGACAGGAATGAGGTAGCGGACACCATCTTGGATAAGGGTGAGGAGACTCAAAGGGTAAACTGAATAGCTGTATGCCTGACATGTCATGAACAAATATCCATACACAACAATGCTGATCTGCGTGTTTCAGATAGGAACCATCCTTAATCATCCTTTTGAAGGCGAGTTGGAATTTTTTTAATATATGACAGACTAGAAAGACCCTATCCGCACAACTCAAAATGCTATTTGGGGCCTGTTGAGAAGTTTCTCGTACTTCCTGAAGGACTAGAGGGGAGGCCACAAGACACTGTCAACAAGGGGAGAGGAAGGTGTCCAGGAAGATGCAATAAACCCGAATGAGAAACACACTTCACATAAGATATAGATAGCTAAAGAAAACTACAATTAAGCAGATCAAGTGAAACTTTCCAAAACCCTAAAAGAGGTGAAAAGAAAAGGTACTGAGAAGAAATACAAACTGACTCACTGCAGGAACTAAACTGGTGTTTACCAATGAGGTAAACCCCTAAACTGAAGGACTGGAACTCCTAAACTCAAGTCCACCAAGAGTTATAGCAAGATAGGGAGGTGAAAGGTGAAATCCAACCCAGAAGATGATAGGGAAGACCAAAATGAGGAACATCTAGAGAGGAGCAAACCAAGAAGGGAGAACAAAGTCCATTAAAACCATCAGCATTTGGACAGGCAAGAAAAGGCAATAGCTCAGCAGGCAGAGGAACCGATCATGCAGCAATAGGTCACTGGATTGAATCCCCAAACCAAGCCATGATAGTTGGAAGTGTCTGGAGTTGGGGAAAGGAATAGATGTGTGCTTTGATGGACAGAGCAGGGTCAAAAGTTACTCCAAGACAGTTGCACTTGTGTAGAGTCATTTGCAGTGATGGGTAGGATTAATAGTGGGATTAAGTGGGATGGGGGAAAGATAATGGGTTCAGAATTGTCCATGTTGAGTTTTAGGAAGTGTGATGAGAGAAAGAATGATATGGCTGATACTCTGTGATTCTGGACAGTAGAGAGGTGACATCTGGGTCAGAGGGGTACACTTTTGTGCTATCAGCAAGAAGGTTACTGGAAACCATGGGACTTAGCATGTAGACCTTCTTCTCAAGGGTTTGATTTAAAAATTGTGAAACAACTTTAGAAAAATGTTCCTCAATTTAAAATTGCAAAGACTTTGACAATCCGCAGAAAACTATGTTATCACATGATTCAGAGAGTCTGGAGAAATCAATGTGTCCAAGGGATGAGGTCAACAGTCAATATTGGATGCTCGTCATCTACAGGACCTCAGGCGGCACAGCATTAAAAACAGGCATGATTAATTTATGCAAATAATTGCATGGGCTCAGCAATACTTCCAGAAATCATTGCCTGTAAACACAATTCTCCATGCAATCCACAAATGCAAGTTAAAGCTCTACCATGCAAAAAAGAAACCATATATCAAGACAATGCAGAAACACTGCTGTCTTCTTTAGGCCAAAGCTCATTTATAATGGACTGAAGCAAAATGGAAAAGTGTTCTGTAGTCAGATAAATCATAATGTGGAATTCATTATAGGAAAACACAGACTCCTTGTCCTGGGGACTCAAGAGGATAGGAATCACCCAGCTTGTGTCACACAGTGTTTGGCTCAAAACTCACCAAGTGTCATGGTGGCCATTGACGCTGTTCACACTTCAGATTCTGACTCTCCATATGTTGTGGTTTCTCTGGTGCTTCTAAGGTGCGCACACTGGCTCGGGTGTCAACCAACTGTGTTTTCATTAGCAATCGGTTAGCAGGAGTTAATCTCTGCTAGACGGATGATCACTTCTGGGATCACATGTTCTGGAAAGCCTTTCACTTTCACCCTCTGCCTACTTAAGATGGTGGAATCTCTCTTCCCACGCTGAGTAAAACTTTTGCTATACCGCTCCATGTGTTGTGATTCAGTTTCTGGGGACATTTTGGGTGCAGTTTGGTGTGCTGTGGAAATCCTCTCATTGTCTGTTTTTTCCTCCCTGCTCTTTCTTTCCTCCTGCTTGCCTTTTGTCTCTCCTCTGTGTGTGTTTGCTGTAGGTTGAGAGTTCAATTTCACTGTTTGTCTTGGTGGGGTGTTACCATTTCTATCCTGCCCCTTCACTGGATACGGGTGAGAGGGTATTAGAACAGGGCTGCCCAGGAACAGGGCAAGGTTGGCAACCCAGGCATCTTTACCATCAGAGGTATCTCTGGGATCACAGACAGCTAGGGCCCCCTAGCCTGAGGGACAGCCTAGGAATCTATGGTCCTTTTGTGATCCACGATGACTGTATGATAGCTTGTTATTCAGGAAAGGGACCATCCAGCTTGTTTTCGAGGAGAGGGACCATCCGGCTTATTAGCGCACAGCTCCTGCCTCTCTATATGGGGGGCCATTAGTGCTAATGGCTAAGGCAGATTACACATGTAAGGCGCTATCACTGCTGAGCATTATACGGAGCTTTTAGAATAACATCTGCTCCATACAGACAACATGAATTTCAGGAAAGACTTTGCAGATTGCAGCAGGACAACAGCATGGCTTCACAGAAGAAGAGATCAGGTAATGAAGCAGCTGCTTGCAGTCCACACCTTTCACCAGTGGAAAGATTTGGTGGAAATCTGGCAAAAAAGGACCTTGGACTGTGGATCAGTGAGAACCTGAGATCAGACAAGAACGGGACAACGTTCTTCTCCAAAAACGCCAATAATGGTCTCCTCACTTCCCATACATTTCCGGATGGTTGTAAAATGAAGAGGAGACGCTGCATAATGGTGGACACGGCCCGGGCAAAACTTTTTTGAGCTGTTACTGCCATCAATTTCTAAATGAGTAAATTTTTTTTAATTTTCAATTTCTGATCTGTGATCTACGTCCTCTAAGACAGTGTTTCCCAACTCCAGTCCTCAAGGCACACCAACAGGTCATGTTTTCAGGATTTCCTTATCATTAGACAGATGATGGAATTATCCCCTGTGCAAGTGATTAAATTATCACCTATGCAATCCTAAGGAAATCCTGAAAACATGACCTGTTGGTGTGCCTTGAGGACTGGAGTTGGGAAACACTGCTCTAATGGTGCTGTCACACCTGCCGACGTCGCTAGCGACATCGCCGAAAAAGTGACATCAGCGACGTCGCTAGCGACGTCGCGCTGTGTAAACGAGCGCCGCGACCGCGTTTTGTCGCAGGTTGACAGGTTTACAGGAAGAACCGTAAACCTGTCAACCGGCGACCTGCGATAAGGCTGGATCGCGCCGTGTAACATCGCCAGAGCGATGTCTGCGGCGATCCAGCCTATACCGCAGCGTTGCTGCGGATCGCTCGCTGGGCTGAGCCCAGCCCAGCGAGCGATGTCACCGCCCACATCGCTGCGGTGTCGCCGGCCGCAGCGATGCTGTGTGACAGCTGGCCAGCGATGTCGGAACCGAGCGGGCACCCGCGCATCGCTTCCGACATCGCTGGCCAGATCGTGCTGTGTGACGGCACCATTAGTTTTCCAAATCACTACATTCTTGTTTTCCTTATGACTTAAACAGCCTACCAACTATTTTTGATTTGGGGTTGTAGATTTCACTTTGTGGCTGACAGACAGGTTAAAGCGTCGTCAAATTTATTGAAGCTTGCACTTCTGAATACAATTTACTGCACCGTACTCCAATGGGATTTCGATTAAGATTAATGTAGGAAACGCCAACTTGATGAATTCCCTCCATACTGTGTGCAGTTCATTTGGCATTTGTGTTCGGAAGTGCGAAATTTGAGATCATGGAACTCATCTGCCAATGGAAATGTCGTCTGTTTCCAGCTTTTGAAGCTTGACACAAAAGTTAGATGGCACCAAACCTTTCATCAAAACTTTTCTCATCAAGTTTGAAGCCAAAATAGTAGGAATATCCAAAAATGGTGATCTGTATATTCTACATACAACTTCTAATCCAGAAATGCCCACATTCGCTTATAATTTATTGGGTGGGGTGTAAGTAATGATTCCATCATATTTTATTCTAGATGTTTTGGCATTGAAAAATAGGAGGAACCCCCAGGCTACACAGGACACTTGGCGGAGACACAGGTCCTGTGGCCAATGATCATGTTACTGCAAGGTTAAAGCATAGTGGAAGTGAAAAATGGCACATTCCAATCAGGGCTGTGGAATCGGTAAGCCAAACATCCAACTCAGACTCTTCAATTTCCCTGAATCCGACTCCACCCAAAATGGGCAGAGACTCCGACTCCACAGCCCTGAGTGCAATCCTCAAAGTACTCCAACTAGCAAGTTGTAGAAAATCCAACTGCTTCTGACTTTTTGTGACTATGTTTTCATGGTCCCTTGGGGTCGCTGATGGGGGTGCAACTGGTGCAGTGGCCAAATTTGCCTCAACCTAAATCATTCTACATGCAGCAAGTTGGAGAGGTTGTATAGAATTAGAGAGGCATAAGGGTATGTGCCCACTGGGCGTTTTTGCTGCGTTTTCCGCTTGCAGAAAACCATTGGTTTTATGCTAATGTATGCTAATCTGTTCCTGCGGTTGGGCTTCCCAGCAAAACCAATGGGTTTTACAAAAACGCTGTGCCCACACACTAGTTTTGCAAGTGTCAAGAACTGTCAAATACCTGTGTTTTTGGTGCGGATAGCAAAGAATGGACATGTCAATTCTTTTGTGCGTTTCTGGTGCAGTCAATGGGAAAAACGCTGGAAAAACGCAGCTGCAAAAACGCACCAAAAACGCAGTAAAAACGCAGTAAAAACGCGCAAAAAACGCAGACAAGATTCTAGCATTTCTCCTGTCAAGGACTCTAGGATCCTCAGGTTTTCCTGCGTTTATGACTGCTCCAAAAACGTCCTGTGGGCACATACCCTAATTGCTAATTTTTGTTGTTCCAAAAAAACATCACTGTCTGTAGCAGGGTTGTGGAGTAGGTAAGGCTTAACAACTGACTCTGACTCTTTAATTTCCCAGAACTCCAACTCCAATTTTCCAACTTCACCAAAATGGACACCAACTTTGACTCCGACTCCACAACCTTGGCTGTTAAGTCAGTAAGCCAAACATCCAACTCCTCAATCTCTCCACAGCTCCGACTCCTGAACTTTGGCTGTGAAGTCAGTAAGCCAAACATCCGACTCCTTGATTTCCCTAAATCCGACATTGACTCTGACTCCACCAAAATGAACACTGACTCCGACTCCACAACCATGACTGTGAAGTCAGTATGCCAAACATCGACACCAAAGACACACAGACACAGGAATGTCTGGATCAGCGATAGCCTTTATTTTCCGACGCGTTTCGGAGCCTCTTCCCGAGCTCCTTCCTCAGGGAAGAGGCTCCGAAACGCGTCGAAAAATAAAGGCTATCGCTGATCCAGACATTCCTGTGTCTGTGTGTCTTTGGTCTCGGAGCAGCAGCGCGGACACTGAGGCACTTTGTCCAGGATTCTGTATTACAACCACGGTCACCGTTGGGAGTGCGGTCCCTGCAGCAGCTGCCTGTACGCTATTCTACCAGTTGTGGGTTTCACAACTGACAAAGGTGAGCAATTCCACATCGATAAGCGACAGTGTATCATTGAGATAAGACCCTATTGCGCATTCTTTTCGTTCACAAACATCGACACCGACTCCATACAAAATGGACACTGACTTCCTGACTCTGACTCCCCAGCCCTGGTCTGTACTTTATCCCAGCTCCAATAAATAAGACATGACTGTAGTACCACTCACAGCATCTTTCCAGGTGCGGCTCTGGGTTTTTTGGAAATAAAGAATTATTACTAAACCAATGTATCGGATATAAATCCTATTCAATCTTAAATATATCAGTGTTAATGTGTACTATATACTTTATCTATATTTCTGGAATTTCAACAGCATGAAAAATGATGGCAGTAACATTATACACAAATAAGTACGCACATTATTTTCTGCTTGACGACCTGTTAATGGCTTATACGGGTTATGTATAGATCGAGCTTACAAAGAATCAGTATAGTGATGCCAACCGTCTCTCTATTCATTATAAGTTATTTTTATAGTCCATTTATGCATAATACATATGTTATCTGAATTTTTATGTGCATCTGAAACCTGCAGCTACGGCTGAGCTGATACAATGAGATAGACGTGACCAGATTTACAACAACCAGTCCTTCAGAATCATCGAGGGTGATGTCATAGTGTGACATCATCAAAGTGTCACTGACACTGGAACTGGTAATCACTCACAATGAATAGCGGCTTACATCAAAGTGGTTTTAGTTAGTGTAATATGCAGGCGCTGGGATAGAGAATGGACAAATTAGTTGTCAAGCGGCTTTTGATCATCAAGACATCTCAGAAATCAGGAGACATCCGGCGCTGATGTCTTAGATGTACAAAGAATTGCATTCACTGTGCTAGGAGATAAAATATAATACGGTCGTGACACCGAGAGGATCTCAGTCTGACGTAGTCCATTAGTGGATTGCTTTGCTGTCAAATCCAGGTCAGAATAAAATTATAAATAGCTGATTTATGGGCAGATGTTGTCATACAGTGCGGTGGTGCATGCGCGGTGGTGTGCATCCCTCATGGTTGGGAATATCTAATCACTTATGGTCAACACTCTCTAGGTCAATGATGATTCAATGATCGTGAAAAAGGAAGGGATTCCCAACTAAAAGCTATCCAAAACAGATTGTGGCTTTTCTAATTCTCATCATTCATGAAATATAGCATTACACAGATCACTTGAAAAGACCATAGTTAAAGCATAACAGTTGTTTTCATTCTTCTTTAATAAATCAATAGTACACATGAAAGAAATCAAGTTCGTGATAAATTTTGTCATAGAAATCTGCTTCTTTCAGTCCCAACTCATGGGTAAAATCTGTAGTCTTTGAAGGGGGATTTTACCAGGTAGGCAACTACATTTGGTGCTTTTAAAATGCTATGGAGAAGTGAACAGCTGGAGGCAGATACAGACATCGAGGGGAAAGGAGGAGGAGGAGCTGGAGGCAGACACAGACATAGAGGGAAAGGAGAAGAGAGGAACTGAAAGCAGGCACAGACATAGAGGGGAGAAGAGGAGGAGGGAGGAGCTGGAGGCCGACAAATATATATATATATAAAAAAAAGAGAAAAAAAACTGCACAGCACTCACAGACAAAATGTGAATTGGTGCCAGCAGGGACGCTGGGTCAAATAACTAGAAAAAGTTCTATGCAGCACTCAGTTACCACCAATGACGTACAAACGCCAACAAGCTATATGTATATGAGAAAAAAGCTTAAAAACCTACGTTTTTTCAAAAAACTCAAAAATCTCATCTTTTTATTTCTGAAGTTCTTTGTACATATATTGGCCAATGTATGTACCAAGAACTTCAGAAATAAAAAGATAAGATTTTTGAGATGCACCCAGCTAGTATATGTATGTGTATATATATATATATTATTAGTATAATTGGTTTTCTTTTGGCATGAAGTGTTAGGCTACGTTCACATGCGGCATAATTGCTGTTTATTTCTGCTTTTACGCGGCGCGTAAAAGCAGTGACAGAGCTGGATACGCCTTTCAGCAAAAGCTATGGCTTTTGCAGAAAGGTGTGCAGACGCAGTGTTTAGCAGCATATTTTTGCACATGTGCTTTCACTGCAAAAGCGCACACAAAAAGAATTGACATTCCAATTTTTTGTGCTTTTTTCAGCTTGCTTTTCCTATAGGCTACATGATAAAATGGCCTCGGGAAAAGCGCGAGGTCTGCATGCATTTGCGCTTTCTTGCGCCACTGCACAATACGCGGCCAAATACTCCGCATCTGAACACAACCTTATCATAAGTTTTAATTGTGGATCTGGGAAAAGCTAAAAGCCATGATCTTGGCATGATGCAGATAGCGAAGCGAAACGTATGTGAGATAATATTATAGACTGGGAAAGGCAGATTTTGGTGGTGTACTTGGCTCTTGTAAATGTAGGAAGTTTGAGAGAGCGAGCACATGTAGGTGTTCATGAGCTGCTGAATCAGCTTAACACAACCTGAAGATGTGTCTGGTTGATTTTTAGAATATAGAAGATTATTGCATCATAGAGTCATAGAGACATAAACCAATTTTAGGGGGTTTAATTTAGTAGTGTATACTAAATGAAGGTTGGGGGGAAATATATGTAGTTCGTATTGTGGAATCTGGCGACATATCTACTTTAAGGGCCCGTCACACGGGGTGAGATTACATAGGCGACGTGGGGTGTGGCCTATCGGCGGCGACATTGCCCCTACGTCGCCTCATGTAAAGGGGCGATGTTGGCGCCGCCGGGAGGTCGCCTGGTTTCAGAGCAGTGCACATCGCCCCATGTAACCGGTCGCCGGCGACCTGTCAGGCGATGGGAGCCATAGGCTCCCATTGTCCTGCATCGCTGCTGGGGTTTTCAGATACCCCGGCGGCGATGCCGCCTGACAGCTCGCCGGCGCGGTGCTGGAGATGTCACTCCGTGTAAATGGGGGACGGCGACGCTGGCGGAGTGCCAAAAACGTGCGCGCACCCGCCAGTCGCCGTTGACATCTCCAGCCCCGTCACCAGACGATTTACAAGAGAAAAAAATGATCTGCTGAGATGAAGAGTATTTCCTATCTTGTATTTTTTCCTAATGTTTTTTGTTGAGCAGGTCAGGTTGAGAAGGTGGATCTAGGTTTTCTGGCAGCTGGTTCAAGAATTCAGTTTGGCTCCTACCCCTCATGTGGTATAAGTAGTCATCATGTGAACTCTCATTCATATGCCTACTTAGTCACGTGCTCACGACCTTCCATTTCTAATTCTCTCAATGTTTAGTGGAAAACAACAGACCCTTCTTCATAGGGAGAAGCAGGAGGAATAAGTGTCACGTGACCATAAGTATGAAAGTTGCACACGTGTGGAGTGGACATGTGATGACAGCTACAGCAAGCAGAGCTAAATCCTGTCATTGAGTATATTACACACTGTTAGGGTTGGGCTGCAGTGCTTACTTTTACAATTAAAGGGCCTGTCCAGGTTTGTGATGAAAATTTGCATTCAATCTAAGTGCAGACCTCTTAATTCTCACAGTGAGCGCTCTGCACACTTTTCAGACTCTCCCGTGCCGGTGGCAAGAGTGGATGATTATGTCAGCACAAATATGCGATGTGCATAGTTCTGGCCACATTCCGACTAGACCTGTCCGGCCTATCTCATTTCACTTGTATTGAGTGAAACCACACATGTCTAGTTGGCACATGACTGTGTGGCGCCCCACCGGGTAGGCCGCCACCAGACGTAGTGCACTCCTCCATTATAGGGAGAGTTGTGCCTCTGCTCTCCAGGTGCTGGGATGGCGCAGTCGAGCCACACACACACACACACACACACACACAACATTTAGGACCCCAAGACAGTGGGAGGACCCAAGCGTAGCCAGGAGGGAAAAGAGAAGTGCAGGAGTAGAGGAGTTGAGGAGTTGAGGAGTGGACGATGAAGTAAGGAGGAGGAGGTGTTAGCTCCCGGGGGCTGGAGCACGGTCACGCTCGCCCCGGGAGGGAACGACCGACGGGTATGGAGGAAGAACGGAGCCCAAGGGGTACGGAGTGAGGTGTAGATTCCCGAACGCACTTATCTGGTGAGGGTACAGAGGGGCTGCTGGACGATGCAGGGAACCGGCCCTGAACACTGTGTGTGATGCTGTATGCCCGAACCGTTGAACTGGAGGCCCCAAGTTCTAAGGGGAGCTGTGACCGAACACCCAAAACAACTTTGAGAAGGCGGCCGAACTAGTGTGCAGTACCTGGAAGGGGTACAATTGAGCACCTGTGCTGTCAGTACCTTAGCTCTGTGTGCGGAGGAGCTGAGAGCCTGGGGGGCAGAATGAAGTCGCACTCGCCCCAGAGGAGAAACTACCTTATAGCGCTGAGAGAACACAAGAGAAAGAGACACCCAGTAAAAGAGAGAGAGGGAGAGGAACACCAACAGAGGCTCGACTGCACTGTCCTGGTTCTGGAGACAACGCTGAACCGAAGTTCGGCAAGGGAAGCACTTGGCGCCCATGCTGAAACAACTGAGTAACGTAACAGAACTCCAGTTGTGGTATGTGAGACTTTCTTTAGCGGCGACCAATGGGCACGTATGCCGCATGAGACACCGGGGTGCTGATGACCTAATGAACATCTGCCAAGATACGAACTGAACCCTCCTTACAACTGCCCTGGGAACCGTGCTCCACCAGCGGGGAGCAAAACCATTAAGGCTGCTGGTCATCTTCCCCAGAGGTTCTGAAGCAGTGGCGTCCGGCCATGGCCACGTCCCGCAGGCGGCGTCACGAATACCCCTTTTCCCCTTTCATCCCTGTCATCTCCCCCTGTTATTAAATGACACCGCCAGGGACACGAGACCAGATATTGGCCCCCGTCAGTCCCCGTGAAAAGAACCGAGAGTGAAGAACAACTTCTGCCCGGTTCCCGAGTACCCCCGGCCCTGGAGTGGGCATGTCAACTGCATGTATGTAAATCGCATAGTTGTAGTTTTGTGACCTCCTCTCACCACCAGCCATCTTGACAGTGAGCAGTGTGCGCACTATGAGAATTCTGATGTTTGCAGTCATCTAGATTGATGGAAGACTCATCAGAAAATTGGACAACCGCTTTATTGCTTCTAACATAAGTTAAGTCAGACAGCACAATACTTCAATAAAATAGCATGTATCATGTAATCACATATAAACAAGATCACAACTCTTGTTTATAAATCTTTGTTGTCTTCAACCCCACTTGAGGACTTATCACCAATGTGAGTACAATTGCCCTGCACATTCCCTTGACAACTGCTCACAGAACATCTGTATCCATTTCCAGGGGGAGTCAAAATGCATCTGCCGGGAAGACAACTTGGACAGCCACCCGATGGCACCTCCCTGCCACAATGCTAAGGGCAAATGCCCTGCTCGCCCCATCCTGGATACATCACTGACACATGTCAGTATTTTATTATATATTATTTTGCTGTTCAGTAGGACGTGTTGGGAAAATATTCAATATATCAGTGCAAGTCTGTCGACTATATCAGAGCTACTGGAGGTATAAGAGGTACAGCTTCTCCTTGTGAAGAGTACCAGGTTGGTATTGGGAGACGTTTACGCCTTGTAGTGCTCTGCTATGAAGTTGTAAGTAGGCTCTTTGCAGAAAACTTAAGGTACCGTTACATGGTACAACTTATCAGCGATGTTTGCTATCTCGGGAGCGCGCTGATTTTTTGGACAGCTGTTCAACATCGCTGGTGAGCTGTCACACGTCCAGATATCATGGAATACTTCCCAACGATGTTGTGAGCAGGGATCGTTCGCAGACCCCGCGAACGATCCCTGCTCACTGCTGTGAATGGGCGAAGTCGGCCATGACATCGCTATTGCGGTGTCACACAGAACGATGCCGCAGGTTACTGAAGTTGAAGTTGACAGGAAAACCTGTCAACTCCGACTTGAACAATTATTGTTGTTGAATCGTGCATTTACACACAACAACGATGTCGTTTCAACATCGTTCCTGGCGTCACTTTTGAATGATGTCGGGAACGATGTTGAAACGTGTAACGGGATCTTCAGGATGACTTAGGATGTAATGCCAAAACAACTTGTAGACCCGTTTCTGGGTTTTTGCCCTTCATCATTGCAAAGCAAGAAAGCTGGATGGATTGGCGAGCGGTCTTTCACTGGGCGTCTAAATATAGTTTCTATTTGAGAAGAGAGCCAAGTTGGCATAGGGAGATTTTTTTGTTAATTTTCCAGGGAGCATTGCATGACTTATAAGTCTTATTATAACAACTGGGTACTCTCCACGAGTAAATACTTTAACCCTTAGTTTCCCTATCACCCAACCAACCAAATTCATCTGATAAAAGGCAAAAGCCCTGAAACGTGGCAAACGGAAGGTCTGGTGTCTGGTTAGGTTGTATATATCCTAAATCATATGGCAAGGTTCTTTAACCCCTTAATGACCAGCAATATGCCTTTTTTTTTTTTACTGACTTGGGATATAAGACGATAGCATCCACGACAGGTGAAAATGCAGCAGCTATCAGCTGTACACTATAGATGACACCGTGTTGTATCTGCGACAAACGATGTTGGATCAACCATGACCATTTAACCCCCTAGTTACTGCTGTCAATAGTAGCATCTAAACACAGTAGTGAACGCGTTTTACGTGCGCTGCTTCCACTTTACACTTTGGTATAGAAGGGTCCAGGACACACCAATGAAAAGATGCGTTCAACACATTTCATAGCTTTCCAGCTTCTTCTTTAGGGAAGGAACCCAGAGTGACATCTAGATGGTTAACAGAGCATGGGGTCCCCTATATAACCCTATTTACACCCTGAGATCAAAATAGTTTGGTCCTGACGGATGCCGCGGCAGCCAAGTAATGGCCTTGGAGGTTACCAGTTACAGTGTTACACTGTTCAGACACAAGCAACATCTTAGCAGTAAAAATATATATCTATTTTTTCTTGTCATGCCATTTTGTGTTAATTTATGAAAAGCAACTGCAGGATTAACGAACAAGTCACTTCTCTAAAAATAAATGCGTTTTGCAAATTTCATTGCACAAATTGTTGCTAAGTATTAAAACCTTCTAAATCTCCTAACAAAATAAATGGTGTTGAAGTAAGCAACATTGGAGAGTGGTACACTCATCACTGCTGACAGGATCGTCTGCTGCAGGCTGCCGCTCCTTATTGGTAAGGAACAGAGTTCTGATGTCTTATTACTGCTCTTCCCAGAGTTAGATAACCGGGGAGAGCGGTGAACGCATCGCTGACTCTTAAGTGTCATATCTATGCGGTGTCTGGGCCCACCAGAGGATCCTCCGGTTCTCCGGTGGCCAGTCCGACCCTGGATGTAAGGCAGACAAAAAGTAACTGTTAGTTATAGGACATGAAATACTTAATAAATATCTAGATTAAAGGTATAACAATTCAAAGTTAAAAATTGTTATTTTTTCAAAACGAAATAATTTTCTGTTATTTTCATAAATAAATGCAAAACAGATCGTCCTAAATGTTCCACTATCATAAAGTGCAATGTGTCACGAAAAAACAATCTCAGAATCACTGGGATATGTTTAACCATTCCACAGTTATTGCCACATAAAGTGACTGTCACAGGTGTGTCAGGAGGCACGGATGAGACTGTAGAGGCCACTCGCAGAAGGTCCCAGCATTTGGCCAAACAGTCCAAATCCAAACAAAATGTCGCTTTAAGAGGCATTTCCCTTTTAGTGAAAGCTGGAGGTCACTAGGACCCAGCTGATCCCTTACCTTGACCTGTCTATATATTCCCCTTGACTCCCAGGATGCACTGCTGCTGATAGCTTGTCACGTGTTTGGAGGAAGTTTCTCATCTCGGCAGTGAATCCTGGAGTTTCTGTTGAATTGCTGTGTGCATCTTCTCAAGCTAAGTGCTTCTTATTCTTACCTTCCCTCTTTGTTTCCCTTGTGTTTACCTTTAGCTGGTAGCCGGGCTGACAAGTGTTCAACCGCTCTGATCCTTATTTAGTAGTAGTTCAGGGTTAGTCAGGGCAGGCTCGGTCTGGGCTGCCGGGTAACCGGTTAAAAGTGATGGTGGGCCCCCAGGCATTGTGGTCCCGCCCCCTTAGCCCCACCCCCGAACGGGTCCCCCTGGAGCAGCGGTGGCATACTGATCGCTGATACCAGCGGCGGGCCCCCCGCTTCACATGGATATGTGCGTCTCCAAGGACGTACATCCATGTGACTGCATGGCCAGTATGTCGGAGGGGAGGTGGCGGTGCTGGCGCTGGCCTGCGTTTAAGCAGGCTTGTATCGGCGAGTGGCCGCTTCAGCACTCCGGCCCTCACACTGTGAGGCAGCAGCGGCAGCTGCTTGTTATCTCCAGCCGAGAGCAGGGCAGTGTCCGCGCCTCCTCCTGTAGTGCTGAGCGCTGCTTGGCAAGTACAGCCCGGCTCCCAGGGCGGCAGTGAGTGCCGGATGTTGGAAGTGCACAGACAGGCAGAAGCTAATGTCTGCCGCTGAAGTACCTGGTGGGGGGGCGGGCGGCACCAAGCTGAAGCGGCTGGTGGTGTGCACGGTGGAGCAGGTGCGGGTGCTGGGGGCCGGCCAACCGCTGCAAGCTGATCACCAGGAGGAACTTACAGATCCTGTAACAGGTCAGAGACAGTGTTCTGTGCCCCTGCCCCATATACTGTGTTCCATCTCCATATACTGTACCCCCCTAAATTGTGTGCCCCCTCCCACTATACTGTGTGCCCCCCATACTGTGCCCTCCCCATATACTTTGTGCCCCCATAGTGTGCATGCCCACCCAATATACTGTACCCCCTATACTGTGTGCACCCTCCCCAGTGGCGTAACATCCACGGTCACAGCTGCGACCAGGCCTGAAGGTACAGGGGCCCGCCGACCCCTGGCTGCATCCGCTTTACATGGATGTGTATCCCTGAGGACGCACAACCATGTCCCCAGCCGCCAGATGTATAAAGTCCGGCAGCACCGTTCTCTCGCTGCCCCCGCTACTGTCCTGGCCAATCAAAGGCCAGTCGGCGCATGACCTCAGCTACTGGCCTGTGATTGGCTGCCCAGGCGGCTCGTGGCATGTGATTGGCCAACACAGCGGCACCGCAGTCATCTCCTTGCCTCAGTCGCCGTTAGTGTACGGTGTCGCTGTCCTGCTCCTCTGAGCTTCTGCAGGCTGAGAGAGGCGCCGGTGGGGTGGACCGGTGAGTAGTGTCCCTGTGTGTGTGTGTCCCTGTGTGTGTGTGTGTCCCTGTGTCTGTGTGTCCCGGTGTGTGCGGTCCGTGTCCCCGTGTGCGCGTCTGTGTCCCTGTGTGCGTGTTCGTGTCCCTGTGTGTGCATATGTGTCCCTGTGTGTTGTGTGTGTGTGTGTGTGTATGTGTGTTGGGAGGATATATGCTATATGGAGGGTTATGAGGCTGCATTATTGCATTATATTATATGAAGGGCTGTGACGCTGCATTATATTATGTGAAGGGCTGTGAGGCTGCATTATATTATATAAAGAGCTGTGATGCAGCTTTATACTATATGGAGGGCTGGGACGCTGCATTATAATATATATGGAGGACTGTGAGGCTGCATTTTACTATAATGGAGGACCATACATACCAGGATAAAGGCATATTCCAGGAGGAGGACCATACATACAGTGGCGTACCACCCACGGTCGCAGAGTTCGCAAGTGCGACCAGGCCCGGAAGTACAGGGGCCCGGTGCCCGCCGACCCCTGCGACTGCTTTACATGGATGTGCATCCCTAGGACGCACATCCATGTCTCTGCATAGCGCTCTGCCAGGCCGGTCCCCAGGCGGTTGATTCCGGCTGCCTTAGGACAGGAAGGCGCGGTGGCGCGGCAGCTTTGAAACTCCCGCGGCTGCTGCGTCACATGCTGCATCTCAGGACGGAGCCGTGAGCTTCTGGAGGTCCGGAGAGTCTGGCGGCAGCTTCCTCAGTCTCCCGCCGTGTGTCTATTCCTGGCCGCTTCATCCAGAAAGTGAGGACACACTGTTGCTGAATACTCACAGAAGAGAAGTAGAGAGGTGAGAGGAGGAAAGCGCCGGGGGACACAGGAGGAAAGCGGGGGAGACAGAAAAAGGGGACAGAGGAGGAGAGCGGGGGACACAGGAGGACAGGGGATAGAGGAGGAGCAAAACGAGGGATGCAGGGAGACGGAGGAGGAGAGTGAGGGAGACAGGAGAGCGGGGACACAGGAGGAAGAGAGTGGGGATCACAGGAGAACTGGGGACAGAGTAGGAGGAGAGTGGGGGACACAGGAGGAGAGCGGGGAACAGGAGAAGGAGAGCAGGGGACAGAGGAGGAGGAGAGCAGGGGACACAAGAGAACGGGGACAGAGGAGGAGGAGAGCGGGAGACCTAGAATAGGGGAACATGGGGGCCCAAGACGTTATTACTATATGGGGGCCAGAATGAGGAACATACATTATTGGTTTACGGTGGGAAGTGGGGACATATTTACTGTAGGGGCCAATCAGGCGACATTATTATTGCTGTAATATAATTTACTTTTCCATGAGGGGAACCAAAGGGAGGCCTTGTTACTGTGCGAGGCGGCACGATGTCACTTTTTTGGTCGTTTGATGTAGTGTAGAAATCTTGGGAAAAGTGTGGGATGTGCTATGGAAGTGATCAGTTTTATACAGTAGATAACTGTGTTATTTTCTGCAGAGATGAGTCCTGGCTAGAAGATGTGATATTTGTCTGCGACAGGAAAAGAAGCAACCTGAAGATGAATGACTTCACCAAGATACATCTCTGGTGAGTAGGTGTATTACCTATCCACGCACACTATACACTATATACAGAGCTCCTGTGTATAATGTCACTGGTGATCTCTGCATCACTTGTACACTGACACTATATACTGAGCTCCTGTGCATAATGTCACTGGTGTTCTCTGCATCACCTGTACACTGACACTATATACTGAGCTCCTGTGTATAATGTCACTGGGGATCTCTGCATCACCTATACACTGGCACTATATACAGAGCTCCTGTGTATAATGTCACTGGTGTTCTCTGCATCACCTGCACACTGACACACTATACAGAGTTTCTGTGTATAATGTCACTGATAATCACTGTATTTACACTGACCAAATATACAGAGCTTTTTTTAATCTTCATTATTGTAGTATTATTGGTCACTTTTCACACTGAAGAAGAAACAGCTGGGCACCACAGAGTACTGACATGTAGTAGTGGGTCTGGCACCAAACTTGTGATTTATCAGGTAAGAGGAGAGGGGAAGGAGCAGACGACGGCAAACCATTTTGAGCTGGGTGGTGCTTCTATGGGTTGACCGGATTTTATTGGTCACTATGTAGTGGCATTATGTGCTCTGGTCCATGGCGTTGTGTATTTGTCCCTTGAATGTGGAATTATTCAATTACAATATGTCGGTTATATGTGGTCTTATCATGGTGTGGCAGTATTTATACCTTGCACGTGGTAGTATTTGATCATAGTTTAGTAGTAATATGTGCTCTGATCACAGTGTGGTGGTATGTCTCCTCTATATGTGGTATTACTGGTCTTGGTGTAGTGGATTGTGGTTGATTATTAGTTTTTTTCTGATATCAATAAGGGGAAAATTCTTTATTTCTAGTAGATATTAAAAACTTGGTTGCTTAACCCCTTCCTGTCCTGTGACACAGCAGCAGCAAAATGCACTTACAGAGGTTCTCCAGAGAAAGCAAGTAATTATTTCGTCTAAGGCCACGTTCACACAGTGAGTATTTGGTGAGATTTTAACTTCAGTATTTATAAGACAGAAGCAGGAGATGGTGAGAAATGCAGAACATATAACCTCTGATTGCTCCACTCCTGGTTTTGTCTTACAAATACCGAGGTAAAAAACTCACCAAATACTCAGTGTGTGCACATGGCCTAAGGATGTGATAAGGTATTAGTTGGTGAGGGTGCGACTGCTGAATGTGCAGCTTTTATCCCCATTATGTGTCCAAAAAATAGAAAAATATCCAGCATAGAGTCTTGAGATCTAGATCCTTAAAAGTTCATTATATTAGAAAAGTATTAAAAAGCACATTTAAATCAATGTCCTTAAAGGGAACCAACCATCAAAAAATAGCTATCTAACCTCTAAATATCTGTCCCTGGGGCCCTAAATGACTATTCTAACCATCCCTGACTGACTAAATCTAAGTAACTACAGGCACAATAAATCACTTTTATACTTACCAAATTCTTGTCGGCTGGGCGTTCCTCCCAGGCTCTTTGTCAGCGAGGCGGGTCTCCTCGCTGCTGTCTGTCTTCTTTCCAGGGCGGCATCTTCTTCCCATGGATTCAAATTACCCGCCCATTGCGTCCTGCAATGAGCGGGTCACGTGCTGCAGGCCCCGCGTCACTTCCGGCCGCCGCGTCGCTGGGACTGTGACGCGCCCAGGCCGGCTTCAGCATGCCATCTGCGCATGCTCAGAAGCCGGCCTGAGCGTACGAGTGACGCGGCTGGCGGAAGTGACGCGGGGCCTGCAGCACGTGACCCGCTCATTGCGAGGACGCAATGGGCGGGTAATTTGAATCCGTGGGAAGAAGATGCCGCCCTGGAAAGAAGACGGACAGCAGCGAGGAGACCCGCCTCGCTGACAAAGAGCCTGGAGGAACGCCCAGCCGACAAGAATTTGGTAAGTATAAAAGTGATTTATTGTGCCTGTAGTTAGTTAGATTTAGTCAGTCAGGGATGGTTAGAATAGTCATTTAGGGCCCCAGGGACAGATATTTAGAGGTTAGATAGCTATTTTTTGATGGTTGGTTCCCTTTAAAGACAGTCCTTAGTCATAGGTTTGTTTTGTCCCCATTAGACTGGAGGTGATGTATGGCTAGCCCATGATTCCTTCACTCCCTCAGTGGCTGTGAGCGCTGGGTTTGCCTTTTTCTGGGAGCTCCAATGATAATGAATAGAGCCGCGGTCACATCATTACCGGCCGCTGCAGTTAATGAAAGGGGTAAAAGTGCCATATTCTTCCGACGATGTGGTTTTGATTGGTCGGATTCCACCAATAGCTAAGTGATCACCTGCTGAACCTGACGATTGTTGGTAACTTGTTTTCACCAAAGTATCCCTTTTAATGTACACTACAGTAATGGTACATCGCATGAATGGTGAGCGCATAGTGATGTGCAGGAGTAACCGCTATAATGGGTATAACGGCTAACAGGTATTTGCATATAACGGGTGAGTGGGCCCCTGGAGTCAATTTCCCTGGTGGGCCCCAGACACCCCAGTCCAACCCTGAGTCAGGGTATAGGTATACTGGCGGCAACAGTTGCAAAAACTGTATAGAGACGTTAGGGTAGCCAGGTGCCAGCACTAGTTTATCTAAGGGTCACCATCTCCCCTTTTGCCTTTATCTCCTTCCCCACCCCCTTCCTGTCGTCCTCCAGTGCTGGGTGTCTCCCCACACCCAGCATGACAGTGACACTGGTCAAAAGGGAACATAAGGGGGTTGGTATCGACTTTTAGGATTGCTGCCTCTAGTTCTTAGCACTAGGGACCCTGTTCTTCCTGCTTTCAGAGCTTTTAGGGTCTATTATGTGGTCTAATCTGTCCATTTTGCTCTTTCACTTCAAATGTTCTGAAAGCATTTTAGGAATATAGCAGCATTGCATCTTCTTAGAGGTAATAAAGTTTCCGAAATACCAATCATTGTTTGATACTCATCTGTTCTGTGCCAGTTGGATGGTTTACCTCTTATCTGCTCGGCTCTTTTGGCCAAATGTACCACGTGTTAAATTTGACAAACACTTGGCAGCACCCGCCGTACAGTTTACTATGGTGCACTGTCATCAGAATCTGAATCCTCTCCATATACCACATACTCCAATGGCTTTAGTTTAGACCCCTTGGATGCCGTTACCAATCACATGATTGCATCATACACTTTGGATAGCTGGCTGACATACTGTCACGGCTGAAAGTTTTGGCATCCTTGTAATTGTTCCAGAACATGAAGTATTTGTCCCAGAAAATTATTGCAATTCCATCAAGATCTCTGGAGATGGACTTGAAACCTTGAGATTGTTGATATTTTTTAACAATTTTGGTTCTCAAATCCTTAGACAGTTCTCTTCTCCTCTATCTGTCCTCCATGCTTAATGTGGCACACAGGCAAACAATGCAAAGATTGGGTCAACTTCTCCCCTTTTTATCTGGGTTCAGATGTGATTTTCATATTGCCCACACCTGTCACTTGCCACAAGTGAGTGTGAACGAGTATCACATGTTGGAAACAAAGTTATTTATCCACAATATTGGAAACGTGCAAACAATTTTGTCCCACCCATTTTTGGTGTTTTGTGTGAAATTTTGCCTTTTTCTCAGCTTTTTTTTTGTGTTGAACCAAAACACAAAGGAAATAACATGTATATAACAAAACATGTGTAATTGCAATACTTTTCTGGGAGAAATATTTCATTTTCTGGAACAATTTTGAGGGTCTAAATACTTTTGGCCATGACTATCTTTCCCAACTCCCGACATCCACGTGAATGTTCGGCTCAGCCAGTATGCAGATGGTAGAAAACTGCTGCCAGAAACCTTGGTCAGCAGCTTAAAGCGCAATCACTATTTAAATTTTTATTTAATAATAATGTAGTGCAAGCGATTTTAATAAACCTTCAAATATACGTCATAAGAAAATTCTGGTTGAAAACCATTCATATACCTTCCACAAGATGTCCCCACTAGACTGTGTGTGAACAGACACATGTTCATTATCAGTAATATCTGTCTTCACACTGAATACAGGGCATGTAACCATATAAGGGTAAAGGGGTGTGGCCTACACTGCTGACTGCAGCTGGTGAGGAAATAATGTATCAGATGTTGGGATCAGTGCAAACTCCTCAGAAGCTTGTGCCAATGAAAGATCTGTCATCTGGCACAATCTCTGTTAACTGTTATGTTCCGAAGACTTAGGAGTAACATGAAGATTCCACAGACGTCGTTGGTAACTATACCGACCGCGACACCTGACTCAATACTGCAGCTAAAAGTAGCCATGGGATATAACTAACCATGCCCTAGACACCTCAACACGGCTGCAGAACTAGCTACCCCTAGAGATGACAATAGGAAAAGCTATGTTGCCTCAGAGCAGAACCCCAAAAGAGCAACAAGCCCCCCACAGATATTAACTACAGGCAGAATATGGAGTTCAGCAAATGAGGCCACACTAACTAGATAGTAAAGACAGGATAGAATATTATTGCGGTCAGTATTAAAATACTATCAAAAAATCTCCAACAGCAGATAGTGTTAAAAATTACCCTGAGTCCACTAAGATTTGCACCCTCTATATCTGCAGAACCTCTGTGAAACAAACAGGAATAAGCAAGTACCAATACCAACAACACTGGAAATAGCAGATAAAAGTGGATAGTAATTTCTGTCCAGGAAGAAAACTTCTTAACTGAGAGCAGGTAAACAAATATGCAGACTAAACTTCAAACCCACAACTCAGAGCATGACAAACTGAAAACAGATCCACTAGCACACAACATGTGCACCACAAAGTAACAAAAACCATTCACATAGCTTGCAAAGATTTCAGCAGACCAGGAGAAAACAGGAAAAGGTGTGCACACCTCCAGGAACATTCACAACTGGCAAGGACTGATCAGCTTTAAACCACTATATGTCCCAATCTGAACCTGACTGCCAATCATCAAGATCAGCTGTAGAACTCTCCAACACACAGCCAGCTGCATTAGCAGCAACAACCACCGAAGGGAGCTCACAACCAGAATTCCTCCTTAATGAATCCACAACAGTTAACCCCTTGTCTGTTGGCTCCCTACACAGCTCACAGTCAGCCTGCTCTCAGAAGCTGTGGAAATATACACAGTGTGTCATGCATGGAGCGGATGAGGGGAATGGAGCAGGAAGGGATAACGGGCAATGGCAACTGGGAGGCTAGTCTGGCCCGGGACTTGGTGTCCCTGATTAGCCCTGTTCCTGAAGGCATCTCTGAAGGTGAGGAGGTTCAGGCCACCCCCTTTCCCTTGATTCCGCATCCTGCCCTCTGCTAACAGCCCCTACCTCCACCCATGGACCAGGAAAAGGACACCACTCCAATGGAAGGGGACAGCAGCTGCTCCAGCAGCACATCTGTATAGCACAGGTCCTAGTTATAATAATAATAATAATATTTATATGGTGCTATTAATTCCATAGCACTTTACATACATCAGTAATGCTGTCCCCATTGAGGCTCACAATCTAAATATCCTATCAGTATGCCTTTACAATGTGGGAGGAAACCAGAGTGCCCAGAGGAAACCCACACAAACACGGGGATAACATACAAACTCCTTGCAGATGTTGTCCTTGGTGGGATTTGAACCCAGGACCTCAGCAATGCTGGGTGACAGTGCTAACCACTGAGAATTAACTCGATCTGAGACATCTAGTGGAGGGAAGTGGAGCTATTTCAAGGCTGAGGGGGTGGAGAACAGAGAGCTCAGACACACTGCTCCACCTCCACCTGAGCTATGACTCACTCTTCCACCTGCAGAGCCTTAACCAGCAGACTATGGAAAAAAAACTCAAACAGCACAACAGCAGCACTCCAGGACTGCAAAGGCAGTCAATACATGACACAGTGCTGGCAGACGCTGGCCATACCCACACAGCCATAAAATGCAGTTTTTAAAAGAGCACAGAAAAATGTGAGAAAATAAGTCACATGGCGCAAAAAATCATTATCTTAGCTGTTATGTGACCCATCATTAACAACCAGTGCAGTATCGGGCGACTGACCGATTCTTATCTGCCCCCCACATCTTCCATTCTGGAAGAATCAAGACACCCCCATAGACATCAGAAGGTCGAAGTGAAGCCTGGCGATGGAATTAGGCTCCGGCACAACTTCTCATTTACTTCATGACATCCACTTTGCAATCGATGTAAAACGACTCTGCTGTACGGATTTGTCACCGCTCATATCTTACATCCGCTTAGCCCAGTGTAACATGGTGTCATGAAACATTCATGATGCTCCACTTATGTCCCGTGTTCCTCAGCCTGACCTCCACACGCCTGTGCCACAGGCGATGGACGGCTGGGTCTCTATTGTGGGTGTATATATTTATGTCATGGATTCCATCCCTGCTGGCAGAGACAACCAGGATCACATCTCGTCTCATCGACTATTCTGTGTTTGTGCGGCTTGACCAAACAGCAGTCTGGTAGATGGATGGCGATGTTCAGCGTCGGTCTGTGAGTGATATTTTATGATAATGTGTCCTGGCCGTAGGAGCAGCATGAAAACTTCACATGAAAATGAATACGCATAAGCATAGAAATGGACGCATATATCTTTGCTGATTTTCTATAGTCTATACATTATATTTTATTGCAGAATATTTTTACATCTTTTTACTTTGCCCACAGTTTCATATATATGTGGCCATATATATATGTATATATGGCCATACTTCCACAATAAAGGGGTTGTCCAGACATATATTTTAAATGACTTATCCTTTATATACAGCTTCTAGCAAACTCCTTAGTTTTCTTACCAGGTGTGACTATTCTGTGATCACTCCCATCCCCTTTATATGATCACATAGTTCCAACATCCTTTGCTGGTGATTGAACCTAATGCCTGGCCTGGCTTCCTGAGGTTTAGGAAGTTCTCTGGAGAACCTGATTGTTGCCAAGTTGTCTGTTACCTCGGAGAGTGGCAGCAGGCATGAAGATGTTTTTGTCATCCTCCTGACTGTCTCCCTTTGCATCTTGCTGTTATTATTGCAGTGGTTGGGATTGGTGCTCCCCCCTGCCATTTCCCTATTGAGGGCTAACATCAGGACCAGTGAGGGAGTAGGTATCCTGTTCAGCGATGGGTTGAAAGAACCCGTATAGGGACAGTATGGAGAATAGGGCTTGGGTGCAGGAAGTCACCTCTTCCCTGTTCCTTACGAGCAGGGTCCCCCTGTTGCATTTGTCCCCCCTCCAGTGTTTCCTCACTTTTTGTGTATTGCGTCGGACATTGTTGGTCCGTGTATCCACTGTCACGCACGGTAGCCAGACACTCCCTTAGTCCAGCCTGACACACAGCACACACAGTTTGTCCCATAGGAAGGAAACCGGGTACCGGAGCCCGCAACTGTGAGATCCTTGAAGGCTCACAGAGAATCCGCTAAACCAGGATATTACAGATACGGTACCAACTACCAAGGAACCCACAAGAGGGGAACCAGAACCGCAGTAGGCGGCTGCGGTATTTGACAGAAGGTTAACCCGACGGGTACAAGGGAGAGGAGACTAAAGCAAGCAGCAGGAGGTCAGGTCATCTATAGGAGATCAGACTTCACAGTACTGGGAATGGAAAAGAAGGAAAAGAATGGAACATAAAAGGAGGGTTCGATCTAGAGCTAGAAATCCCAATTGCAGCATCCAAAGCATTTGCAGTTGTACCACCAATAACTACTGAAAGACTGTATTGCTGAATGAAAGTTTTTCAAGTAAAGTTACCCGGTGAAGTGAAGTCCCCACTCTGCTGCATAATTTCTATACAAACTGTTTACAGCATCACTGCCCCGGTGGTCCAGTCCCGCCTGCGGGGACTAAACCATCTAGGCCGCAATACCACGACCACCGGAGGACTGTGGCGGCGCTGGTGAGCATCACCAAAACCAGCAGGTGGCATCACGAAGACAAAAACTGTATATAATCCCTTTAAATAATCCCCTTTTTCACTGACCCCCCCAGGGCCACAGTCTCGGGTGGCCACCCGTGACATCCCGGACCGTAACCGAGCCCGAGCCCTGAGTACCCTGCCCTGGGCAAGTCACAATGGGTTGTAAATTCCTTGATTATGTTCTGCTACATGATAAAAAAGAATATCAAGATCTCTTGTAATGGGCCTGTAACCTTGCGATTGTTGATATATTTCACCAATTGTTGGTCTCATGTCCTCCGGCAGTTCTCTTCTCATCTTTATGTTCTCTCTCCTTAGTGTGGAACACATAGACACATAATTCAAAGATTGAGTCAACTTCTCCCTTTTTTATTTTGTTTCAGGTGTGATTTTCATATTGCCCACTCCTGTTACTTGCCACTTAGTTGCATGCTTGAAACTAAGTCATTTACCAACAATTTTGGAAAAGAGCCAACTAGTTTGTGTGGACCATTTTTAAGGTTTTGAGTGAAATAATGTCCAATTTGTCTTTTTTATTCTTCCAATACACACAACTAAAATAAACAAGTGTATGACAAAACATATGTAAGTACAATAATAATGTTCTGGGAGAGATACTTGATTTTCACGAATAATTTCAAGGGTGCCAACACTTTCGGGAATGACTGTATATAACATTAGAACAACACAACCCCTGTCCCCATGAATGATTTCTATACAATATGTCGATTGTGGAGACCTGTTTGCACAATCAGTTTTCATTGCTAGGGAGAAAATATCAAATAAATGATCATTTCAAGAGCAAGAATTACACGGTACCTGCTGATATCAATGAATCCTATAGTACACAAATAGTGCTTGGTTATTTCCACATGTCTCATAGACCAGAAATAGAGAAGAGGATGAGTATATGCACGTCTGGCCCATTCAATATGGAGCTGCAGAGGCAGGTTCATGGGTTCCTATGCTCTGTTCTTAGGAACGATGAAGGTGCCAGTGGTTGGACCCCAAGCAATCAGTAAGTTATCCCCTATCCAGGGGATAACTTAAAGGGGAACTCCATGGAGATAAAAAAAAAGTGTTGTGCTGTCCCTGCCCTTCTACATGATGAAGCAGAGCTGGACACTACAGTTCTAGGATCTATAGATCGCTTATAAATCTATAAAATCATATCTGTTCCTTAGCTCTCACCCCTCCCTCAGGGGACAGAGAAATTCAGCCTCATACTGCAGCAGTGACAGTGTGTGGACCCTGGGGGCTCCAGGATCATTTTCCATTCCCACCCCTCACACTTCTGTATGGACAGGAGCGTGGCCGCTGACCCCATGGTCACACGACCATGCTGCCCCTGACAAACCATCCTAAGTAATGTTAGAACAAGGGTGTTCTGCCTTCAAATAACAATCATATCACCAAGCAGATATAAATACACGTTGTAATCTTCTGCTGTACAATGATATGATGGGTCATAATGTGTACTGCCATTTATCAGGCTAGGAGCAGAGGCAGGGCACTGCCATGGTCTCCCCTCCCCCATATCAACTTGGTAGATTCCTGTCCCCTGAAACCTTAGCACTATGGATGACTGAATTTCTCTGTCCCCTGAGGGAGGGGTGAGAGCTGAGGAGCAGATATGATTTTATTGATTGATAAGCGATCTAGAGATCCTAGAACTGTAGTGCCCAGCTCTTCTTCATCATGTAGGAGGGCAGGGACAGTACAAAAAGGTTATCTCTCTGGAGTTCCCCTTTAATAACTTGGAAATAACCCTTTAAGCCCTCGGAAAACATTAGTGCCTTGGTGCCTAAAAATGTCGACGTTGAGTCACGTTTTAAATTGGATAAGAGAAATGTTCCTTCCTTAACGAGTCTTATTTCTGTGAACATCCCATAGCTCGTGTGATTACGACAAATTACACATTACGCAAATCTCTAATTATCATCCCTTATTAATTCTGCTCCAGCTCACCAGGAGACGGAAGAGAGCGGCGCAGGGTTTGGCCACTTTTCCTCTTTCCATCATGACGGTATTTCAGCTAGTGTACACTCTCCGAATCCTAATGGGCTCCATGTCCTCAGCAGAGAACAGTAATATTTATATCCCATCTCTCCTCCTCAATCCATTTTAACCTCCCCAAGGGGAATAGCTGGAAAACAAAGGCCAGCAATTTACTGTTTAATGCGTAAAAGGATCAGGAACGCTGAAGATTTGAGTCGACCAGTGAATTTCGGAGTTATCGTTGCTTTTGTAAAAACAAAAAATATCCCCAACAATTTTTACTAATTTTTATCTGTTCTTCAATGTTAACGATACATTCTCTTTATATCATCTGTGTACGTTACAAGGTGATGCTCCGGTCCAGTAACTGCACCCCTGGGTTATGTCCATTCCCTTTGACATTGAGTCAGCATTTTCAGCTTTTGTTGTGTTTCACTTGAGATTATTGCTGTAAATCGTCCGCTCTTATTTGTTTTAGCTTTATATGAGCTTTTATGATATACTAAAGCAGGGGCAGGAAATTCATTTTTCCAATCGTCCACATGAGAGACTGTGACTATTGTGGAGGGTCAAATCAATAGGCAGAAATTGCCATAATTCTGCTCAATATTAACATATTAATTACAATTATGATTATTATTTTATATTAATATTATCACTTATTATTGAATAGAATTAAGTATGCTGACATCTCCCTATATACCGTATGAGCCCACACATAGCCCTCTACATACAGTATGAGCCCCCACATAGCTCCCTATATACAGTATGAGCCCCCACATACCTAACTCAATTTATGGAGAATAAGCTCCCACATAACCCCCTATATATGCAGTACAAGCCCCACATAGCCTAAATACAGTATGAGCCCCCACATATCCCCCTATATGTAGTATGAGCCCAACATAGACTCCTATATACAGCATGAGCCCCACATAGCCTCCTAAGTAGTGAGTTCCCACATAGTCTCTCTATGTTCAAATGAAGGGAGATCCAGCACTTTGTCATTGAATTCTTTTAAAACTATAACGTTTATTAAAATATGATTAAGACGTTACACATATTTATGCATTTCGACCAGTCTGTAGTCTAAATCATAATACGGTATGAGCCCCCACATAGCCTCTCTACATACAGTATGACCCTCCACAGTCTCTCTATCCAGTATGAGACCCACATAGCCTCTTAATTACAGTATGAGCCCCCACATAGCCCCCTATATACAGTTTGAGCCCCACAAAACTCCATATATACAGTATGAGCCCTCACATAAACCCATATACAGTTTGAGCCCCCACATAACTCAATATATGGAGTATAAGCTCCCACATAATCCCCTATATGCAGTACGAGCCCCACATAGCTTAAATACAGTATGACCCCCTACATATCCCCCTATATGTAGTATGAGCCCAACATAGACTCCTATGTACAGTATGAGCCACCACATAGCCTCCTAAGTAGTGAGTTCCCACATAGTCTCTCTATGTACAAATGAAGGGAGGTCCAGCACTTTGTCATTGAATTCTTTTAAAACTATAAAGTTTATTGCAATATGATTAAGACGTTACACATATTTATGCATTTCGACCAGTGTGTGGTCTTAATCATAATACGGTATGAGCCCCTACATGGCCTCTCTACATACAGTATGAGCATCCACAGTCTCTCTATCCAGTATGAGCCCCCACATAACTCCCTATATACAGTATGAGCCCTACATAACCCCCTATATACAGTATGAGCCCCACATAGCCTCTTAATTACATTATGAGCCCCCACATAGCCCCTATATAAAGTATGAGCCCTCACATAGTTCCATATATGCAGTATGAGCTCCACATTGCCTAAATACAGTATGAGCCACTACACAGCCCCCTATATACAGTATGAGCCCCCACATAGGCTTTGTTGGGTCTTACTATTTAGGAGGCTATCTATACAAATGAATGGAGATCCAGCACTTTGTCAGTGAATTCTTTTAAAACTATACAGTTCATTGCAACATGGTTAAAACGTTACACATATTTACAGGTTTCGACTAGTGTGTAGTCTTCTTCATAATATGGTATGAGCCCCCACATAGCCTCACTAAAAACAGTATAAGCTCCCACAGTCTCTCTCTACCCAGGTATGTGCCCTCACATAACACCCTAAATACAGTATGAGCCCCCACATAGCCTCTTAATTACAGTATGAGCCCCTACCTAGTCCCCTATATACAGTATGAGCGCCCACTTAGTCTCCTAAATAGCGAGACCCCACATAGTCTCTCTACATACATGTACAAAAGTTTTTTTTCACTCGCCCCTTTAGAGCTCTCTTTTCCACATTTGATATTTAGTTCTCCACATAAGCAGATCCCTTTAAATCCAGGCGGTGCACGGAAACAGAGGCGGACAATCCGGTATATAATCCATATGAGGCGTGCTTTTTCCAGCAACGCGTCCAGATTAATTTTGAAAGCAAAATCTTTATTTAAATCAGTTTAAAAAACAATGGGTTTAAAACAGAACCATTATTCCCTTGGAAAAACTAGTTGGGCTCTCTATATGCAGTATGAGCCCCCACAAAGCCTCTTTATATACAGAATGAGCCCTCACACAGCCCCCAATATACAGTGTGAGTACCCACATAGCCTCCTTTATACGTGCACGTGCAAATATACACCTACACATATGAAAAAAAAAAAAAACACATCGTCACCTCGCTCCTGTTCCCCCGGCTCAGTGCTCCTGTCTTCGTGCTCTGACTCTTCTTACTGCAGATGCAGTGTAGTGATACTGCACCCGGCTGGGCCATGGGGTAGTCTGTAACCGGGCCGGTGGTTCCCGGAGAGGTCACAGTGGCGGTGACCCGGCACCGTGGCCCTGGGTGTGAAGAAAAGGGAGTTTATTTACAAGGGAGTAGTTTGTGACGCCACCTGTCGTTATTCTGGTCAGGGGGACCAGCACTGCTATAGGACCTCTGGGGTCGGTGGAATGGCAGCCTGGATGGTATTGCTCCGCACAGGTAGGGTGTAACCCCAGGGTTAGCGGTAAAAGTCTATGGAGATGGTGACGGTGTCTGTTATCAGCCCTTTCACTAAACCGATCGCTGGGTCACTGTCTTGGGTCTCCCTCCAACCATAGTGAGGTAGTGGATTCACTGTCTTTTCAGGATATTTTCTGGTAGCTTGCTGACACTGGGATGCTCTGTGGTGATGGAAGGTGGGTAGCTCTATTTCTTCTAGCTCATCCACATCTTCTACCACACCTGACAGGTGAGACATCCTTGACAAGGCATCAGTATTGGCGTTGTTATAGCCTTCCCGGTACTTGATGGTAAACTAGTAGTTCAACAACCGGGCCATCCAGAGCTGCTCCTTTGCACCCAATTTCGCAGTTTTCAGGTGTGTCAGATGATTATTATCTGTGAAGGCGGTGAACTTTGCAGATGCTAGGTAGTGTTTGAACGAGCTGTAGTTCTCAGGATTCCTTTCTGTAGGACGGAGCTTCCTGCTGGCGTAGGCAATCACCTTTTCTCTGCCATTCTGTTTTTGTGCTAAGACAGCACCTAACCCTATGTTGCTGGCATCAGTGTACAGCCAAAACGGTTGGTTGTAGTCAGGGTAAGCTAGGATCTCTTCTCCAGTTAGGGCCTCTTTCTTCAGTTTGATGGACTCTTCCTGTTTCTTGCCCCACTCAAACGGAGGACCTCTGGACTTGCCTTTCTTGGTCTAGCCTATCAGGAGATCTTGTAAGGGTGTTGCTATCTTCGTATAGCCCTAGATGAATCTCCAGTAGTATCCCACCAGTCCTAAGAACTGACGAACCTCTCTGATCCTTGTTGGTTCTGGCCATTTTTTGATTTTCGGTGACTTTATCCGGATCTGGTGTTACGCCTTCTGAAGTGACTACATGTACTAGATACTGAACCTTTGCTTTTAGCAAATGGCATTTGGATGGTTTTAGCTTCATCCCGAACTTGGATAACGCTTCAAATACCTCTGCCAGGTGTTTCAGGTGTTCTTCATAGGTTTTGGAATACACTATGACATCATCTAGGTGGAGTAGTACAGTCTCGAAGTTTTGATGCCCCAAGCAACACCCCATCAGCCTCTGAAACGTTCTGGGTGCATTACAGAGTCCAAATGGCATGCTGTTAAACTCGCACAAGCCCATAGGTGTTGTAAATGCCGTCTTCTCTCGGTCTTCTTCTGCAATGGAGACCTGCCAATACCCACTAGTGAGATCTAGGGTTGAAAAGTAATTAGCCGACTTTAAGGCAGCAGGTGACTCTTCTATGCGGGGTAACGGGTAGGCATCTTTATGTGTTATGCGATTTATCTGCCTATAGTCTACACCCATTTTTATGCTGCCATCTTTCTTTTTGACCAAGACTAATGGAGCTGCCCTGGAACTGCAACTATCTCTTATGACCCCTGGGTCCTTCATGTCCTGCAACATCTCTTTGGCACGCTGATAATGAGCTGGTGGAATAGGCCTATGTCGCTCTTTAATGGGTGGATGGTCACCTGTGGGTATGTGATGGTGTACCCCTTTTATCCTCCCAAAATAAAGTGGATGCTTACTGAATACCTGTTCATATTCTTGGACTACCCGATAGACACCGTGCTTTTTATGGGCAGGAGTGGAGTCATTGCCTACATGCAGTTCCTGACACCAGTTCTCCAGCTCTCCCTTGGAATTGTTATCCTCCACCGAGTCTGGTGAGGTCAAGGGTTCCACTGCTTGAATGGCGTTATCATTTACAGTGTACAGCTTAGCAACGGTGGAATATCTGGGTAGTTTGACCTCATCCACAGTTTAGAATGCATATGGGTACTCTTCCCTTGCGTACATCAACCACCCCCTGGTTGTCAAGAGTGTAGGCCTATGTTCCGTACTAATGGGCTCTACTACCGCCTGGTAGTCCTGTCCCCTGAGGCCTATCGCTGCTCGGCACCAGATCATCATTTAGCTCATCGAGGGTGCAACAATGGAACAATGGGAATCGGGTCTGTTACCCATATACTACCAATTTCACCACTGGTCAGTTTTACCTGTTATTGATGCAGGAGGGCTCTGATTTCTCTCTGAAGAGCTCTTTTCTGCCCGGGGTTGGCAGTGTCCGCAATCTGTTGGAGCAAGAACAACACTTCACCCAAACAATTGCTAACTACATTTGTACCAAGAATGATATATGGATCCCTGACATTAGGATTAGTTTCAACCACAATAAGCCCCTGGTCTTTCAACTCCACCCTCCCCACTTTTACCTCTCTAACCCCAACTAGGTTAAGTGGTAAACCATTAGAAGCATAAATAGTGAGGCCGGGTTCTGGTGGGTTAAGTTCAGCATTAGACCAGAATTGTTTGTGAAGGATATTAGGTATGGTGGTCACCTGCGACCCAGTGTCCAGCAATGCAGGTGTAGGGATCCCGTCTAGTAGGATAGACAGGAATGATCTTCCTCCTATGTATCTATCATACAAGTCTGATGGGGCTGGTCGGTCTACTCCTGGGGTTTGGCCCCCTCCACCACAGATGGCGCCACGTCACACCACGTGATCGCTAGCGGCCACCTGGTTGGCCAGTTTGCAAGGTCCTGATAGTACATCTAGCACCTTGAAAATTGGCCAATCAGGTGGCCGCTAGCGATCACGTGGTGTGACGTGGCGCCATCTGCTTGGCCAGATCGCTACCGGCCATCTGATTAGCTGGTAGTGAAAGGTCCATGTCCAGCAAGCGGAGGTGAGGTTTTCCTGTCCCGGTGCAGGCGTCGGACAGGTGAGTATGTAAGGTTATTGTTTTTTAATATCTTTTATTCACTTTTAGGCTACTTTCGCAGTGTATCCATAGATACACTGCGAAAGTATTAGGACTACTCACTACTCCCGAGTACTCATAAGTGCTCGGAGAGTAGCGAGTAGCCCGAATACCGCTACTATTTGGCGAATACCGAATAGTAGCGAGTATACTCGCTCATCCCTAATCATTAGGGATGGGCGAATCTACTCGCTAGGACTCGTTACTCGGCGAGTAGTAAGGGACTCGCAGGACTCGGTACTCTGCGAGTTTCCCAGCATTTACTCGCACGAGTCCAATGCAAATCATTGGCAAACGTTGACAAAACTAGGATTGCCATTGTTTGCATTAGACTTGGCTACTGTGCCAGTGATAGCAGGGAAACTCGCAAATAACTGCTGTTACATTGCAAACCGAGTCCAGCTGTCTTCTCTGTGCAGCTCCAGGGTCCTAGAGCCCGCCTGCTCACAGAGATGATGTAGCAGTGCTGAGATTGTTCTCAGTCTGCTCATTCCCTGTGCATAGACATCTATATCTATGCACAAGGGATGTAGCAGAGAGGACATCGCGTTTTGGACTACGTCGGACGGAAGAGGATTTTTTAAAGATGGAGTCCCTAATGGCTTTTTTTTAATTTCAAATAAAAAATTTTCTCTGTGTTTTTTAACCCTTTATTGGAGATTCTTAGTGGCTGGGTCAAACGTGGCCTGACATTAAGAATCTCGGGCTTAATACCAGCTTGTATAACAAAGCTGGTATTAACCCCTTTATTACCCAGCGTGCCACCGCCACCAGGGCCGCTGGAAGAGCGGGGTTCAGCGCCAAAGGATGGCGCTTCAATGAACGCGCCATCTTCTGGGGCGGCTGCGCGGCTGCAATTTGCAGCGGGGGGTGCCCAGAAAGCTTGGGCATCCCTGTGCTACGGATTCCAGCCCCCAGCTGCTTAGCTGTACCTGGCTAGACATAGAAATTGCGCAGAGCCCCACGCATTTTTTTTTTATTATTTCATGAATTTCAGAGTCTCAGTCAGAGTCTCAGAGTCAGAATCTCAGAGAGTCAGAGTCAGAATCTCAGAGTCTCAGAATCTCAGAGAGTCAGAGTCAGAGTCAGAATCTCAGAGTCAGAGTCAGAATCTCAGAGTCAGAGTCTCAGAATTTCATGAAATAATTTAAAAAAAAATGCGTGGGGCTCCGCACAATTTCTATTTCTAGCCAGGTACAGCTAGGCAGCTGGGGGCTGGAATCCGCAGCGCAGGGATGCCCAAGCTTTCTGGGCACCCCCCGCTGCAAATTGCAGCCCGCAGCCGCCCCAGAAGATGGCGCGTTCATTGAAGCGCCATCCTCTGGCGCTGAACCCCGCTCTTCCAGCGGCCCTGGTAGCGGTGGCACGCTGGGTAATAAAGAGGTTAGGGCCAGCTTTGTATTATCAGCTGGCCCTAAGCCCGAAATTTATGGCGGTCACGCCAATATTAGACATGACCGCCATGAATTTCTATTAAATTGTTTAAAAAAAACACAACACAGAGAAAATTTTTTATTAGAAATAAAAAAAAAAGCCATTAGGGACTCCATCTTTAATTAAAAAAATCCTCTTCCGTCCGACGCAGTCCAAAACGCGATGTCCTCTCTGCTACATCCCCTGTGCATAGATATAGATGTCTATGCACAAGGATGAGCAGACTGAGAACAATCTCAGCACTGCTGCATCATCTCTGTGCACAGACATTCATGTCTGTACACAGGGAATGAGCAGACTGAGAACAATCTCAGCACTGCTACATCATCTCTGTGCACAGACATTCATGTCTGTACACAGGAGATGAGCAGACTGAGAACAATCTCAGCACTGCTACATCAGGCAGCAGGCGGGCTCTAGGACCCTGGAGCTGGCAGCCAGCACACTGAGCAGACAGGACTCTTATCTGTGCGAGTTTCCCAGCGATTACAGTTGCAAAGTAAACGAGTCCAATGCAAATAAATGACAAAACTAGGATTGCTTCAGGCTGAAGCTTCCGAGACACATCTGCGATTTGTAAATCTCACACTACTCGCTATTACTCGCTTCCCCATTCATTAACATTGGACTCGCTAGACTCGCAACGAGTAGCGAGTCCCGGGCTCGGACTCGCTAGAGTCAAGCGATTCCGAGTAATTTAGGATTCGCCCATCACTACTAATCATCAATAAACACTAGTGACCCAAGGCCATTAGAAGCCATGCATGCCCAGCCAGTACACCACCTCTGCCATGTGTTCCAAGGCTTCTTCATACTTCCTTCTTCTCATCATTCTGGTACAGGTTGGTCTTGGTTTTATATGTTTTTTTTTTGGCAAAGTCTAATCTGACTTTCTATTTTTCCATCTGATCAATGGTTTACATCTTGTGGTGACCCTTCTGTATTTGTACCTTGTGGTGAATCCTCTGTATCTGCTCTCATGAAGTTTTCTCTTTATGGTAGACTTAGATACTGAGACCCTGTCTTCCGGGAGATTGTTCTTCACTTGGGTGGATATTATGAAGGAATTTTCTCTACCATGGAAAGATTTCTGCGATCTTCAACTGTAGCGAACTGTAGATTTTGCCAATCCTAACTCTTTTGCTATCTCTCTGATGGATGTCTTCTTTTTTGCAGCGTAAAGATGATCTGTTTCTCTCCCAGTTAAAGCTTTTTTGGACAAATGTTTTGAGATGACAGCAACAGCTTCCAAATACAAATGCCTCACCTGGAATCAGCTCCAGACCTTTTACCTGCTTAATTGATGTTGGATAAATATGGAAATAGCCGATGCGGCCAATTAAAAAGCTTTTGAGATAATTCTCCAATTACTTTTATTTCCTTTAAAAAGAGTCTGCTAGATATTAAAGAGCTGTAAATTCTAAATCCTTACGCCAATTAAGATGTGAATACCTTCATATTAAAGCTGAGAGTTGGCACCTAAAGCCCAAATTGACTATGTAACTGAATCTTCAATATTTTCTTGTAAACAGCAAAAATGCCAAAACATGTATCACTGCCATACAATATCTGAACCTAACTGTACTACCAGGGATGACTGTATTATCATTATATCTTCCCTAGACTACCAGGGATGACTGTATTATCATTATATCTTCCCTAGACTACCAGGGATGACTGTATTATCATTATATCTTCTCTAGACTACCAGGGATGACTGTTATTACCATTATATCTTCCCTAAACTACCAGGGATGACTGTTATTATCATTATATCTTCTCTAGACTACCAGGGATGACTGTATAATCATTATATCTTCTCTAGACTACCAGGGATGACTGTATTATCATTATATCTTCCCTAGACTACCAGGGATGACTGTATTATCATTATATCTTCCCTAGACTACCAGGGATGACTGTATTATCATTATATCTTCCCTAGACTACCAGGGATGACTGTATTATCATTATATCTTCCCTAGACTACCAGGGATGACTGTATTATCATTATATCTTCCCTAGACTACCAGGGATGACTGTATTATCATTATATCTTCCCTAGACTACCAGGGATGATTGTATTATCACTATATCTTCCCTAGACTACCAGGGATGACTCTATGAACTTTCTTCTCTCTAGATTACTGAAATGCATGCATTAACTCTTATGTTCCCTAGACTTCAAGGAACGTTTAACCCCTTTCTTCTATAGATCATCAAGAATTTTACCATAAACCCATTCCCCATTCATGACTATGTGAGATGGTACCATGTAAGCCTTCATTATCCTCGATTACCTGCTAGTTTAGTTAATAGGCGCTGAGTAATTTTTGGAAGGAGCAACACATTTTCACTTTTGGATTTCCCCTTGGCAATACTCTGGGTAAAATATCCTGTAAGAATAATTAGAATTAAACATATGTTTATTTTGTGGCAGAATTACTGCAGATCTGTAGCCAGATCACATCTGAATTATTGCACAGCGGCTGAACTTTTCCTTTTAAGTTGCAAAAACTGTATTCACGGAAAGCAGCGCCGAGATATTCTATAAGATTTATATACCTGAACTCCCAGGAAGGGCCATGAATATTTATAATACAATATAAGAGACTCGTGTGGAGCTGCCGCTCGCTGATTGTGACATTCGCCTTCTGCTCCCTTCTTCATTACTCCTATAATGTTCTATAAATAGGTAATTAGTTGAGTCACAAGTGTACACTTTGTGGTAAGACCAATTGTGATGTGTTGGATAAACAGGCGGCTAACTCACACAAGACCTCCCCGGAGTCCGCCGCGCTGCTGAAGGCAAATGGACGCGTCAGCCCGGTGAGATCTGTCATGCAGAGAAAGTATCTGGACAGGATAATTGTACATTGATCTAGAAAAGTGGGAATTGGGCTGATTTTACCAGGGGACAAGTTTTCATACTATGTAAATGTGGTGCCGCTATGGCAAGGCGCCACAGGGAAGTACTGCACCCCAAACAGCAGGTGTAGTGGCTCCGTAGCCGTGGATATGGAGGACCCTACAGAGTCAGCACCTTGTATCCGTACAATAGGCCACTTTAGGACAGGGGACAGGATATTTAGTAGGTCCCAGGGGGTGGAGCCTAGAGAGCGGGAGATGGGGGGTGACAGTAGTGTCAGGCAGACGGTGTGAGAGAGCGAGGAAGACAGACACAGGGGACCCTGCGGCTGTAACAGGAGGGCACCTCTTAGGTGAGGGGTGATCCAGACGTGAAAGGGGGTCATTCCAGGACTGGTTGGAGCCAGCTGGAGGCCCAGGTCACCACCGGCATACCGGAGCCGAGGCAGTTAGTCAAAGGTCTATCCCTAACTGCAGACCGGCAAGCTGAGGGCCTGACACAAGGGAGCCACAGCACCCCTAAAGAAGTCCAACATCGATCCCGCAGCTGGGTCCACGACACCGACAAGAGACTTTAGGTAACAGACCCCCGAGGACTAGAGACTTGACTCAAGAGGGGAAGGCACAGAGAGAGAGAGGAACAGGACCAAGAACGCCATAATAAGGACACCGCTGCCAAACTCAGGAAAGTCCTCCAAGATCTGTGGCTACAAACCCCGTTCTACCATACTTTACCATGTACCATTTCCACCTGGTGCAAGTAAAGAACTGTTTGAGCTGATCTGGTGTCTGTCTCCATCTATCCATCGCCCGGTGGGCTTCTTCAGTATCATCGAGGTGAGGACTTCTACTCCCCTCATCCACCCCGCTGCCCTGAGGTAAAGCTCCACTTGTGGGGAGCTGTACTACCAAAGCTGCATTTACATCACCTCAGCGGCCGGCCGCAGCGCTGGTAACCCTATTACCAGGTACCACAGGTGACGTCACGTTACCATTTCCCCCATCATCATCACCCCCACCCCGCCATTGAGGGTCCAGGGCACGGAACCGTGAATCGAGCAGCCGTGATCCCCACTGAAGTAACCACCTGTCCCCATATCTGAGTACCCCCTACCCTGTCGACCGACTCATAAAAACCTATTAAAATGTCCACCTTTGAATATCATTTTACATTTATCTATAGCTGAAGTCTACAAACAAAAGTTGAGCATTTCGTAAATTCATTACAATATCTGAAGGCTGGTTTACACGTTGCGATGTCCCAGTGACCCGACCAACGATCGCTGGTGAGCTGTCACACAGGCAGACTCACCAGCGATCAGCCTCCCGTGTAACTGTGGCACCCCAGGGGTTAATGTGCCACAGTAACATCACATGGGTTCCCTCCCCACAACACACTGACACTAGCACCTCTGGGCCAGGAGGGGGAGCTAAACCAGCTCCCTTATATACTCCGGGTCAAGAGGAAGTAGTTAGTTAATTTAGTATGAGGTAGTACTGTGAAGAGTCCAGTTCCTGGGAGAACTGAGGGAGACTGTAATGTAAAGGAGCTGCGTCAGGCTTCTCAGCAGTCCGTTCACTGATTCCACGCCTAGCCAGGGTCTGAGGGAAGGAGAACTGAAGACAAAGGAACACATCTGGGAGACTGAGTGCCATCACCACTCGCCCCAGAGGAGCGCACAGAACAGACACCGGATCTGAAACTGTGACTGACACACACAGTACAGTAAATCCCGGGATAGTAGAGCTTGTAGATCGACACTGTACCAGAGCGAAGCAACACGGCGGGGTCATCAGCACACGGAAGACTCAAGTTGCCTAGCCAAGGGGGTACCTGTGAGGAGAGACAGTGCCAGCAGTTCAGCTAGAAGCAGCAGCAGGGCCACACACACAGCGCAGCAGGAGGAAGCTGAGGACCCGGACAGGGTGGGAGCAACCCGGCCCCAGTATAGACTCCATGGACAATAATCTGCTACAACATCTGCAATAAAGCTTTGGAAAACTTCAGAAACGTGAGTGTGTGATCCTTGAACCCGTCTCCACTATCAATCCCTTTATTATCACATCTATCATATCCACCATAGACTCTAATTACCACTGCCCCGGGGAACCAGCCTCTACCTACGGAGAGCCGTTCCATCTAAGCTGCCCAACATCATCCCCGGAGGTTCTGCAGCAGCGGTGGTCCCATTACTGACCACACACCGTGGGTGGCGTCACGACAAACATTTATCCCTTGTAAATACCCCCTTTTACTTGCGGAACCCGGGACACGGTCCGGACCAGGCCCTCCGTGACTCCCCCAGCAGCAACCCTGTCCGGTATCGAGTACCCCGTCCCAGTGGGCTCCACATAACGACCTCAACATTGTGGATATCCATGATATCAAGGTCCCGCTACGCTGGGGTAAGCGGGAGAGAACGCTGATAACCAGGATAAACATCGGATTACTAAGCTCAGCACTCTGGTTAGTAACCCGATGTTTAGCCTGGTTACCATGCATAGCACGCTGGTAACCAGGGCACACACAGGGTTACTAAGTAACGGGGTCACCCGCTGAAGCGGAATCACCGCGAAACGGTGCCGTTGTCAGCCTCCATCACCCTCTCCCTGGCTGTAATGTAACCTGGCAAAAAGGTACATTAAAAAATACAGAGCATCGAATGGTGAGTGCCTCCTTTTTTCTCATCTGTATTAAAGCTGTATTATATATACTTCAGAGCTGCAGTCACTATTCTGCTAGCGCAGTCACTGTGTACATACAATGCATTACTGATCCTGAGTTTCCTCCTGTATTATACTCCAGAGCTGCACTCACTATTCTGCTGGTGCAGTCACTGTGTACATACATTACATTACTGATCCTGAGTTACCTCCTGTATTATACTCCAGAGCTGCACTCACTATTCTGCTGGTGCAGTCACTGTGTACATACATTACATTACTGATCCTGAGTTACCTCCTGTATTATACTCCAGAGCTGCACTCACTATTCTGCTGGTGCAGTCACTGTGTACATACATTACATTACTGATCCTGAGTTTCCTCCTGTATTATACTCCAGAGCTGCACTCACTATTCTGCTGGTGCAGTCACTGTGTACATACATTACATTACTGATCCTGACTTACCTCCTGTATTATACTCCAGAGCTGCACTCACTATTCTGCTGGTGCAGTCACTGTGTACATACATTACATTACTGATCCTGAGTTACCTCCTGTATTATACTCCAGAGCTGCACTCACTATTCTGCTGGTGCAGTCACTGTGTACATACATTACATTACTGATCCTGAGTTACCTCCTGTATTATATCCCAGAGCTGCACTCACTATTCTGCTGGTGCAGTCACTGTGTACATACATTACATTACTGATCCAGAGTTACCTCCTGTATTATGTTCTAGAACTGCAGTAAATATGCAATGTCATAGGAACGCATCATATCATATTCGCCTTGCGTTCTCTGGGGAATGTGCATGTGTGACATGGTAACACAATTTTTGTTCCTGGCTTCCAAGTGTAATATTTCAACTGCTTATGTGTAAAGACTATGGAAAAACGACTACATTCAGCACAAATTTTGATTTTATGACCACAGCCCCGAAAAATGTCATATTTATTGTGTCAAAAAAGAAAATTACACTATGGAAATTACACAAATTTTTATTAATTTTTTGTTCCTGGGTACAAAGTGTGATTTCCTAACCCGCTATGCCTAAAACAAATAGAAAATAGTTGTTCCACAAAATCTTTGCTTCTGTGATCAGGACAATGACATTTTGAAATTTGTCTGTTTTCGGGAAAATTCTCAATCCGTATTCAATACTGAGACAATGTCATTGTCCTGATCACAGAAGCAAAGCTATTTTCTATTTGTTTTAGGCATAATGGGTTAGGAAAACACTTTGTACCAAGGAACAAAAAATTAATAACATTTTGTTACATAGTTATCGTGGCCCTGGAGCCCTCATGGTGCCGGTGGACATAGTGGTTTGTGCCACATGATCCAGAGCCACAAGGATGAAATCCAGGTATATTCACTTCTTACAACTTGGTCAAAATCCTCCTTATAATACTATGGCGCTCCGCTGTAAGCTCTAGTTTTTTGGTTGTGATTCGTGTCCAGATGACACAGACCCCGATGCACAGAGAAACGCTGCGCTCAGAAAATGAGGACAAACAACAAAAGCGCTGGTACTTTGATGCCTGTAAATGGCAATTAGATTGGACTCGGCACATATGTGCTTGATGTCAGTTTTTGTGCTAATTGCCAGTGGACTTCTCTTATGAAAGATTTTGGAAGACGAGTCCTTTTAATGTTTTTTCCAAAAGACAAAATAGAGAAGAGGCTGAAAACCAATCAACTCGTTCCTGTAAACGGCTGAAAACTTAAAGCCTCAGGAGGAACTCATCCTTAAAGGGTTTGTACCAAGTATTTAAAGGGACGTATTCAGTACAGGATGACTATTGAAGCCAAGTGCCGCCGTCACGGTCATAAGAGCCAGGGTCCTTGACCATCCGGGTGCAGGCAGTCTAGGAGTCACAGTTGTGGTCCCCAGAGGTCGTGGCCCTAACCGGAAATGTTAAGGGGATATTTACAGTTGATAATAGTAGTGCGTGACGTCAGCTGGAGTTCTGACTATAGATGGCCAGGGGCTGCAGTGGGGGCTTCCGAAGTGAGATGGTAGGGTAGCCAGGTGTTAGGCCCTTTCTAGCCAGGGCACAGGTCCCTTAGAAGGTGTAGAGGGATGGATGGGATGGTGGAGAGTGCAGTGGAGGAGGGTAAAGGCAGTGGTGCAGAAAGACGCAGGATCAGACAATAACAGTCTTTGTGATTCTTACCCTTTACTTGGAGTAGTAAGATTACAACCCAGCCGGGATACAATGTTCATCAGGAGTGCAGTCTCGCCAGCCCAGAGATAGTTGGAGTCCACCTTGCTGAGTCAAAGGGTATATGGCCTTCCAGCTGACTACCCAGTTCTGATACTATGCTACCACTTTCCTCTCCTCAGTGTCCGTGGTTGCCATTCCCTGCCAGATAGGTACCCCAACTGCAGCTAGCTCTCCTTCTCAGCTTCAACAGCTGGCAGCAATTTCATCTCACCAGAACCTCGGCCTAGCACTTCACTCTACGTTCCATGCTGTCTCTCAAGTGACTCAGTATTGACTAGAGCTCTCTTAGTTGCCACCCACCCCTTACCTAACTTCTCCCTCCAGCCAGAAGTGGGGACTGCCCTAAATGTGGATCTCTTCCGCCCAGCACTTCCTGGCCTGGAGTTCAGATATGTTGGGTGTATTTGGAGTTCTCAGCAATGTGTCCTCCACTTACCTCCAGGCATGAAATTACACATAGGATTACATGCAATACCATTTGTGGCAGCATGGCCGCAGGGGCGCCACACCGCCGTTCGGTGCATCATGGTGGGGCTAATCAGTTAAGTTCACCACCTTACAGTACCTGCTTGTTTTCCCTCTATGCCCACTCCCCTCTTTTTTGACAGCTTTGGCTTTATAGAGACAGAGAACGATGGCTATAGGTGGAAAACAAGCAGGTGGAGAGGTCTATTTACATGATTAGGCACACCATGATGCACCGAACGCCTGTGCTTTGTCAGCACAGAATAACTGTTCAAACCGAGTTCCTTTAAGTAACTCCTAGGGTATAAGATACCTTAGTTAACACTTGAACAATGTCTGTGGCGCCCCTGCGACCAGGAGGCACCATAGGGAATTGCAGCCAGGTAAGATAGGAAGACAGTTGCACCACAACACTCTCACAGACATCCCACACACCACTAGAGGGCAGCACCCAACCCGAAGCCCAGGACTCTAGGCGGGCAAGGGGTGGTGGGTTTAGAGAACAGTGGGTGGGACAGCAAGCAGGTCAGGTGATAGAGGGTAGAAATAGAGAAGGGGAGGAGGAAGGAGTCAGTAGGCCAGAGTGCGCTGACCAGAAAAGACCAAAGTAGGTCGAGGTAGGCTGAGCAGTGTGACTCACCGTAGCCGGGGGTACACGTAGCGGGCGTTGCTTCTCCTCCAGTCACGGAACCGCGCCTGCGGTATTGTAGGCCCGGTGGTCCAGATCAATAGGGGAATGGCGGAACAGTGGGGGTGATTTGTCTTCGTGACGCCACCTGCGGGTGTTCTGGTAACTTTACCAGCGCTGTTCGGGTCTCCGGGGGATGTTGTACAGCGAGATGGAACGCTCCCCACAGGATGAGCGGGAATCCCCGGAGCCGGGAGCTGCGCAAGATGTTGTGAGGCAGCTGCGGGATGCTGTGCGCCGAATCCTGGAGTAATGCACAACCACACAAAGTCTCTTTTAGGTACCTTTACTGGATGGTAGTCAGGTACACTCGGACCGGGATAGTGAAGTTGGCACTTCTGGAGTTTCACAGCAAGCAGTGTTAGGCTTCCTTTCTCTACTTCTGGTGCTAAGGTCGGGTGGATGTGGAATCCAGCCGGACCGGGCAGTTTGTTCAATGGAACTTGCTTCACCTGGTTAACAGCACTGAGGGCACTGTAAAAGGGTTTGAGCAGGATCAGTACTCTTCCCTGGGCTCTCGTGGATGGGTGCATCAGGTGGGACAGGTGGCTAAACCTCCTGTTGATGGTGCTGGTTCTCTGTGGTGGCTGGGCAGCTCTCACAGCTTCGGTTCCAGTAACCGGTTGATTTGGAAAGAGTCGGATTAACTCTGTTTTCCTGAGAGGTGTTCTCCTTCTTCCTATTATCCCAATTGCAGGGATCTCCACTGGCTAACAGGCTGGTTGGGCCTAGTGTGTCCCTCATAGGGTGGAGGTTTCACACAGGCTGGCAGCTCTTGCAGCGTCTACCACACTCTTCACAGTTCTGAAGTGACTGCACACTCCAAAGTTTCTCCCTCCAAGACTCTATTTATAGGGGAAACTGGCTCAAAGTCACCAGTGTAGCTCCCCCTAGAGGCTCGGGGTGAAACCAGGTGTTCTAAGTGTTGTGTTGTTTGGTGTTTGTGGGTTTGCTGTGCTGTTACTTACTCCATTTGTGCTCTAAGGATTTCTGTGGTGCCCAACAGGTGCCAGGGTGCCACATTCCCCCTTAGTTAACCTCAGTTCTCCCGGCTGAGCAAAAAGTTATTTTTACAACTTACTACTAAGCATTTTACAATAGTTAGTTACAGAGTCTTAAAGAAAACACAAAAATCACTGAAAAGGAAGTGAAAAATGTGGAAAAGGTGAAAAGCAGTCCGTACGGCACTAGTCCATCTGCCGCAGGCTGGAAAAAGGTAAGGTTAGTGGTCACACAAGTCCTGTGACAATTGTTCAAAGTTTTTGAAAAGGAGAAAAAGGTAAAGTCCAGGGATACACGGTAACTTTATACATTCCCTACGGGTGTCTCTGCTTGGGAGGCCGGTACTAACCTTCTATACCTTACCAGGCGCTTTCTGTCCCCAACTTAGTATACTTGGGACAGAGCCCAGTTCCTCCACCCTTCTGTACACTACTTTTTACAGGTTTTTGAAAACTGGTTAATATTTACAACACTTACAGGTTGCATTTTCCACTACATTTTAAACCCATTCTCCAAGTTTGTGTGGGGGTTGGCCTAATGTACTACGTGTGGATCTGCGTAGTGTGGGTGTTTCCAAAGCTGTTGGTGTAGTGTACGAAGTGGTTGTTGGTTCTCTACTTCTGCTTTGTGTAATACCTTAGTAAGTGCGGAGTCTATCAACTGGACTGACCTCTGTAGGTAGTTGATTAGAAATGGCTTCTCTTACTGTGGGACTAGCAGGCTGACCGATTACAGGAATCTCAGGTTCCATGATAACAGGCTGCAATTCTTGCATTTGGACTTCTTCTTGTTGGACTTGTGGAATTGGATTTGTTTTTGGCTGATCTTCAACAGGTTGGTAGAAATGCATAACTGGTATGAGGAATGCTTCACCTATTTGTGGCCAATCAGCTGGTAAGTATCCAATTTCTGTAAGGACTAGATTTTCTTTTGTTTCTTCATCTGTAGTTACAGTAGGGTAACTGGTTGCTTGTGGGATTAACTGTGGCGGACATTTCTTCAAATGATCCCTTGAAACAGTCGCAATAGTATTCCCATTGTCTTTGCTAATAACACAAGTTTTTGAGTTATCATAGTGTGACGGCATAACGGTGTAGGGTATGGATTCCCAACTGTTATCCAATTTGTTGGTTTTTCGCTTTCTTTTTAGCACTACATCACCTATAGCTAGGGGTTCAGCTGAGGCGTGCTTGTTGAAGTCTTTCTCTTGCTTGATTCTACTGATTTCCAGGTTTCTTTCCACGCTTTCTTGTACCTTCCTGTACTTTTCTTGGCGTTGGCTGACCCAGTCTTCATCAGAAGAGTCTTCTGTGGGTTCAATGGTTCCCATCTGCAAATCAATAGGCAGTTTACCTGGTCTTGCTCTCATCAAGTAAGCAGGTGTGTAATTTGTCAAACTGACAGGTATGTGGTTGTAGATGTCCACAAGATCTGGAAGTTTCTCTGGCCATTGATTTCTCTCTTCAACTGGTAAGGTCTTCAGCATGTCAATGACTATGTGGTTCATCTTCTCACATAAACCGTTCGTCTGAGGATGATAAGGTGTTGTGCGGATTTTCTTACACCCATACAGCCCTAAGAATTCTTGGAACAGAGCTGATTCGAAGGCTGGCCCTTGGTCAGTTAAGACCTGGTCTGGATACCCATGGGGGCGACAGAAGTAACTCTGGAACGCTTTGGCTGCTACCTCAGCAGTTAAATCCTTAACTGGAACGACTACCAGGAATCTTGAGTAGTGATCGACGATGGTGAGAGCGTAGGTGTACCCTGTTCTACTTGGGGTAAGCTTCACATGGTCGAGAGCAACTATTTCAAGAGGTTTGGTGGTAACAATTGGCTGCAACGGAGCTTTCTGAGTTAGATGGTCTTTTCTTCGAAGGTGACATGGTCCACAATTTTTACACCATTTGTCTATGGAGCTCTTCATACCGACCCAGTAGAACCGATCCTTTAGGAGTCTCTCCAGCTTCTTCCATCCAAAGTGTCCGGCATCATCATGGTATGCTTCAAGGATCATTTGGACTTCGGTCTTGGGAACTACGATCTGCCAGATGAGTTCATGGGTTCGTGGATTGAGGTATCTTCTGCATAGTTTATCTTGGTAGACGAACAACCTTCCTTTCTCCTTCCACAGGCGTTTAGCATTTGATGAGGCATCAGAGTCCATGTTGGCGTTTTCTTGAGTGATCAGATCCCTTACCAGGCTGACATCGGGGTCGTTGGCTTGAGCCTCCTTCCAGTCATGGTGAGGTAACGGGTTCATGGTCCTCTCTACACGTGTCTGGTTTCTCTGATGACATGTTGCTGTACCGGAACGGTGGAAAGCAGGTAGTTCAATCTCTTCCAGGTCATCTATGTCTTCTCCCTCTTCAGGAAGATGAGGCATTCGGGACAGGGCATCAGCATTGCCGTTCTTGTGACATGCCCGGTACTTTACAGTGAAGTCATAGTTAGCGAGTCTTGCTACCCAACGCTGTTCTAGGGCTCCCAGCTTTGCAGTCTCTAAGTGTCTTAGAGGATTGTTGTCTGTGAAAGCTGTGAACGGGGCGGAGGCCAGGTAATGCTTGAAACGCTCTGTGATCGCCCAGACCAGGGCCAGGAACTCCAGCTTGAAGGAGCTGTAGTTTTCCGGGTTCCTCTCGGTGGGACGGAGCTTTCTGCTGGCGTAGGCTATCACCTTCTCTTTGCCCTGCTGACGTTGAGGTAGGACTGCTCCTAAACCTTCATTACTTGCGTCAGTGTACAACAGAAACGGTAGATTGTAGTCAGGGTAGGCCAGGATTTCTTCTCCGGTTAAAGCGTCTTTCAGCGTTTGGAAGGATTTGTCCTGTTCTGGTCCCCAGTGGAACGGGGGTCCCCTGATCTTGCCGTTTTTGGATTGGCCCACTAAGAGATCTTGCATGGGGGCGGCTATCTTGGTATAGCCTTTGATGAAGCGTCGGTAGTACCCGACCAGTCCTAGAAATTGGCGTACCTCTTTGTGGTTGATGGGTGCTGGCCAGTCCTTGATGACGGTGACCTTATCCGGATCCGGAGCTACGCCTTCGGCGCTGACCACATGTCCTAGGTATTGGACCTTGGGTTTCAGCAGGTGGCACTTGGACGGTTTTAGTTTAATCCCGTACTTGAACAGTGACTCAAGCACTTCACTCAGGTGTTGGAGGTGATCTTCATAGGTCTGAGAGTAGACAATGACATCATCAAGGTATAACAAGACAGTCTCAAAGTTCTTGTGGCCCAAACAACACTCCATAAGTCTCTGAAATGTTCCTGGGGCATTGCACAACCCGAATGGCATACTGTTGAATTCGCATAAGCCCATAGGAGTAGTGAAGGCTGTCTTCTCACGATCCTCCTCTGCAACGGAAACCTGCCAGTACCCACTAGTAAGATCTAATGTGGAGAAGTAATTGGCAGATTTGAGTGCAGCTAGTGACTCTTCTATGCGTGGTAACGGGTATGCATCTTTGTGTGTGACTTTGTTGATTTGCCTATAGTCTACGCACATCCTCATACTACCATCTTTCTTCTTAACCAGGACTAGTGGTGTGGCCCAGGGACTACAGCTATCCCTAATGACTCCTGCATTTTTCATGTCCTGAAGCATCTCTTTTGCTTTCTGGTAGTGAGTGGGTGGTATAGGCCTGTACCTTTCTTTGATAGGTGCATGGTGGTTTGTGAGGATATGATGTTGTACCCCTTTAATCCTCCCAAAGTCAAGTGGGTGCTGAACACTTGCTCATACTCCCGAACTACCCGGTATACTCCATTTTTCTGGTGAGAGGGTGTATTGTCAGTTCCTACACTGAGGTCTTGACACCATTTCTCTAACTGATCTTTGGAGTGAGGGGGTTCATCAGTGACTATTTGGGAGGATTTTACATCAATCACAGCATCATCTTTTACTTGGTACAATTTTGCGACAGTTGCATATCTTGGCAGTCTGACTTCGTCATCACCATAATTCAATATGCGTACGGGGACTCTCCCCTTTCTTACATCGACTAACCCTCTGGCTGTCAAGAGCGTAGGACTACTGTCGGACATTACAGGTTCTACTACAGCTTGGTAGTCCTGCCCTCTGAGGCCTATGGCTGCTCGACACCAGATCATCATTTCACTTCTGGGTGGTACCACAATTGGAATGGGATCTGTAACCTTACTCTGCCAATCTCACCATTTGACAAGGTTACCTGTTGTTGATACACCAGAGCTCTGATCTGCTTTTGGATAGCCCTCTTTTCTCTGGGTTTACCGGCTTCAGCACTCTGTTGGAGTAAAAACAACATTTCATCGAGGCATTTGATCATGACATTGGTACCCAATATGACATATGGATCCTTGTGGCTAGGTTTATCCTGGACCACTAAGATACCCTGGTTTTTCAACTGCACCCTCCCCACCTTTACTGTAGCTTCCCACTGTCCCTCTATGGTAACTGGAATACCATTAGTGGCTTCAAGGTTCATCTCAGGGTTAGGGGGTTCTAGCTTAACATCTGGCCAGAACTGCTTGTAAAGGGTACTGGGGATGGATGTCACCTGGGATCCAGTGTCTATCAAGGCGGAGATAGCGATGCCATCGATGACGATCGGTAAGTATGGACAGTCTCCCACATACTTGTGTTCCCAGCTGGACGTAGGGCCTGGACAGTCTACTCCTGGGGTTGGCCCTTCTCGCCCAGGGGTCGCTCGTTTAAAGGACGGGATTGCAGGTTCCGTCCTCCTAAGTCGTTCTGCTGACTGTTGCGGCGTCTGTCAGGACTGCGGCGGTCTGCAGGTTTTCCTCGCGACGGCTGTGTCTTTCTCCTCATCCAGGGAACGTCGTTCGGGCTGTCGGCGAGTTGAATCTTGTCCGATGGCCTTGCATCTGTCTTGGGTCTTCTCCCAGCTTGTAGCTTGGCCACGTCTTTCATCAGCTGCTCGACATTAGCACACAGTTGATCAAACCGGTCAGGTGTTAGTTTGTGCACTGGACTGAATCGCAGGGACTGGAGATGCTGCTGCCGGCACGGAAGGGGTGTCAGTGTACTGCTGCTGCGGTGAAGCGGGATCAGGTACTTCAGCGAGTCGTTGTCCCCAAACTGTTAAGTCTCTTAAGGTATCAAACTCTGCGCCTGGATTCTGTATGGACCACCAGCTTGCTTGCTTTCTATCCTCAGATAGTTTAAGGCCCACAATAAATTGTCCAATTAACGCTTTGTTCTCATCTCGAGCACTATCAGGATCAACTTGTTTTAACAGTCTGTATGCTTCTTGCAAGCGCAGTGAATAATCAAGGACACTTTCTTGTGCCCCTTGGTTACAACGATAGAATGACAGTCGTAATCCAGCTTCGGTATGGCACTCAAAGACCCGGGTTAATCTAGCGAATATCTGCTCCACAGATTCCTGAACTTCTACAGGCCAGCTGCGGCTCTGCAGTTCGGCTGCACCGGTTAACTGTCCCATAATAACTGAAGCTCTTTGCTTACCGGTCATCGGGTACATGTCCAGCGCTTGGCATATCTTCCTCTGGAAGTTCTCCAAGGTACTGGGTACACCGCTGTACTTGGGTAACCAGGTCGCACTAGGAACGTAGGGTAGAGACATCGGCATAATCGGAGCGGGTTGCGGTGGCATACCGCCGACTGGTTGCTGTCCATCAAAAGGTATGTTTTGGGGTGCCGCTTGGTCTAGCGGGGGTACCGCGTGATCGGGAGCCGGGTTACTCATGGTCGCTCCCCCTTAGTTAAGCGTAGCCTTTCCCTCGGTTTCAAACGGAAGTGTCGGCCTCGCAGTGAGGAGTGAGGCACCACGGGAGTTTCCGGTTCCTGCTGCGTACGGAGGAAATCGTCAGAGCGTGGGGGCGGGGCCAATCTTCGCGCCCTCTGCACAGTCACGCCCCTTCTTTTCCCGCTTTTTCGCGCAGCAATGGCGGACCAAACGTACAGTTCGATATTTACAGTCAATAAATAGCACACAATACCCGTGATAACGGGCCTGCTCGTATCCTGTTCGTGACGCCAAATTCTGACTCACCGTAGCGGGCGTTGCTTCTCCTCCAGTCACGGAACCGCGCCTGCGGTAGTGTAGGCCCGGTGGTCCAGATCAATAGGGGAATGGCGGAACAGTGGGGGTGATTTGTCTTCGTGACGCCACCTGCGGGTGTTCTGGTAACTTTACCAGCGCTGTTCGGGTCTCCGGGGGATGTTGTACAGCGAGATGGAACGCTCCCCACAGGATGAGCGGGAATCCCCGGAGCTGGGAGCTGCGCAAGATGTTGTGAGGCAGCTGCGGGATGCTGTGCGCCGAATCCTGGAGTAATGCACAACCACACAAAGTCTCTTTTAGGTACCTTTACTGGATGGTAGTCAGGTACACTCGGACCGGGATAGTGAAGTTGGCACTTCTGGAGTTTCACAGCAAGCAGTGTTAGGCTTCCTTTCTCTACTTCTGGTGCTAAGGTCGGGTGGATGTGGAATCCAGCCGGACCGGGCAGTTTGTTCAATGGAACTTGCTTCACCTGGTTAACAGCACTGAGGGCACTGTAAAAGGGTTTGAGCAGGATCAGTACTCTTCCCTGGGCTCTCGTGGATGGGTGCATCAGGTGGGACAGGTGGCTAAACCTCCTGTTGATGGTGCTGGTTCTCTGTGGTGGCTGAGTAGCTCTCACAGCTTCGGTTCCAGTAACCGGTTGATTTGGAAAGAGTCGGATTAACTCTGTGTTCCTGAGAGGTGATCTCCTTCTTCCTATTATCCCAATTGCAGGGATCTCCACTGGCTAACAGGCTGGTTGGGCCTAGTGTGTCCCTCATAGGGTGGAGGTTTCACACAGGCTGGCAGCTATTGTAGCGTCTACCACACTCTTCACAGTTCTGAAGTGACTGCACACTCCGAAGTTTCTCCCTCCAAGACTCTATTTATAGGGGGAACTGTCTCAAAGTCACCAGTGTAGCTCCCCCTAGAGGCTCGGGGTGAAACCAGGTGTTCTAAGTGTTGTTGTCTTGTTTGGTGTTTGTGGTTTGCTGTGCTGTTACTTACTCCATTTGTGCTCTAAGGATTTCTGTGGTGCCCAACAGGTGCCAGGGTGCCACAAGTGCAGACCAGAAGCACACGTCCTGGAGGAGTGCAGAATACGACGAGCCAGCGCAGCCACGGAGAGAAAGCCCATCCGGAGCCAGCACCCCAGGAGTGTGAGAGAGGACCAGAGATACTGGGTCCTAGGAACACAGCCAAAACGACCGACTGCAGGCGGAGTAGCCTTCTGTATAGAGCTTAAATCACACGGTAGAAGGGAGCCTGATAGAGCCTAGCACAGCAGGACTATTGAAGGCTAGGCTAACAGCAGAGTGTCGGCTCTGAAGGGGACAGATGATTCACCCGATTTCCCCAGATTACCGATGGGGAGCTCTAACTCCACGTTAGAATTCCTACCCCAAAGGACAGGCAGCTCAGTGGCGACTACGAGGACCCACAGAGGTCCAAGCTACCGCTAAACTGTCCGGAGACGCTCACAGTGAGAGAGAGAAGAGAGAGTAAAGTCTGGGAAGGACAGAGAAAGAATGAGGGGTCACAGAGAGGAACAACCTGGCTGCAGGGAGTAAAGAGGAACCCGGAGGAGAAAGCTTGTAACCCGTGTAAGAACTGTAACTGAACTGTTGTACTGAAGAACTGCAAAGTAAACGCGGTGAACCCTGCCTCTGACTCCCTTGCCTGATTAAGACAGAACTGTATTGCCAGTGCATGATTCCCTCTAACAGGACTGCAGAGAGATCCCACCTGGAGAGGCACAGCCTGTCAGCTCTGGATACCAAAGGCAAGGAGGCTGCAGCAGCAGGACAGTAAGTGAACTGCACTCATCACAAGCCTGCACCATACTCCTAAATCATCACTGCCCCGGGGAACCCAGTTCTACCCGCGGAGAACTATTCCATCTACAGCTGCTTTAACATCATCCCCGGAGGTTCTGCTGCAGCAGTGGTCCTATTATTGACCACAAGCCGTGGGTGGCGTCACGACAAACACTTAATCCCCTGTAAATATTCCCCTTTTACTTGCCAGGACCCGGGACACTGTCCGGACCAGGACCTCCGTGACATCCCCCAGCAGCAAACCCGGTCCGGTACCGAGTACCCCGTCCCAGTGGGCTCGACATGTCCATTTACTAACACAATGATAACCAGAATCTACAGGACCCAGTCTGAATGGAGCAGAGTGTCAGCATACACACATTATTGTTTATGGGAGTTTTACAGACAGCCAGATAAAGCTTTTAGCAATTTACACAGGCACATACAGAATAAAGGACTGTGGGTTGTTTTACAGTGCCCTATTCCCAGGTTCATTGGTCAGGAGCTCTGGAATGTAATGTATACACAAAGTGACTCCACCAGCTAGAAACACGCTGAACGAGTGACATGCGAGTTACTCGTACGAGTCTCAGATCATTCACCCGGGATGGCCTCCCCCTCTCTGGACAGGAGCAGTGGAGCTACATAGAAAAACATACCACTGACAGTATCCTGTCCAAAGAGCCAGGGGTCGTGCCAGGTGAATGATCCAAGTTTCGTGCAAGAACTCGCATGTCACTCGGACAGTGTGTTTCCAGCCTTATTTGGATACTTTCAGGAATCTGATAGCTTAAGACAAGACAAAACAGAGGTAAGGTTTTAAGTTCAATTCTATATCAATCGAGCAAACAAATAGGTGCAGCTGAAGGTGCAGGAAACACAAGACAAATGAGATGACTGAATTAAGTCTTTCAGGAAACAGTTCTGACTAGGCTGGCATGGAAACAGTCTGTCAGTACTTGTTCACACTACAAGGCCAGTAACATAATAGTCTCTCAGTAAAACATGGTTCCGAACTTTAGCACAGTGCGGTGCAGTTAATACTAGAGTCCTGAAACAGACCAGAGCACCGCACTTGCAATACTAGACAAACGAACTAAATTGCAGTAGCAGAGCCTTTTAATGTAGCAGAGCTTATGTGTGGCAGAGAGTACAGAAGGAAGCTGGAAGCAGGAACTATCTTCTAGTAAGCACAGCCTGTTGCTGGAAGGCAAGCTAAGAACAGGTGAGGCCAACAGAGCAGATGACTGCAGAATAGATAGCAGAACTGACCCAGAATACCTGGAGACAGAGCAAACTCAGATGATGCACAAAGGAGCCAGAGCTGAAGCAAAATACTCAAGTAATGCCCGAAAAACTGATTGGAGCTTCTATAAGTAGGAAAGCAGTAAAACATGGACAGAATGAGGTAGCTAACTCCATCTTGGTTAAGGGCGAGGAGACACAAAGGTAATCTGGAAGAGCTGGTATCCTGACAAATAGTGAGCTAAGCGCTGATTATAAATCAGCATCAGTACAGGATAAGTAATGTAATGTACAGGACCATCTCAATGAATTAGAATATCATCAAAAAGTAAATTTTTTTCAGTAATTCAATACATAAAGTGAAACATATATTATATAGAGTCATTACACACAGAGAGATCTATTTCAAGGGTTTATTTATGTTAATGTTGATGATTATGGCTTACAGCCAATGAAAACCTAAAGGTCATTATCTCAGAAAATTATAGGGAGGATGAAGGGTTAAAAACCGCGCTGCCGTATTCCACGAGTCATCAAAGGGTGAATATAATATTGATTTATTAGTCAACGTGTTTCAGGCCTCCCAGAAACGCCCTGAAACATGGCAATATTACATTGATTTTTGATGATATTCTAATTCATTGAGATGCACTAGTATGTACTGAGTGACTGCATCAGCAGAATAGTGAGTGCAGCTCTGAGGTATAATACAGGAGGTAACTCAGGGCCATTTATAGGGTGGACCATTTATATGGATACACCTAAATAAAATGGGAACGGTTGGTGATATCAACTTCCGGTTTGTGGCACATTAGTATTCTCTTCCATATACTAATGTGCCACAAACAGGAAGTTGATATCACCAAACGTTCCCATTTTATTTAGGTGTAGCCATATAAATGGCCCACCCGATAAATGGCCCACCCTGTATATACACACTGACTGCACCAGCAGAATAGTGAGTGCAGCTCTGGAGTATATAATATAGGAGGTAACTCAGGATCAGTAATGTAATGTATGTACACAGTGACTGCACCAGCAGAATAGTGAGTGCAGCTCTGGAGTATAATACAGGAGGTAACTCAGGCTCAGTAATGTAATGTATGTACACAGTGACTGCACCAGCAGAATAGTGAGTGCAGCTCTGGAGTATAATACAGGAGGTAACTCAGGATCAGTAATGTAATGTATGTACACAGTGACTGCACCAGCAGAATAGTGAGTGCAGCTCTGGAGTATAATACAAGAGGTAACTCAGGATCAGTAATGTAATGTATGCACACAGTGACTGCACCAGCAGAATAGTGAGTGCAGCTCTGGAGTATAATACAGGAGGTAACTCAGGATCAGTAATGTAATGTATGTACACAGTGACTGCACCAGCAGAATAGTGAGTGCAGCTCTGGAGTATATAATACAGGAGGTAACTCAGGATCAGTAATGTAATGTATGTACACAGTGACTGCACCAGAATTATAGTGAGTGCAGCTCTGGAGTATAATACAGGAGGTAACTCAGGATCAGTAATGTAATGTATGTACACAGTGACTGCACCAACAGAATAGTGAGTGCAGCTCTGGAATATAATACAGGAGGTAACTCAGGATCAGTATTGTAATTGTAGCGCCCAGGCTTTGGGTTACTCGGGTGTCAGGCGGCAAGGGTTAACTCTCCGGTTGTCACGGGGGATGGTGGCCGCACCTGACTCCGTGTCCTGGGGCATCTTTTGAAAATAGGATTTTATATACAAGGGATTATTTACAGTTTGTTGTCGTGACGCCACCTGCAGTTTCTGGTGAAGTAGCACCAGCGCCTCCACAGTCCGCCGGAGGTCGGTGGTATTGCGGCTGAGACAGGGGCGTAACGAGAACTGGCAGGGCCCCATAGCAAACTTTTGAACGGGGCCCCCTCCAAGACACGCCCCCCAATGACATGCCCCCTCCAAGACACGCCCCCCCAAATGACACGCCCCTTCAAGACGCACCCCCTTACAGGCCCCAGCAGTATATACAGCAGCCCCAGTGGTATACAGCAGCCTTCTCAGTGGTATATACAGGCCCCAGCAGTATTACAGCAGCCTCCGCAGTGGTGGTATATACAGGCCCCAGTGGTGGTATACAGGACCCCTGGTGGTGGTATTTACAGGCCCCTGGTGGTGGTATATACAGGCCACTGGTGGTGGTATATACAGGCCACTGGTGGTGGTATATAGAGGCCCCTGGTGGTAGTATACAGAGCCCCTGGTGGTAGTATACAGAGCCCCTGGTGGTGGTATATACAGGCCCCTGGTGGTAGTATACAGAGCTCCTGGTGGTGGTATATACAGAGCTCCTGGTGGTGGTATATACAGGCCCCTGGTGGTAGTATACAGAGCCCCTGGTGGTGTGGTATACAGAGCCCCTGGTGGAGGTATATACAGGCCCCTGGTGGTAGTATACAGAGCCCCTGGTGGTGTGGTATATACAGGCCCCTGGTGGTAGTATACAGAGCCCCTGGTGGAGGTATATACAGGCCCCTGGTGGTAGTATACAGAGCCCCTGGTGGAGGTATGTACAGGCCCCTGGTGGTAGTATACAGAGCCCCTGGTGGTGGTATATACAGGCCCCTGGTGGTAGTATACAGAGCCCCTGGTGGTGTGGTATATACAGGCCCCTGGTGGTAGTATACAGAGCCCCTGGTGGAGGTATATACAGGCCCCTGGTGGTAGTATACAGAGCCCCTGGTGGTGTGGTATATACAGGCCCCTGGTGGTAGTATACAGAGCCCCTGGTGGAGGTATATACAGGCCCCTGGTGGTAGTATACAGAGCCCCTGGAGGAGGTATATACAGGCCCCTGGTGGTAGTATACAGAGCCCCTGGTGGTGGTATATACAGGCCCCTGGTGGTAGTATACAGAGCCCCTGGTGGTGTGGTATATACAGGCCCCTGGTGGTAGTATACAGAGCCCCTGGTGGAGGTATATACAGGCCCCTGGTGGTAGTATACAGAGCCCCTGGTGGTGTGGTATATACAGGCCCCTGGTGGTAGTATACAGAGCCCCTGGTGGAGGTATATACAGGCCCCTGGTGGTAGTATACAGAGCCCCTGGTGGTGGTATATACAGGCCCCTGGTGGTAGTATACAGAGCCCCTGGTGGTGTGGTATACAGAGCCCCTGGTGGAGGTATATACAGGCCCCTGGTGGTAGTATACAGAGCCCCTGGTGGTGTGGTATATACAGGCCCCTGGTGGTAGTATACAGAGCCCCTGGTGGAGGTATATACAGGCCCCTGGTGGTAGTATACAGAGCCCCTGGTGGAGGTATATACAGGCCCCTGGTGGTAGTATACAGAGCCCCTGGTGGTGGTATATACAGGCCCCTGGTGGTAGTATACAGAGCCCCTGGTGGTGTGGTATATACAGGCCCCTGGTGGTAGTATACAGAGCCCCTGGTGGAGGTATATACAGGCCCCTGGTGGTAGTATACAGAGCCCCTGGTGGTGTGGTATATACAGGCCCCTGGTGGTAGTATACAGAGCCCCTGGTGGAGGTATATACAGGCCCCTGGTGGTAGTATACAGAGCCCCTGGTGGAGGTATATACAGGCCCCTGGTGGTAGTATACAGAGCCCCTGGTGGTGGTATATACAGGCCCCTGGTGGTAGTATACAGAGCCCCTGGTGGTGTGGTATATACAGGCCCCTGGTGGTAGTATACAGAGCCCCTGGTGGAGGTATATACAGGCCCCTGGTGGTAGTATACAGAGCCCCTGGTGGTGTGGTATATACAGGCCCCTGGTGGTAGTATACAGAGCCCCTGGTGGAGGTATATACAGGCCCCTGGTGGTAGTATACAGAGCCCCTGGTGATGTGGTATATACAGGCCCCTGGTGGTAGTATACAGAGCCCCTGGTGGAGGTATATACAGGCCCCTGGTGGTAGTATACAGAGCCCCTGGTGGTGTGGTATATACAGGCCCCCCCGCTCTCCATTACCTGCAGCAGGCAGTCGCGCCGCTGATCGCAGCCACAGCCTGTCATGTAGTGTGACGCTGTAGCCGGCGATACAGGAAATAGAGCGGCGCCGGCTACAGCCCACATGACAGGCAGATCAGCGAGACTGCCCGCCGGTAATGGAGAGCGGCCGGGGGGACGCAGCGCGGCAGCAGTAATGGAGGCAGCGGTCAGGGGGCCCCGAGGATAGCGTTGGGGGCAGCGGTCAGGGGCCCCCTAAGCCCCCCTTGTATGACATGTGGCGCTCAGGGGACCAATGGGCCCCCCTTTCCGTCCGGGCCCCCCCCTACAGCACCCAGGGGGGTATGGGGGCTGGACTTAGTGGGCGTGGCCCCAAAGTGTCGGGGCCCGCCGGGCCAGTCCGCCCCTGTATCTGTATCGCAGGCGCAGCTGCCGGTATAGCAGCGGCTGCGTAGCGGCGCTGGGTCCGGGCCCCCCACTAGCGCCGGGCCCCAAAGCGACCGCTACGGCTGCTATGCCGGTAGTTACGCCACTGGGCTGAGATAGTGTAGACCTCCGCAGGACTGGACCTCTGGGGCAATGTGGCGCCCCGCACCGAGTGCGTCACAGGAGGGTATTGCAGCCACAAAAGCAGCAGCAATATTCTCTGACCCAGCAATCACACAGCTAACTCAGAGATCCATACCCTGCATGCATCACCTAGCATAGAGGGCCAATCAGGTCCTGGTGGGCGGAGTGCAAGGGTAGTGTGTAGTGGAAGTTTAGGAGAGTCGGAGAGTGTAACAGCCAGCTAGAAGACCTCTGCAACTTAGGAGAGGGGGTTGCACAGTCTCGTGCGGCCCCCTGGCCACCTTCTACCGGCCATCTCCCTACCGTCATCACGGTTGAGCACCATTACTCCTGGTGCATTACCAACCGGACTACAGGCGTCAAAATGCGGGTTCAAAATCATCCCGTGCCCATCTACAGCCGGTTTGCTGGTACCGAAGCTAGCAGCAGTTCAGCTCTGCTATGCGAACCAGAAGAGTGGAGGGATCGCTTACAGGAGCACCCCACCATCGCCAAATCCAGTCGTCTAACCAGCGGTGTACCCACCAAGGGACCCAAGGCTCCCCAAAGCATCTGGAACGTATACCCCGGATAGGGCATTCAAGCAGCCTCCCTGTACCCGATCTGGTATTCCTGGGCGACAACGGCACAATACTTAGATAGAATGGAGGAACACAGCGGATCTCTGAGAACACACTGGCCATTGCTGAGTCAACCCGGTCCACTACCTACAAACTGTATACCATGTATTGCCTGCTGGTTACAGTAAAGAACCCGTTACAGAGACTTAGTGTCCGTGCCTTCTTATGAACTGTTCATCCGCATGCTAAGGTAACCGCAGCTGCGTCACAACATCTTGTGCAGCTCCAGCCTTCGGGGATCACCGCTCAGCCTGTGGGGAGCGTTCCATCTTGCTGCATTCCATCCCCCGGAGGCCCCACAGCGTCGGTAAGATTTACCGAAACACTCATAGGTGGCGTCACGACAAATTAACCCCTTAATCTGTTCCCACAAGACGTCTCTCCTTTTTGATCTGCACTCAACCGGGCCCCACTACCGGCAGGCGCGGTCCACCCGTGACAAGGAGGAAAAAGCGAACGCCTGTCTAAGCCGGAGTCCCGGCCACGGTGAGTCAGCAGCAATTCCTGTGAAGGAATAAGTTCATGCAAAGGAAGATGCAGCAGAGTCAAGTTCACTTCACTCTGGGTACTTTACCGGAAACTTTTCAGCGTTGGTTACAGTTCTCAGTTCAGCAAGATGTTATAACAACAAGTAGCTAACAGGTGGCTGCAGGGTAGGATGGAACCATCGGTGTGTGCCTTTTCTCCCGTCTATTCCTCCACTGCTTCCCAGTGGTGGTGGTGAAACCTGGTCCCATAAAGCGAACTTTATCTCCTGCTGTCTCTCTCCCCAAGTGCCAGTTTCGCAAGGAAAGACACAATTGCCCCTGGGCCAAATCACCATCACCCTTACTCTGTACAGGGCCTACCCAGGATTGCATTGTGGCCGCAGCACGTGTTTCTCTCGGGCATATAATCTTACAACCCCCTCCCACACTATTTACAATGTATTCCCGGTACCCACACTTATATAATTAACCCATATGTGGTTCATAAGGTGGGGGGTCTCCTACTTAGTATCAGCAGACGAATAATGAACTAAACCTTTTGAATTACTTGGGTCTCCGGACACTAAATTTGCTTAGTTTCTGTCACCAAACTTCCTAGCACAGCCTGGTGGAAGCATAGATCATAATTAAAGGACTTATGCGGCTTAAATCAATCTTTACAGTACTGGGCTACACAGATAAAAGTAGATAGATGGTAATGACCTACCTGATCTGCTGTAAGCCCTTCTCTCCTGTCAGCACCTGTCTTAGAGCGGTCACATGACCTCTCCTGCAGTGATTTTGCTACTTCCTGTGATGTCACGTCCTGACCACACAGCATTAGCTTATCCCCCGCCCTGTACACAGCATCACAGCCCAGTCACTGTGAGTGACAGCCGACTCCCCTCTGCTAACCCTGCCCATGTGTGCTGAGTAGAGAAGAGCTGTTTGAGGCAGGATTGCATGGACACTGCAGGTACCGAGCATGGACCAAGCAGCTCCCAGACAAGTGCCTCTGTATGCAGTGCCTGCTTTCACCCAATTTTTCCCTCCTTGCACTTTCAGGTCCATTGCTGTTGGAGTTGCTTGCTGGACCCTGTTTGTGTAATAATGATGAGTTGTTTGTGAAAGATCCTTCACTGCTGTAGCACTGAGACACTGTAGAGAATGGCCAATCAGGGTGCAGTGTGTGTGCAGAGAGGAGTGTGGAGGGGCAGAGAGGAGTGTGGAGAGGGCAGAGAGGGGTGTACAGGGGGTGGTGATCAGCACAGGCTGTAAGAAGGAAAAAAAAACAGGAAGCTACCTAATCATGAAATGCTGCATGTAAACATCCAACATGGAGGCACTGAACACAGAAATTGAGGAAATGATGGTAGGAAAACAAAAAAACACTGTGGCAGGCTTTTTTAATACAATTCAGCACAGATTAGCTTTTTTAAAATAACACGTTTTGTGGTCGGATCGGTCCTTTAATCTCGGTCTGGCTGCTTAGTTCATAATAGGGCTTCTCTGTAGTATCCATGTGCAATCTCTGTACACAGGCTCTCTTTCAATCTCTGAGTTAAGCCTGATCACTCCATCAGCAATGGCACAAACAAGACAGTTCTCAGTACTACTGGAGTCTCTAACTAGCTTTCCCTAGCTCACTACACAGTTAGTAACCAGTCATAGATTCCGTTACTCATGAAGCACGGCTTCTATCTGGGTACACCGTCCGTTTCAGATCTCTGTAATCTCTAAGCGTCTCTGGTCAGCAGCCATACGTTCTCTCTCTCCTCAGGCATGGCACGACCCAGCTTCACATGTGACACTAGCAATGGATTCTGCTTCTTCTCCAGCCCTCTCGGCTCCTCCTCTGTTTCCCGAGTCTTTCTATTTACTTACCATTTGATGACCCCTAGTGGCCGGACTAAGTGATTGCAAGCATTTTACAGCATTAAAAGTCATTGCAGAATATTTTACAGCATTATTAATATCACTTCAATGCTATAAACACGTCAACCTGCTTACAGATCAGTAATGTAATATATGTACACTGTACCTGCACCAGCAGAATAGTGAGTGCAGCTCTCGGGTATAATACAGGAGGTAACTCAGGGTCAGTGCAGGATATGTAAAGAAATGTATGTGCACAGTGACTGCACCAGCAGAATAGTGAGTGCAGCTCTCGGGTATAATACAGGAGGTAACTCAGGGTCAGTGCAGGATATGTAAAGAAATGTATGTGCACAGTGACTGCACCAGCAGAATAGTGAGTGCAGCTCTGGAGTATAATACAGGAGGTAACTCAGGATCAGTAATGTAATGTATGCACACAGTGACTGCACCAGCAGAATAGTGAGTGCAGCTCTGGAGTATAATACAGGAGGTAACTCAGGATCAGTAATGTAATGTATGTGCACAGTGACTGCACCAGCAGAATAGTGAGTGCAGCTCTAGAGTATAATACAGGAGGTAACTCAGGATCAGTAATGTAACGTATGTACACAGTGACTGCACCAGCAGAATAGTGAGGGCCGCTCTGGAGTATAATACAGGAGGTAACTCAGGATCAGTAATGTAATGTATGTACACAGTGACTGCACCAGCAGAATAGTGAGTGCAGCTCTGGAGTATAATACAGGAGGTAACTCAGGATCAGTAATGTAATGTATGTGCACAGTGACTGCACCAGCAGAATAGTGAGTGCAGCTCTAGAGTATAATACAGGAGATAATTTCAGATCAGTACTGGATGTCATTTCCAATGTATTTAAAATTTCATTAGCAGATAATATCTATATTTTTCTAGGACATGACACCCTGTAAGGTTGCTATTGATGGCTCTGCTCCCCGGCTTTATACTTTATTCCCTCAGCAGTTAGCTGTTCACCAAATGAGATCCACGAACAATTATTTTTTATTCCAGCAGCATTTCAGAGAATTGCTCCCTTCTCTGACATCGTTTACGACCTGCTGAAATTTATACATTTTCCCTCCACAGAAGAGGTTTTAATATTAGACATTAACATGGTAACATACAAGAGTGACCTGTCTGCAGAGCAATCAATTTACTGCCTCTTTTACTCTTAATAATTAATCTGCTTAACAGAGCTGGCTCTCCAGATGACTGATCTCCAGCTAGAGTAATATCATACACATACGTGTACAGCGAGATTCAGCCTCAGCCTCTGAGACACGTATGTGCAGCACAGGACACGCATTCATGCAGCAATTAGGAGGCAAATATGGCCATCTTCATGCAAGACAATATGACTCCAATCTGACAACCACTCTCACATTCTTCTGATACGGGGACGCTCATTAAAAGATATTTACAATAATGCAGCCGATTTTCTTAATTATCAAGATTTCATGCGCTAAAAAATATCATACACTCAATTGGTTTGCTCCTCACTCCCTTGTTGGGTGTCCAAAAATGCAGAATTATTATGCTATTATATAGTCCAATATCTGGACATATATCTGGATATATGGAGTAATAGGTGAAGATATAGGGAGGATATATGGAGTAATAGGAGGAGATATAGGGGAGGATACATGGAGTAATAGGAGGAGATATAGGGGAGGATATATGGAGTAATAGGAGGAGATATAGGGAGAATGTATGGAGAAATAGGAGGGGATATATGGAGTAATAGGAGGAGATATAGGGCGGATATATGGAGTAATAGGAGGGGATATAGGGAGGATATATGGAATATTAGAAGGAGATATAGGGAGGATATATGGAGTAATAGGAGGAGATATAGGGAGGATATATGGAGTAATAGGTGGAGATATAGGGAGGATATATGGAGTAATAGGAGGAGATATAGAGAGGATATATGGAGTAATAAGAGGAGATATAGGGGAGGATATATGGAGTAATAGGAGGAGATATAGTGGAGGATATATGGAGTAATAGGAGGAGATATAGGGAGGATATATGGAGTAATAGGAGGAGATATAGGGAGGATATATGGAGTAATAGGAGGAGATATAGGGGAGGATATATGGAGTAATAGGATGAGATATAGGGGAGGATATATGGAGTAATAGGAGGAGATATAGGGGAGGATATATGGAGTAATAGGAGGAGATAAAGGGAGGATATATGGAGTAATAGGAGGAGATATAGGGAGGATATATGGAGTAATAGGAGGAGATATAGGGGAGGATATATGGAGTAATAGGAGGAGATATAGGGGAGGATATATGGAGTAATAGGAGGAGATATAGGGAGGATATATGGAATACTAGGAGGATAGGAGGAGATATAGGAGAGGATATATGGAGTAATAGGAGGAGATATAGGGAGGATATATGGAGTAATAGGAGGAGATATAGTGGAGGATATATGGAGTAATAGGAGGAGAAATAGGGAGGATATATGGAGTAATAGGAGGAGATATAGGGAGGATATATGGAATAATAGGAGGAGATATAGGGAGGATATATGGAGTAATAGAAGATTAAGGGGGAAAATATTTGGAATTGCAGAACTGATATTAGTTGATTGTTATTTTGGGTAATGGGACTTGTAGTATAAGGATTTGTTCCCTGGTTGCTGCCTCTTCCTCTGTGTAGAGCATTTATTATCTGGATGGAGAGGCCATGTAATGACGCAGGAGATGGCACATAATGCCAGGATGGAGGTGCAGCCTCCTCAGAGACCGTGTTACAACAGGCAATTCTCAATGTCACACACAAAGCTGAATGACGTCACAATAATGCGGTGCTGCCGGCTATCTGCCAACTGACACATTCTGTGATCATGACTATTTAGGTCACAAGTATTGTCCTAGGACGCCTTCCCCCGGAATGGCTGATGTCTGCTTGTCCCAGTGGTTTGTTTTCTCTGATAAATTCAGCACTAATAATTGCACTTTATAGATCTGGGATTTGGTCAACAGCAAGTCAGTTTTTCATAAATTCATGCTGAAGGTAATTTATGTTGATACTTTTTTTTTAAAGGATTTGTCTTCTTTGTGTTAATAGTTGTGTTGGGGACATGATTTTAATATATATTAGAGGTTCCCCTGCTCTGCTGACACAATGGTCGCTGATTGTGGAGTATACATATATGGTGGATATATGACCAGATCTGTCCGTCTGCCTCCTCCAATAAAAAACCCCCCACTGCATTAGAAAGCTGATCTTCCATTGGATGAGACTGATGGAGCAATCCGGTCACATGGCTTTACGTACTCCTTCAAAATATCAATAGTTGCACTCGACAAAGACTTAATTCTAAATAGAAAAAAATTAAAAATTAAAAAGTAGAGATTCTTAGCATTATGGAAATGGCCAAATCAATAATCCACCCAGTTGCCACGCTGAGGCGATCTCTGTTAACTGGGTCCTAACACCTAATGTAACTGCCTTGTTTCTTTCTGGGCTTTTCCTCATCGGCTGATACCAGAGAATAATAGAATTGCAGTCTTATAACTAAAGACAGGTGCTTTGAATATGTAATCATATGGCTCTATGTATGCAGCCATTTTCAAAGGAGGAGAGCTGCGCAATCTGGGGGGAAGGTTGTATTAACAAGTGAAGGAGAGGGAAACCATTACCAGAGTTCCTTAAAATCATCTCAACAACACATTTACAGTGGGGAAGAAAGTACTTAGTCAGCCACCAATTGTGCAAGTTCTCCCACTTCTCCAGATGAGGTCGGCCTGTAATTGACATCATAGGTGACCTCAACTAAGAGACAAAATGAGAAAACTAATCCTGAAAATCACTTTGTCTGATCTGGAAAGACATTTTTTCAAATTTTGGTGGAAAAATAAGTATTTGGTCAATAACAAAAGTTCATCTCAATACTTTGTTATATATCATCTTCAATGCCCTTGCTGATGGAAGGAGGTTTGCACTCAAAATCTCACAATACATGGCCCCATTCATTCTTTCATGTACACCGATCAGTTGTCTTGGACCCTTGGCAGAGAAACAGCCCCAAAGCATGATGTTGCCACCCCCATACTTCACAGTAGGTATGGTGTTCTTTGGATGCAACTCAGCATTCTTTCTCCTCCAAACACATCTATCGTACCGTTCTACTTTGGTTTCATCTGACTGTATGAAATCTCCCAATACTGTTCTGGATCATCCAAATGCTCTCTAGAAAACTTCAAACGGGCCCGGACATGTAATGGCTTTTTGCAGGGGGACACGTCTGGCACTGCAGGATCTGAGTCCCTGGCAGCGTAGTGTGTTACTGATGGTAGCCTGTGTTGCGTTGGTCCCTGCTCTCTGCAGGTCATTCACTAGGTCCCCCTGAGTGGTTCTGGGATTTTTGCTCATCGTTCGTGAGATCATTTTGACCCCACGGGGTGAGATCTTGGGTGGAGCCCCAGATCAAGGGAGATTATCAGTGGTCTTGTATGTCTTCCATTTTCTAATTACCGTATATACTCGCGTATAAGCCGAGTTTTTCAGCCCAAAAATTGGGCTGAAAAGTACCCCCCTCGGCTTATACGCGAGTCAGTGCTGTATACCGATGTATACATCGGTACATACCGATGTATACATCGGTATACAGCAGCCCCCGCATCCCCAGTAATGCAGGGCCCCCCCAGCCTCGCTCGGGTCACCTGTAAAGCAAACTATACTTATCAGTGTCCCGCTGTCCGCGCCCGCTCGCCGCTGCCGTCCGCGATCCTCCATCTTCATGCGTCTTCTTCCTGTTTCTGTGCTCGTCGCAGGCAATGACGTCATTCCCTGCGACGAGCACAGGAAACAGGAAGAAGACGCATGAAGATGGAGGATCGCGGATGTCAGCGGCGAGCGGGCGCGGACAGCGGGACACTGATAAGTATAGTTTGCTTTACAGGTGACCGGAGCGAGGCCCTGCATTACTGGGGCTGCCTGTATACTACCGCTGGGGCTGCTATACACTACTACTGGGGCTGTATACACTACCACTGGGGCTGCTATATACTACCACTGGGGCTGTATATACCTCTGGGGCCCTGTATAAACCACTGGGGCTGTATATACTGCTGGGGCCCTGTATACTACCACTGGGGCTGTATATACTACCACTGGGGCTGTATATACCTCTGGGGCCCTGTATACTACCACTGGGGCTGTATAAACCACTGGGGCTGTATATACTGCTGGGGCCCTGTATACTACCACTGGGGCTGTATATACTACCACTGGGGCTGTATATACTACTAGGGCTGCATCTATACTACCACTGGGGCTGTATATACCACTGGGGCTGTATATACCACTGGGGCTGTATATACTACTGGGGCTGCGTGTATACTACCACTGGGGCTGCTGTATCTACCTCTGGGACTGGTGTATACCACACTGCTGGGGGCTGTATACTTGTGCTAGGGTCCACCCTCGGCTTATACACGAGTCAATAGATTTTCCCAGGTTTTGGGGGCAAAAGTAGGGGGGTCGGCTTATACACGGGTCGGCTTATACACGAGTATATACGGTATTGCTCCACAGTTAATTTCTTTACACCAAGCTGCTTGACTATTGCAGATTCAGTCTTCGCATCCTGGTGCAGGGCTACAAGTTTGTTTCTGGTGTCCTTCAACAGCTCTTTGGTCTTCCCCATAGTGGAGTTTGGAGTGTGACTGGTTGAGGTTGTCGACAGGTGTCTTTTATACTGATAACAAGTTCAAACAGGAGCCAGTAATACAGGTAATGAGTGGAGGACAGAGGAGCCTCTTAAAGAAGAAGATACAGGTCTGTGAGAACAGGAAATCTTGCCTGTTTGTAGGTGACCAAATACTTATTTTCCACCAAAATCTTAAACAAATTTCTTTCCAAACCAGACAATGTGATTTTCAGGATTAGTTGTCTCATTTTGTCTCTTAGTTGAGGTCACCTATGATGTCAATTACAGGCCGACCTCACCTGGAGAAGTGGGAGAATTTGCACAATTGTTGGCTGACTAAATACTTTTTTCCCCACTGTAAATACTGTATATATAAAATGAACAAGAACTTTAAGGATATTTTTGTGCAATATGACCAAGTTTAAATAAAAATAGTTATGTTTCCTGAGATTCACATCTGGCAGACTAGTCACTATAAGGGTACCTTTACACGCAGCAACCGCGTCGAGGAATCTGACCGGCAATCTGTTCCCCCGTCACCATCGCAGTGAAATTGCCTCAAATTGTGGCGTGTAATTGGGGAATTTGGCGGCGATAAAAGAGGTTGCGCCTGGTTCCGATGTCACAGCACTGCTCCAAAATCAGAAGCAATCATGAAGGCGAAATTCCCTGCTTTTGGCGTGTGAAGGGGCGATAGGGATGGAATCTGCGTCGCCTACTGATTTCCCGGAGGCATGCCATAGCGTGCTGGAGACCGCGCCCCGTCAGCGATGATTGGTGGTGGCTACTGTCTTCCCATTGGCTGTCAGTTGACACCCCGCCATATTTGAGTGTGTATTGGTGCCAAACTCCGAAAGAAAATGGCATCATGTATTAGCCAGCCTTCCAGCGCAGGCTGCCCAATCATAGCGCTATTGCGTTGTCCAATGAGCGTGTTTGGGGCGCGGTGTAGAACAGTCTGGTACGCCGCTCTGCACATGTACGCCCACATTCCTTTGGGGATTGCGGCGTGTGAAGCAGCGAGGGAAGGCGACCGGATGTTTGAGAGGTATAATCTATGACTTGCCTTACAAAGAGCTAAATAAATGTTAAAAAAAATAAACGTATGCGTTTCTATGTAGGTACAACTTGTTCTTCACATCGCCTTTGAGCATCTTTCAACTGTTTTAGGTTTTCAAAGACAGCAACTGGTTAAAGAGGTTTTTCACCTCTAATGTGACTCGCTTCCTTTTGTCCTAACTAACACTTTCCCAATATACTTCTGCTACCTACTCTTCTCCTGTAAGCTTACCTTTGTAAGGCTTATAAATATATTTATTGTTGTTGTAGCTTTGATCCTTCCTGTCTGTGGACCAAATTTAGATCAACTGTGCAGATCAATGTTGGGGATCAGGGAGAAGAGGGAAGTGTGATCTGGGCATGCGTGCCCAGACAGCTGTCACTCACAGAGACGCAGCCCCACCCCAAACAGTGATGTGCCCAGACTGCTGTCACTCATAGACAGCCTGACCCCACCAGTTATGTGCCCAGACAGCTGTCACTCATAGATAGACAGCCCCACCCCACCAGTTATGTGCCCAGACAGCTGTCACTCATAGATAGACAGCCTCATCAGTGATGTGACCTGCTCAGTTAGTCAGAATCTGGTCTCCAGGCCAGAAGGATCAATGCTAAAACAACAATAAAGGTATATACTAGCCTCAGTGAGATCAGCTTACAGGAGCAGGATAGGTAGCAGAAGTAAATTGGAAAGGTGTTAGTTAGTAAAAAAGAAATTGGGTCATATTAGTAGTGGAAAACTTCTATAAAAAAAGTAACCTGTCCGTTTTGCAGGCATCTTTGTTAAAAAACTGAAAATCCATTCAGCAGGACAGATGCTGGTGTATCCTGAAAAGTCTTCCCTTGAAATATTTGTCTAAAATACGCCGAGTGCACATATCCTAAGACTGAATTCACACGTCAGTGATTTTTTTCACTTGCAGAGTTCTGGATTTGATTATTTTCCTATTGTCCTTTTTTCCTATCATCTGTGTCTCGTCCATTTTTCATTTCCGAAATAAAAACTGATGGAGGTTTGCAAATCAATTACTTGGTGAAAAGCGGATAGCGCATTAATGCAACTCGAATGGTTGATTTTTTCACAGACCTATTTGAATTTGGCAAATTTGGTCGGAGCAAATTTTTAAGTCCTTGTTTTCTTTTTTTGTCATGAGTTAAAGGGCGACAGCCTATAATGTGTCTGTGTAAAAAAAGAAAAAACTGTACATAAAGATCGGACACGGGACTTTAATCAGAGGTTTGGTCACTGCAGAGTGGGCTTTCAGTCCAAATGCTCTTAAACGTTGTGACACTGTATAATGAGACAGATCCTTACCCTGTTCAATGCTGAACTGGCGAGCTATTCCAGCTGCAGTGTTGAAACAATTACTCATGGAGATTCTCTGCTTTATCCTGTCCTCTCTTGCATTTGTCTTTCGAGGGCGGTCAGCCTTCACAGGGGCCTTGAAAGACTTTGTGATGTTGTAAAGATGCAATATTCTAGAAATCACAGACTTTTAATGACCACCATCTGTTGCAATGTCTGATAAAGTGACCTTCACCTGGACAACCTGCTGCCAGAGGGTTTCAGTCACCATTGTTGCAAAGTGAGTGCAAACGGGAAAGTTAGGCTGAAAGTTAAATAGGGTAATTAAAGAAATTAGCACCAATAACTTGCAGATATCTGGAAGTGTTCTCTAGTTTTGATCAGTGTCTTTTTCATTTATCTCATTTACATTTTTATTCTGTGATGTAGAATATATTCAGTTTCTGAAGCTTAAAATACTGCAGATTTACTCATGTTAGACTCCTTTCACATCAGCGGTTTACACTGATGTGCGGCAGATGCGGCAGGTGGTGCCGCATCTGCCGGATCTGCTGCCTAACGGCCGACTTGTGGCACGGATCCGGCAAGCCCCATATATTGTCTATGGGGCGTGCGGTCTAGTGCGTCAAGTGTGGTTCTGCCGGATGCCTCCAGAATGGATAATGTTGCTTCTTTTAGGGTACCATCACACGTGGCGACGGTACCGCCGATTTGTTAGGCGATGCAGGGGCGTGGTCTATCGGCACTGATATCGCCCTTGCCCCTGCCCCTGTAATTAGGCGATGGCGACACCTTTTACTGGTTGCCTGGTTTCAAAGCAATGCTCTGAAACCAGGTGGCCGATCTGGGGTGATATTTACACATCGCCCCATGTAAACGGCCGCCAGCGACCTGACAGGCGATGGGAGCCATAGGCTCCCATTGTACTGCATCGCCGCTGGGGTTTTGATACACCCCGGCGGCGATGCCACCTGTCAGCTCGCCGGTGCATCGCCGGAGGTGTCTCCCTGTGTAAAAGGGGGGCGGCAACGCTGGCGGGGCGCCAAAAGCGTGCGCGCTCCCGCCAGTCACCGCCGACATCTCCGGCGAGGTGGCACCGTGTGACGGGCCCCTTACAACATGGAAAAAACACACCATGTGTACTACAGGCGGGTTTTCACATTAAAATCAATCAGAAACTTATTTAAAGAGTATTTGAAGCAATTTTTCATTTGGAATATGGAGCTGATTCTGCGCCAAAATCCTTGTAAAGAAAACTCAGTGTGAACATATGGTCTGTTCACATGAGCCGTGTGAGTCATCATCCGCTGTTTTTTTTTTTTGTCGTTGTCACTTTTCTTTTTTAACTTGTTGCTTTTTTTTGCACCGATTTCTTCACAATAGGGCACACGGTTCTACATTTTTATGAAAAAGGAAAAAAAAATATTCTTTCTCTGTTTCTTTAACTTTTTATGGGGACTTAACACTCAATATTGTACATACCAGTATTTCAAAGTGTCCCAAAAAATTTGCAAAATAAATTCTGGGATATAGTAAATCACTCTGGGAGATGGATTACAATTGCATAAAAATTTGGTGACTTATAAATTGACTTGCAAATGATGAATGAGGCGAAAAAGTTCTGTCAATAAACACAAAAAGTGCCTTTAACCCCTAGGACATAGTAGTATTTCATATGTTGGGCGCCATGCTTTCCTGTGCATCTTTGCCGGCAGATGGCGGCTGTTTTAGGCTGTGTGCCCACAATGAGTTTTTGATGCTCCACATTTTTGCTCAAAAACGCATCACACATTGTGTATTCGGTGAGTTTTTTACCTCAGGATTTGTAGCCCAAACCAGGAGTGGGTGATAAATACAGAAGTGGTGATGTGTTTCCATTAGGGCTATGCCACACGACGAGTACAACCAGACGATCCGATAAAATAAATCGGATTACATGTGAATCAGTGGGGCAGTGCTGATCTGCGATTTTTGTCTAAGGCGGAAATGGACAACTAAAACTATCACAGCGCGCTGCGATTGTCAGTGAGTCTTGGATCGCTTGCACCCATTCAAGTCTATGGGTGCATGTAAAGCATTGCACTGCAGTCGGCACACATCCAAGTGCAGTATGATTTACTCCATGACAGGCAGTGGAGGAGATGTGGGGTTTACCGTAACCTCGCTCTTCTCTGCACACAATCGCAGGATTAGAACATAGTATAATGACACTCGCATCACGCAACAGAGCCTGAGCCAAGTGTCATTAGCAGTCACACCGATGTACCTTATACTTTTCCTCTGATTGTTCCATGCCTGGTTTTGGCTACAAATACTGAGGTAAAACACTCACCAAATACATGTGAACATGGCCAAACTCTTTGGTCAACTGTGTCTTAGGCCATGTGCATATATTGAGTATTTGGTGAGTTTTTTACCTCAGGATTTGTTGCCAAAACCAGCAGTGGGTGATAAATACAGAAGTGGTGATGTGTCTCTATTATACTTTTCCTCTGATTGTTCCTCTCCTGGATTTGGCTACAAATCCTGAGGTAAAAAACTCATCAAATACTCAACATGTGCACGTGGAGTAAGAATTGAGGCGCCCCACTGGTCAGTGCGCCACAGTACGGGTACTGCACCCTAAGCCAGTGTGTGTGGTATCCCAGATATTGGAGGATGTAATGTTAAACTGAGGCTTTCATCCTGCATTCACACACTCCTAGAGCAGGCTACAAGGTTAAATCCTCTGCTAAGAGACCCAGTCTCAGTGGGAAGAGTTCAGAGCAGAGCAGTGTACGTCAGAGGAGGACCCTTCAGGGGGATGCACAGAAAGGGCACCCAGAAAGAGTGGTGACCCAGACGGAAGGAGGAGACCCAGTACCGGACCTTATCCATGGGGTAATCCTGGTCCATAACAGGGTACCGGCTCCAAGACTAAACTGGGTTGAGCCCCTTAGAGAAGAAGGGTAATCTCATAACACCCACTGGGCCTGGTAGACAAGTGGGCTGTGCAGGACAGCGCTCGATAGTAAGGATAGTAAGGAGGTGAAAGGAAGACACAGTGGACAGTGAATGTACTAAAGAAGGAATACTTGGGAGCCTCAGGGAGACGTTGCATATTCCGGTGACTACCCGGCCAGCTACCTCATTCTGTGTGACTGAATACCTGAAACAGCCGTTACCAGTAAATATCAGTACAGAGTTATTCAGCCTCCCGTGTTTCATTCCTGTAAATACTGTGACAGCAAGAGTTCCAGATCCTGCCCTGGGTACCCCGCTCTCCTGCGGGGAGCGACAACATCTGGCTGCCTACCCACCGTCCCCAAATGTCTGCTGGCAGCGCTGGTGCCATCATCAGAGTCCACTAGTGGCATCATGAGACTTTAGACTTTTATTCTTTTCTTTTATTATTTAACCTATTATTTAGATGAACCCAGGGCTATGGGCACCAGCCACTGAGACAGCACCCCCATATCAATGCCCTGATACCGAGTTCCCATAGATCACTGGGCGGGTCAGAATCAAGGCTTCAAACTTTAAGGCCACGTGCACACATTGAGCATTTGGTGAGTTTTTTACCTCAGTATTCATAGCCAAAACCAGCAGTGGGTGATAAATACAGAAGTGGTGACGTGTTTCTATTATACTTTTCCTCTAATTGTTCCACTCCTGGTTTTGGCTACAAATACTGAGGTAAGAAAGTCATCAAATACTCAAAATGCAGACATAGCCTTAAAGTCTGAAGCCTTGAGACTTAGACTGGTTTCACACTGCGATTTTTTTTGGATCCGTGGCTGTCCACTGTAAAACTGACAGCAACAGATGATCCAATAAAGTCTAATCATTTTATACAAACAGAAACAGAGTCTTTACTATGCTCAAAAAATGTGATTACAATTTATTTACAAAAATGCACTCAATTAAAAATGCAAGTTTGGCTGAAGATACAGGCAGTGCGGTTTACACAGCATGATATTACAGGTTACATTTAGGTATTGCACTTAGCACATTGCACATTGCCACATTAACATATTGCACTTATCCCCATACAAGATCATGACATGGTACATAACATGTATTGGCATAATAAAGCTCCATCAGCCCCATATCAATGACTTAGAGAGAGCAGTGCTCATTTAACTCATACTACTGCATCTGAGCATACCAAATTGTATCTGCACGCTGTGCAAGATAGAAAAGGGCCTCCACCTAAACCTCCATCTCCTACGCCGTTTCGCTGCACGCTTTTCCAAGGAGAGGTGATTCTCTCTGTGCCCAGTACCTTTTATTAGAGGTGAACTCCGTCTTGGGAGTCACCGCCTTACACGTAATGGCGCTCGCGCTTCCAGGATCCCGCGTCCATACCCGCCCCCGGAAACGCGTCATCACCGCACACATCCGGACACCAGGGGTTGCCAGGCACCCGGAGCGAGCAGTGAATGTAGACGCCCCCGGGGGAGGGAGGAGGCTGGGCCTGGTTGCGGAGCGCACAGCAGTAAGATCTATGTCCAACACAGCTAAATAAGCATAGCAATACATCAATGTATCATCTCTTCATCTTTAAAGTTGATGTTCATCTTAAATGCTGGTGGACTGTGAACACAGAGAGACCACTGTAAATGACTTGCACACATAAGATAGTTTAAAACAGGTTAAAATCATGATACGAAATTATATACATGTACAATAGATATCTACATGTTTAGGTGAAGAGAAAAAAGAAGGAAAAAGTAAGAGTAAATAAAGAAAAAAGGAAAAAAGGAAAAAGAAACATGGAAGAAGGCAGGATAAATCAGGGTATATGGATGTAGGGCTGTGCAGACTCACAGGAACGGGACAAAGCTAATGGTTTCATTGAGCCCTCTCGGACTCAATGTATCCAATATTGAAATCCACCTGGATTCTTTCTGAGCCAGTATCTTTTTTAAATTGCCCCCTCTAATACCTCCTACTACCAGATCAATTCCAATAACCTACAACGTTCTTGGGTCACTGTTATAGTGATGAAAAAAGTGTCTAGGTAACGTCCTGAGGGTGCTTGGGTCCTCGCAATTCTTAGATCCCTCTATATCTCGTATGTGCTCCCTAATGCGCATCCTCATTTCCCTAGACGTAAGTCCTATATATACCTTACCGCATCCACATGTGGCATGATATACCACATGTGTGCTGGCACAAGTAATATAGTGGTTGATGGTGTACATTTTTGCACCATCTCCCGAGCAGAATTCCCTTTAACGGATAATACTATTCCTGCAGGCAATACAATATCCGCAGGGATAGCATCCTCTTAACTTTTTGGAATGACCAAAAATACCAGGGGTTGTTGGGGCATAATGGCTCTTTACTAAGAGATCCTTTAAATTTTTGGATCTCCTACTAGTCATGCGTGGATAGTCAGAAAGGGATTCCCTGAGAGCAGGTTCCCTAAGTAGGATAGGCCAGAATCTCTGTAAAATAACAGCGCGCAGATACAATTTGGTATGCTCAGATGCAGTAGTATGAGTTAAATGAGCACTGCTCTCTCTAAGTCATTGATATGGGGCTGATGGAGCTTTATTATGCCAATACATGTTATGTACCATGTCATGATCTTGTATGGGGATAAGTGCAATATGTTAATGTGGCAATGTGCAATGTGCTAAGTGCAATACCTAAATGTAACCTGTAATATCATGCTGTGTAAACCGGACTGCCTGTATCTTCAGCAAAACTTGCATTTTTAAATGAGTGCATTTTTGTAAATAAATTGTAATCACATTTTTTGAGCATAGTAAAGACTCTGTTTCTGTTTGTATAAAATGTTGTTTTGAGTCTGCCATAGGGGTGGATAGAAGGGTTATATAGTTACCCTGAGCCCCTTTCTGTAAAATGTATGATCATCAGTGGGAACTATTGTGTATTTATAAAGTCTAATCATTGTGTGATTCCCTAACCCTGTGTTGTCTGAGTAGTGTTCTGCCCGCAGTTAAGGAGTTCGGGCATTCAGTTAGAATGAGCCCTGGTCCATGTGGTCTTTCTAAAGGTGGCCGGGCCTGCAGACGAGAGCACTCACTGACCCCTGTGTCTACACATTAAAGGGAACCTGTCAGGTCATGCTACCCTCTACCCTATCTCTACCTGTCCCTGCACCTTCCTATCTAATCCCTAACCATTCCTCTCTCTGCTAAAGGGGCCCTATAATGAGGGAGAAAAATAACATTTATACTTGCCTACTGTCTCCAGTAGGAGACTGGAAAGGCATGCTGGGAATCCTCATTCCCCTTGGTCTGTGCCACCTTCTCTTTGAAATGCCCGCCTCTTGTGATCATGTGATGCCCACGCCGGTACGTCATATCCATTCTGCATTGTGGGGATGATCACGTGGTACAGGTCGGGCTCCCCTGTGCATCTTGAAGCCGGCTCGTGCCTTTTGTGTACATAGAAAACGTCTCATGAAAAATGTTAGCAAAAACAAGTGTTGCCTTTATACTTTTGTTCAGTGTAAGGGCCCTTTCACATCAGCGTTTATTTGAAATCGCGGCAGATGCGGTGAAAAAACCGCATCTGCCGCGATTGCCACATAACCGCTGCACTTGTGGCGCGGTTGCGGTAATCCCCATAGAAAGTATAGGGGGACTTGCGGCAGGTGCGACAAATGCTGTTTCTACTGCATGATTCCAGCAGCACCATGTGGCCCTACCCAAAATCACCCACATGAATGATCTAGTCGGCCACTGAACATTGCTCTTTAGTTGTCTGAATGACTGCGGACCTCCTCCTACTTTCTGGAAGCCCTGGTGCCTCTTCTGAATCTTGGGCTGGGCAAGACGTCATTGTTGTGCATGCGCGAAGTCTGCAAACTTGTGTTGATTATCATGTTGGTCTACCGATGGTAGACTATTGGAGTTGCTGTTGGACCAGGGGTCGGCAAATCATTTTTTATTATCTCTACTGACTAATTTAGAACATTTTAGCCAAGTGTCCCCATTCCCTTGTAGTCAGTAGCCACATTGTTTCCGGTCTTCGATCTTATTTTAAGCTGATCCTTGTTCTGAGTATATTTAATAAAGAATTATTTATTTGATACAAGATGTCAAAAGTCATTTCTCTACAGGTTTATTATTATAGTTATCAACTAATCCTGGAAAAGTTTTAGTTAATAGAGAAGAAGGTTTTGCTGCTTACAGAATCCTCATTGCTTTACACCAGATCATGTCGCCTGTGAAGATATACAGAAGATGTACAGTAATGGTATTTTTACAATTCAGCTTTTCATCAAAAAACTTACATAACTGTGAGCACATATAGGTCACTTCTATGTGACCCGCAACCCACACACCAACACCAGCACAATAGGCTCTCGTGGCACCTTCAGCATTCAGGAGCAATCCATAAATTACTAATGTGCAATAGACAAGGGATGGAAAGCCCAGGAAAACATTCAACTCTTCTCCATGCATTGCAGGTCTTATAATGTTCAGAGTTTTCAGCACCCAAATCCTCATTAAAAATGTTTCAAATCTGTTTTAACAAGCTGTTCATTCATTTGAATGAGAAACACATCTATAGTGCACGTCTCTATTTTCTTCTGTGCCTTTCTTTAACACGTGTTAAAATAAGCATCATGATTCTTTATTGTCAAACTACTGTGTTCTCTCTTCTTATATCATAATGACAGCCAAAAACATCCAAATGTCCCTGAACAAAGGTTCACATACCCTGGTGATTTTGGCCTGATAACATGCACAGAAGCTGACACAAATGTGACCTGTTTGCTTGTAATCAGTGCGTGCATAAAAGCTGAGTGAGTTTCTGGGATCCAGACAGACTCTTGCATCTTTCATCCAGCTACGTTTCTGGATTGTGAGTCATGGGGAAAGCAAAAGAATTGTCAACAGATCTACGGGAAAAGATAGTTGAACTGTATAAAACAGGAAAGGGATACAAAAAGATATCCAAGGAATTGATAATGCCAGTCATTAGTGTTCAAAGTGTGATTAACAAATAGATAATCAGGGGCTCTGTAAAAACCCAAACAAAAATTCCAGCTACAACTGCCAGTGAAATTATTCGGGATGCAAAGAAAAATCCACAAGTAACATCAGCTGAAATACAGGACTCACTGAAAACTAGCGGTGTGACTGTATCAAGATGCACAATAAGGAGGCACTTGAAGATAAATGGGCTGCATGGTTGAGTCGTCAGAAGAAAGCCATTACTGCTCAAATGCCACAAAGTATCTCACCTACAATACGCCAAACAGCCCAGAGACAAGCCTCCAAACTTCTGGAACAAGGTAATTTGGAGTGTTGAGACCGAAATCAAACTTTTTGGCCAGAACCATAAATATTACATTTGGAGAGATGTCAACAAGTCCTATGATGTAAGGAACACCATTCCTACTGTAAAGCATGGAGGTGGATTGCTGATGATGTGGGATGTGTGAGATATAAAGGCACAGGAAACTTGGTCAAAGATGAAGGAAAGATGAATGCAGCATATTATCAGCAAATACTGGAGGCAAATTTTCATTTATCAGCCCGGAAGCTACGCATGGGACGAAATTGGACGTTCCAATATGACAACAATCCAAAACACAAGGCCAAGTCGACCTGCCATTGGCAACAGCAGAACACAGTGAAGGTTCTGGAGAGCCCATCTCAGTCTCCTGACCTCAATATCATTGATCCGCTGTGGGGAGAACTCAATCAAAGCGCAGCTCATGCAAGAAAGCCCAGGAATTTACAGGAACTGGAGGCTTTTTACCAAGAAGAATGGGCAGCTTTACTATCTATGAAAATAAAGAGCCTCATCCACAACTAACACAAAAGACTTCAAGCTGTCATTGATGTTAGAGGGGGCAATACACGGTATTAAGAACTGGGGGATGTGAACTTTTGATCAGGGTCATTTGGATGTTTTTGGTTGTCATTATGATTTAACAAGAGAAAACACAATAGATTGACAATAAATGGCTTCACCCAACCGCTAACCAAAATCTAACGAAAAAAATGAATGTAAATATTTACATCCCAAAAACATGAGAAAAGTATAGTATAGTGATACCTTTATTGGCTGTCCAGAAGAATTATATTATCAAGCTTTCAGAGCTCAAAAAGCACTTTCATCAGGCTATATTATGAATGAAATATTGAGATATTTGAATAGATATTACAGCAGGACATGAGGAGATGGGTCAAGCAAATTAAATTAAGGTTTTTGTTACTAATGCAGATGAGGTGGAAATGGTCTTTTAGGGTATGCGCTCACGTTCTGGAGACATTGCGTCTTGGACGTAGTGCCTCTGGACCTGCAGGAAGCCACCGGTGAGTACAGGGAGACCACAGCCGCCCTGTACTCATGATCCGCGTGTGGGCGCAGGGCGCCTTCTCCCTGCATTCACCCGCAGGAGATCACTCCCAACTCTGCAGCATGAAATTAACATGCTGCAGAGCTTCGGGAGCATGGCAACCCGCACCGCATCTGAAAAGATGCTGCGGTGGGGAGAAGTATAGTGAGAATGGGATTTCAAGAAATCCCATCCACTACGTTTCTACTGTACTACATAGCATTTTGGATGTAGCGGCAACATGCTGCGTCCAAAACACTGCGTTCCCTGACCGTGAGTATGCACCCTTAGAGATCTGAAGACCTTCTTGTGTAGGTGTGAACTGTGTCCATGTAATGAGTCATGAACCCAGGTGTTAAAGGGAATCTGTCAGGTCAAAAATCCATATGTACCTGCTATAATTTTCTAATTCCTCTATCTAAACTCTCTCTAATGATATATTTCTTTTATTTATATCTCCCTCTGATCCTCTGTAAACTTCAATAAAGAGATTTATGTCAATCACAGTGAGTGATCCACTTAGTTCTCTGCTGTCCACTCCCTATAGGATGAATATTCATGTCACATATTCACACCACATTACTGCATAGCAGATCTTCAAGGGAGTGGCTGTATTCTCATCTCTTCTCTCTGTGTTTACTGCCAAGCAAGAGGTCAAATAAAACACAGAATCTCTGACAGCACAGCAGGGATATTTGCTTAGAGAAACAAATGGAAGTAGATACCTTATCTAGATCAATTAATGCAGACCTGCAATAGCTTTCTCCCTTCGTGTCCTCAACAGAAGCTCCTAAAACTGAAACCTGATACACAGGAAAGGGAGGAGGGAGGAGAGAGCTGCTGAGAGGGAGTGCATTATAAATGAACTGTTTAACACAGCAGGACTAATCCTCTGTCAATATAATGGAGAGGACTACTGTACTAGCTCCCTGCAGGGTCTGAAAATGCTTATAACAAGGAAACTACAAGGGGTAGAATAATGATCTTACATGTTTTTAAAAGGTCTGCACAGGCACTTATTCAAGGGTAATATTTGTATCATATTTGTATCACTGAAATATAACCTGACAGTCCCTTTAAATTGAGTCCCATGTTAGATTCACTCCTAGAATACTTTTCTCATTTTTTTGGGACATAAGTATTTTCAAGCATCTTTTTGAAAATCTTTTTGGTCATTCCCTGTGCGCTTTTTATAACATCCTTGGCTGTCTGTGGGTTTTTTATTTATAGTGTATATACCGGTAGTAGTGAGCGGTTTACAAGCACAGCCTTAGGTAAAGCCACCATGGCGTCAAACTCACGTGAGTGCACTGCGAGAAAATCTCGCACTGCACTCGGACCAATGTTAAACAATCAGCCAGGAGATATAGATACCTTTTTCCCCTGTTGAACTCAGACTGTGTGCAAAATTGCAGCATGCTGACATTGAACGTCTATCGCAGGGAGACATGCCATTGTAAAGTCTATGGTTGAGATAACTGCATAGCACTTACATTAAACACTCGCACCACTATCATGCATCAAAATTGCTCTGGTTACGCATACCCTAGTGTGCCTCCACCCTTAAAAAGATTCCTGCAGTCACCAGCCAGCAGTGGCACAATGCTAAATTAGTGTCATATCCGTGTCATTCACAGCGGTTCTGGGGATTTTAAGTGGTGGGATGCGATTTACTAATTCTATGTGATATTTAACTGAAAATATGGCATATTTAACACAGTTGACCCATGTTGCATCTCATGACATTTGGACACTTAGACAAACTTTTGGTTTATTTACTTCGCCCCTCCCCTTTTCTTCTACCTAAATTTTTGGACTATTTGGCATACATCTTACAAGGATTGTCTACTATTCAGACCCCCCTTCTTTATTACTATATTCCACCCTATCAAATAAAAGCAGCCGGCAATCAACTCTGGTGCGGATCAGTTTCATTTGGATATAACTAATATGCAGAGGAAGCAATGGAGCGGCAGGAGTTCTGAATTTTTTTGGATTTCAGTTTCGTCTCAAGGGCGTGAGAATGGCTGCAGGGCTCAAGTGACAATGTTACACAAGCCCTGGGAGACCTGTGTAGCGCATGTTATGAAACTTGACCAGCATGGAGGACGTTACAAAACAGTACTGAGCAGTGTAGCTGGGAATCCAGTTCTGTAGGGATTAAAACACTAAAACTTAGCAACAGCATGGGGACATTATAGAAGAATACTGAGCAGTGTAGTTGTAAATCCAGTTTTGTGGTGAGATTAAAACACAAAAAGATAGCAGAAGCATGGACGGCATTACAGAACAGTACTGAGCAGTGTAAGAATTTAGTTCCGCAGTGAGATTCAAACACTAAAGCTACCGTCACACTTTTGCTAGGCAATTTCACTGGCAATTTGCTGGTTGCAGTGAAATTATGGACACATTGTTCTATTTTGTTGCCGTGTACAAATGGAACAATCCGTCCATGATTTCACTGCAACCAGCAAATTGCCAGTGAAATTGCTAGCAAAATTGCTGCGTGTGACGGTACCTTAAGAGTAGCAGCAGATTGTAGGATATTACGGAATAATACTAAGCAGTGTAGCTGTGAATCCACTTGCGCAATGAGATTACAACACTAAAAGGTAGCAGTAGCATGGAGGACATAGCAGAACAGTACTGAGCAGAGTACTGGGAATCCAGTTTGGTGGTGAGATTAAAACAATAAAAAGTAGCAGCAGCATGGTGGACACAAGATTCCAGCACTGAGTGGTGTAGCTGTGAATCCAGCTTTAATGATTAAACAATTTCTAGAAAGCAGCAATATTTTTCTGTCTGTGTCTCTCCTTTTTATTCTGCTCAATCCCAATCCTCCTCTATCCTATACTACAATTGGCAGCTGTAATCTGATCCCTCAGTTAGCCACTTCATCATGTTTTGACCAAGACGGATTATAGCAGTTTTTTTTGATGATTAAAGTAGACACAATCTTTATAAAACAAGGTGGATTTTATTTGTATGTGCACCAATGTAATATATCTGGACGCATCACTTGGATAGGTACAAAACGTCTCTCTGGCAGCTTTTCCTTAAAATACTGGGGGAAGGCTGAGCTGTCGATCTCTACATAAAATGTTGAACCTTTTTACCTCTCAGCAATGATGATCTGCCTTTACAAAGCTCAGGATGAGACTGCCGGAGCTCAACATGTACTCCCATTATTATTATTACACAATTGTTATGGTGACTGCTGCTTTTATGTAGCGCACAGCTCACGCCCACCCCGGCACATTGTAATACTATGTACTATGTGCGCATACAGTCATATTTAGGTCAATGGCAGCAAAGAAACATTGAAGGTTGTTATAAAACATGTTCCTATATATTCTACTTACAAAGGATGATTAGTTCATACAATATTCCTTATTTTTGCACATGATTTCTACGTACTGTATGTGCCAAGACTGTAACGAGAATGCAGAACATTTGATGGGGGCAGCAGACGTGAGCGCTCCCACCGATCCTCACATTTTACTTTACATCTGCTGGTTGACAGGCGATATTACATCTTGCTAATTTTCTGATTTCAGCATCAGTACCTGAAAAAATCTTAATAGATTAGGAAAAAACCACCAAAGGTGACTTGTCTCTTTCAGATCTTGTGGGGTGTTCCTGGTATATGACAGGTCTTGTAGGGTGTTCTCGATACACGGCATGTCTTGTGGGGTGTTCCCGGTATACGGCAGGTCTTGTGGGGTGTTCCTGGTATATGGCAGGTTTAGTGGGGTGTTCTTGATATACAGCATGTCATGTGGGATGTTCCCGGTATACGGCAGGTCTTGTGGGGTGTTCCTGGTATATGGCAGGTTTTGTGGGGTGTTCTTGATATACAGCATGTCATGTGGGATGTTCCCGGTATACGGCATGTCTTGTGGGGTGTTCCCGGTATACGGCAGGTCTTGTGGGGTGTTCCTGGTATATGGCAGGTCTTGTGGGGTGTTCTCGATATACAGCATGTCATGTGGGGTGTTCCCGGTATACGGCAGGTCTTGTGGGGTGTTCCTGGTATATGACAGGTCTTGTAGGGTCTTCTCGATATACGGCATGTCTTGTGGGGTGTTCCCGGTATATGGCAAGTCTTGTGGGTGTTCCAGGTATATGGCAGGTCTTGTGGGGTGTTCTCGATATACGGCATGTCTTGTGGGGTGTTCCGGTATACGCCAGGTCTTGTGGGGTGTTCCCAATATATGTCATGTTTTGAAGGGTGTTCCCAATAAATGTCATGTCTTGTAGGGTGTTTCTAGTATACATCAGTTCTTGTAGGGTGTTCTTATTATACAGCAGGTCTTGTGGGGCATTCTCTGTATACAGCAGGTCTTGTGGGGTGCTCCCGGTATACAGCAGGTCTTGTGGGGTATTCCCAGCACAGCAGGTTTTATAGGATACTCCTGATATACAGCAGTTCTTGTGGGGTGCTACCAGTATACGACATATCTTTTGTGGTGTTTCAGGAATATTGTGGGTCTTGTGTGGTGTTTCAGGTATATGGCAGGTCTTGTGGGGTGTTCGTGGTAAATGGCAGGTCTTGTGAGATGTTCCCAGTATATGTCAGGTCTTGTGTGGTGTTTCAGGTTTATGGTGGGTCTATTGCTCGGTTTCAGGTATAAGGAGGGTTTTATGGGGTGATCCTGATTTATGACAGGTCTTGTAAGGTGTTCCTAATATGCAACAGGTCTTGTGTGGTAATCCTGGTAAGCGTTGGGTCTACTGGAGTGTTTCAAGTATATGGTGGGTCTTGTGGCGTGTTCCTGGTATACAGTGGGGTTTGTGGGATTACAGGAGGTCTTGTGGGGTGTTCCTGGTATATGACAGGTCTTGATGGATTTCCCCATATACAGCAGGTCTTGTGGGGTGTTCCTGGTATATGCAGGTCTTGATGGATTTCCCATATACAGAGGTCTTGTGGGTGTTCCTGGTATACGGTAGGTCTGTTTTCCGTAATGGAGGCCTGTGTGATGTTCCTGTATATGGCAATTCTTGTGGGATGTTGCCGATATATGGTGGGTTTTATGGGGTGTTCCAAGAATACAGCAGGTCTTGTCGGATGTTCCCTTGTGCAGTTTTAGAGGCTCTCTAAAAATAGTATATATTAATACAAATGTATTATTTTTTTTCTTGTTGCCTATTGAAACCATATGTTTGCGACTGACTTCTATTCCCTGAAAAACTAAAAAAAAAAAAAAAAAACTAAACCCTTCAGTTCTTCATCCTTTTCACCCATGTGAAGTTGTACCCACCTCATGATGGCATAATCATGACCTAACGCCGGTGACGCCCCAGTATGGGGTTAGCAGCATTTTCCATTGTGCATGGCTCTTTGGATGAGGCATTGCTCCCCATCGTGCAGCCATCTGTCTTGACATTGATGTTCACGTTGCTTTCCTATGTCAATCAGGCAGAATTGGAGCGATGCCGCGCTGAGAGGTCAGTCCTGGCGTTACACCCGTCCTGTGTACATTACTGTATAATGCACAGGTGTGTTAGTAATAATCTGTGATCCATTCCTCCGTTGTGATTTTAGTACAGTCATCGTGCCCCTTGTAAGTGATTCAGAGTATTGGAAATCTGTGGAAAAACATCAGTCTCCTCGTGAACATTATTAGCCTTTTCAGGTTTTGTTTTATGGCACACTAGCACGCTGAATTATTTAAAGCCCCCTGTATGGCTGTAATATAAGAGAATGGATGGCAGTGCTTAGTAGAGTTGGACGAAGTGGGAAACTGCGCTTGAGATGCCGTCAGCAAAATCTGAAGCGACTTTCCAAATAGTCTTATTTAACCCCTTTCTGACAAGCAATATAATACTACGTGACACGATGGGTGTGGGTGTACGGAGTAGGTTCAGGAGATGAGGGGGAGTGCTGGCTGTATAATACAGCCGGCATCTGCCTGTAACAACTACCAGAGCTAACTCTGCTACTGTTTAACTAGGGGCATAACTACAACAGACAGTATTTGGAGTTCCTGCCGCCCTAGGCAATTTCCGCAGACTAAGCGTATGTAGACACACCAGCACTCTGGGGGTTCACAGACATCAGTGCTCATAGCCTTCAGATAGTAGTTAGACCTCCATACACATGAGACTAAAGGCTAAACCTGCGAGGACAGTCTAATGTGTATGGGCAATCTAACTGATGATTGGTCAAGTGAAATAAGGATCCAGCATGTCCGATTACAGGCTGTAGATACTTTTGTACTCTAATGATAAACTGCAGCCAGAAACGTCTAAGGTCCCTTTCACATCAGTAGTTCTGTCCGGATTTGGCTGATCCAGCAGATTTACCGCATCTGGCACCTAACGGCCGATTTGCGGTACACTTGTGGCAAGCCCCCATTAATTCTCAATGGGGCTTGTGGCAATTGCGGTGAGCAGCGTTTTTTTTTTGCTGCTAGCAAGTGCTGGATCCGGCAGAACCGCACTTGCTGCACCCGACCGCAAGCCCCATAGACAAGTCATGGGCTTACCGGATAGGTGCCGCAAGTCGGCTGTAAGGTGGCGTATCTGGCGCCATCTGTTGGGCCTAACAGCAGCTTCCATACAGTATACAGGAACACTGGGAAGAATGAGTGCTCCTGTATATGGGAGAGCAAGCTTGCTGCCAGCCGAGTGATCGGACACCTATCTATAGCGCTTAGGGGCTTTAGTCAATTGTTTGCCTTACATTCAGCTGTATTTTAAGTCAAGCACACTTGCCCTATAATGTTTTAGTATCAAGTCTATTAAATTAAAGATTACAACATCCACATGACTACATCACCAGAACCACCAACAATACAATAATACTTCACCAGAACCGCTGTCAATACAATAATACCTCACCAAAACCATTGTCAATACAGTAATACATCACCAAAACCAGTCAATACAATAATATATCATCACTATAACCCCTGTCAGAACATCACCAGAACCACCGGCAATACAATAATATATAATCACAACCACCGTCAATACTTCACCAGAACAGTACATTCCCTATATTAATGTGTATGGAGATTAAATGTCCCATACTGCTCATCCTCCTCCCACATATCCCATACTGTTCACCCCCCATATGTTCCATGCAGCTCATCCTCACCCCCATTTCCCTGAATCCCATGTTGCTTATCCTCCTCCCATACATCTCATGTAGCTCATCCTTCCCCCCCCATCCCCTCCCATGTTCCACACAGCCTCTCCCCAATCCATGTAGCTTCTCCCCGCCCCATGTTCCATGTAGCTTCTACCCCATCCTTGCAGCTTCTCCCCCACATTCCATGTAGCTTCTCCCCCCACATTCAATGTAGCTTCCTCTCTCCATCCATCTATGTACCTTCTCCCTCTATCCCCCACTATACACCAAACTATCCATGTACCTTCTCCCTCATCCATCTTCTCCCCCCTTTCCCATGCCACCCCCCATCCATCCATCTTTCTCTCCCCTTTTCCATGCCGCCCCCACATCCATCCATTCAGCTACTCCCCCTGTTCCATGCTGTCCCCCCATTCATCCATCCCATCTCCCCCCTCTTCCATGCCGCCCATCCATCCATGCCATTGTCCACCCCAGGTTGCTATCTTGGCTGTAATAGCGCATTACCTGGCTCCACACTCCTGATCACATATTCCGCACCTTCCTCCTCTGCGCTCCTGGTCTCCTGCTCGCCATCACCAGCGGTACCTGCACCAGCCAGCATCCGGCACCCGAAACCTGCCAGCACCCACCACCAGGCGGCACCCAGCACCCACCGGCACCGGAACCCGGCGCACCTGGCAGCTGCCAGCACCGGGAGTCGGCAGCCACCAGCACCAGCACCAGGTGGCAGCCGCTAGCACCTGACAGCTGGCACCAGGCAGCACCCAGCAGCCGCCACACCCGGGAGCCAGCACCTGGCAGCTGGCACCAGGTGGCAGCTGCCTGCACCTCACAGCCGGCACCAGGCGGCAACCACCAGCACCTGGGAGCTGGCAGCTGGCAGCCAGCACCAGGTGGCAGCTGCCATCACATGGCAGCCGGCACCAGGCAGCAGCCGCCACCAGGCAGCAGCCGCCAGCACCCAACACAAGGAGGCAGCCGCCAGCACCAGCAGCAGCCACCAGCACCCGGCACTAGCGGCAGCCAACACCAGGCGTCAGCCGCACTAGGGCAGCTGCCAACACCGCAGCTGGCACAGGTGGCAGCCACCAGCACCTGGCATCAGATGGCAGCCGCCAGCACCCGGCACTAGGTGGCAGCCGCCAGCCGCCAGCACACGGCAGCTGGGACCAGGTGGCATTCGCCAGCACCCGGCAGCTGCCAGCAGGTGACAGCCGCCAGCACCTGGCACCAGCTGCGATGTGCTGCTCGGCGGCACGGAAAATTCAAATTTCCTCCTCCTCTCTCCTCCAAACTCGTCCCTTCAGCGGCCTGGCTGTGATCCCAGATGCAGCGGCAGCAGGCCGGGGCGGGCCAGATGACTGAGGTGGGGGCGGGGCAAACCAACCCTGGAAACAAAAAAAAGTGCTCAGGCATTCCCCTCCCCGAATTCCGGTGCCCTAGGCACGTGCCTACAAATGCCTAAGGGCAAATATGGCCCTGAATACAGATGCAGGAGGAGCCTAGGGGGGCCCAAAAGTTCTTTTGGTATATAGAAAAAGAACACTGCTATTAAAGATTTGCAATAATTGGGGGCCCTGTTGGAGCTTTCGCATCAGGGCCAATGAGCTTCAAGTTACGCCGCTGTGTATAACCATTCTGATGTCATCATCAAAGACTTGACCGTACCATATAAAGACAACCGTTGAGGCTAGGGTCACATTAGTGTCATGAAAGCGCTAAAAGCTAGCGTTTTTTCATGTTGCAATGTTAAAAACACTAGCATTAACGCATTCATAGACTCTCATGTAAAAAATGCATTGCAAAAGTGCAATGCGTTTGACGCTATGCGTTTTTGCAAAAGCACCAAAAAACACGGTAAGCAGTGTTTTGGGGATGTTTGCAAAAACACTAGCTTTTTTTTAACACGGGAGTCTATGGAAAACGCTTGTGTTAATGCATGGTACATATATATACCATGCGTTAATGAAGGCGTTAACACTAGTGCTAAAAATGAAAAAAAAACTGTATCTTTTAACACATCCTTCCACGTATGCAAGGTCCCAAATGTGACCTTAGCCGGACTGAATTTTTTTTCTAAAAACTGAGAATCTCTTCCAATTGCCACTGCCATACTGGTTCGGGAACAGTTTTTCTTTCTCATCTTGACCACTCAGTTCCAAAGTTATACCTCCGGTAATAGTTGTGCTGTAACCCTGCGGCTGGTGGGGCACCTCCCCGGGATGCAGAGGGATCGGGTCCCATTCGGCCGCGGTATTCTGCTGTGCCAGGCAGGCATACTCACGGGGTCCGCACTCCCACGGCACCTCCCTGGCCGCGGCAGCTCCTCGCTGCTTCTCCCCGCCTCCTCACTTCCTGGTGGCGGGGAAAATGCGCATAGGGCACGCGCGTGCCACACTTTGTATATTTAAAGGGCCAGTACGCCCCTTTTCTTGTTACCACCTCTAAGCCAATCGCTGAGGGCTTGTGGGTTCTTAAGGCCCTCACTTCGTAAGGGAGGTGCCTGGGCAACTTTGTAGGTAGTCCAAGTTGCCAGCTCAGGTCCCTAGCAGCGCATGTGGCTTCCTGTATTTCTCTTGATTTCAGTGCCGGATCCCTCCTGTCCGCTTACCTGCAGACCCATACCCCTTCAGCTGCACCAAGCTCTGTCCCTGCCTTCTCCTCCGGTTCCCTGGTTTCTTTGGCCTGTTCTGCCTTGGGACGGACGTGCAGGTTGACTGGTTTATTGGACCTTCTCTGGCTGAGCTTGGAGGAATCCCCGTATGACCAGGGTCACACATACCAATCTGCTTTTTTGAAGCTTTAGAAAAATGGATCCGTTAAATTTAGAGTGCCAATAGTGTCTCCTCAGCCCATGGCCGTTTTTTGGACTTAGTAATTTTTTCACTAAAAACGCATATGCGTTAACGCATGGTGCCTATATGTACCAAGCATTAATGAATGCGTTTCCTATAGGGCCCCATTTAAGCATGCGTTTTTTTACTGCACCCAAAAACGCTGCTAGCAGCGTTTTTTGGATGCCGCACAAAAACGCATGCGTTTTTGAAAAACGTGGACACACTTAATTGCACCATGCGTTAACAGATATATGTTTTTGGACTTAGAAAAAAAATGACCAAAATAATCCCAAAAACAGATCCAAGGCAAAAACGGAGGTCATGTCTGACACTTGCCTATAGAGGTAACCCTTCTTGTGCTCACTTAGGGAGACTCTGGTGCTTTGACTCTATGTACCTCCCTTGGGGATCAATCCCTATTGTACTTAATAAACCCTGTTCGTTACCTGACTCTTTTGTCCGGTTCGTTTCTGGTATCAGCCTCCACGGTATCTCCGTGGTCTAGTGGGTCCTCTAGTCAGCTCCGCCTGTGGTGGCATAACAGGTGCAAACTGGGCATGAACCACAGAACTCCTCTAGGGAGTTGATTGGCCGTCGTTAGAAAGTGAAAACAGACGCCCAAAGGAAAGTTCTGTGGTGCACGTCCAGGGTACTCTATTATTACCAGAGGTATAACTTTAGAATGAAAGAAACATTTTATATAGGCTATTAATACCTGGAAAATAACATTGGGATGGAGGGGCACTAAACAAAAACTGTTTCAGAATCAGTGGAGCAGCACCAATTGAAAGAGGTCATCAATGATGAGCGAGCAATAAAATGCTCAGTACTCAAAATGAGCAGGTGGGACACCCAGATAGGCTCGACTAGTGTACCACGTATAATGGAGATCAATGGGAAACTCAATCATTGTTCTGGAAATCAATTTCTCTCTCCCATTCCCTCTCTCTTACTGTTTCTATCTCTCTCTGTCTCCTGTCTCCTTCTCTCACGCTCTCTCCATCTGTCTATCACTCTCTCCCTCTTTTCCCTCTCTCTCTCTCCCTGTTAGGACTTTGGATCTTCTATTGGCATTTTGTGCGTCTTGCCTCTTTTCAAGATGGTGTCCGCTGCTTTGCTCTTGTTCATGTGATCCTCCTCTCTGCCTTTATAAACCTCAGCCTACCGTTTAGCCATGCTCAAGTATTCAGTTTGAATTCCTAGCGTCCGGTGCTTTACCAGTCTGCTCCCCTTCCTGCTGATCTGCTCCGAGTTCTCCTGCAACTGCCATTGGACTCCATTAATCTCCCCTGCCTTCGGCTTCTCTCTTCTGTTTGCAGCTATTTGTGTTTAGTTTCCTGACTCTGCTTATGTTTCACCAAGCCCCATGTCACGTAAACCTCATGTGCCCTACTAGCACTTATTGAACTATTGTTTATTGTGCAGATGCAGGTCTCTGGATATTTGGGACTCTTTTAAAAGCTGCATTACACTAATAAGTATTGGACTAGTTTTTCTGTGGATTCCCATTTCCAGACTTCTGGGTGTTTATTATTCTTTGACTGAGTTTTTCACCATCGGTTTTTCCCTTGAGAATTATTATTAGAAACTTTTTTATCTAGGTTATCATGCTATAACTATTTTAAGACTTTCAGCTGTGATCTGTTTGATGAACTTACTCATTTGCTGCACTCCACGTTATATCTGCCACATGTGATAAATATAGACTTGTTCACCTTTAAATTTGGTTTCAGTCTGTCTGTCCTCCCATCTGCTAATAGATCCCTGAGTAATCCTACAGTACATTACACTCCCTCTCTTTCCCTCACTTTTCTGTCTCTCTTTCTCTCTCTCCCTATTCCCTCTCCCTCCTTCTCTCCCTCCCCTCCTGTCTCTGTCCCTCTCTCTCTCCCTTGTCTCGCTTTCCCTCTCCCTCTCAACCTCTCTCCTCCCTTACTCACTTTCGCCCTTTCTCCTCCGTCTCTCTCCCTCCTTTCTCTTTTTCTTTCTCCCTCTCTCTCTTTGGTCTCTCTTCCTCTCCCTCACCCTCTCAGGACTCGAGTACTGCGCACGAACACCTGTGAAACTCAACTGATCACCCAATGCTCAATCGAGTAACAAAAATGCTGAGCACGCTTGCTCATCACTAGTAATCAGTATAAAAAGAGGGCACCACAAGGTCCTTTTAAATTTTTGGTTTGCCGATATGTGCATGCACTAACTCCAATCACAACCTCCTCACCACCAGAGGTGCCAGTGTGTTGCCATATCAGCCAGAAACCTCCGGAATGCCTCATTTGCAGTCCATCAGCATTTGACTAGTCTTGATAGGAGAAAGATATTTTCAAAATATATGAATAGTCCGGCTGTATAAGTGTTATTTAAATATCCACACCCACGCAAGCTGGTGTTCTGTCCCTCCTCTCTGTGCTCTGTGCTGGGAGGGCGGAAGAGTTTTGTTCTGCACTGTGTGCTATCTGTAAAAGATTTATATGGTTTTCCTGCATACATGTAATGTGTGTATCTGCTGAGCAAATGAGTAAATGTTTTTAGAATCACATAGAAATATCTCAGACTGTACACACTGCACACGTCTCAGATACACACATTGGCATATAGAGCTGCAGCTAAGAGCACACACCTCCTCCCCCCTCCTTTCTCCTCTTCAATGAGTCACACTGCATAAAAGATCACAGGAGGACAGGGCAGTGTAGTGGTACATGAATATTCATTCCTTGGGGAGTGGGCAGCAGAGAACTCACTGTGATTGACAGATGGAATTTATATTTTATTTTGAGGTTTACAGAAGATAGGAGGGAAGCTTAAATAACAGAAATACATGAATAGAGAGAGCTTAGAGAAAGGAATTAGAAAAAGATAGCAGTTACATATGGATTTTTGACCTGACACATTCCCTTTAATGAACCTGTACAGTAAATGAGAAAAAAATGAAAAGTAGGGATTGCCATTTTTTGTAGTCATGACACCTTTCAGTCTTCAATTGCTGTAATTGTACAGACCAGGAGAATCATGTTACCAGATCATTTTTACCACAAATTGAATGCTGTATAAACTAAACCCAAAAAGCAATGCAGAAATTGTGGATATATGTTTTTTTTTTTTAACATTTGCACCTCAGTTGGATTTTTTTCCCAATTTTTATTATATTATATGGTAAAATGAATGGTGACATTCAAAACTACAAATCGTCCTGCAAAATATGGGTTCCCACTCTGCTGTGTCCCATTGTTTGTTGTATGCATCTCTGGTGTAAAAAGGCTGATGCTGCTGCTGTTACACATAATACAGAAGCCCTATGTGGAGTATATTCCAAGACGAACTATTATCCACAAGACCCAGGATCTCATCATATATAAAATATGTAAATATATGGACAGCAAACAACTCTAATGACCACTTTTGCCCTTGATTCCTGTCCTTGACTGTCAGATATGGATCCCAGCGCTCTGTTGTAGCTCAGCTCTTTTTAGATCATCTCTGTGCTGTATGATCAACCAGGGCTGGAAAGTCACACTGCTAAGTGGGTAAGGTGCAGTGAATGGGGCATATTTTTGAAGTGAGGGTGGGGGGTTATATGGTTGCATAAAGGGGTTGACCAATACATTTAATTAAGAAACCCTGGCTGATACCAGAGAATAATGGATTTGCAGTCTTATAGCTAAAGACAGGTGCTTTGAATATATAATTGGTGCCTTGGTAAAAGAGGTTAACCCCTTAGGTGTGCTAGAGACTCATCGGTATCAGCTGATGAGGAAAAGCCCAGAAACACATCAGGCAGCTACATTAGTGTTAGGACCCAGTTAACAGAGATCGCCTCAGCGTGGCAACTGGGTGAATTATCGATTTGGCCATTTCCATAATACTAAGTATCTCTACTTTTTCATTATCATTTTGTCTCTATTTAGAAATAAGTCAGTGTCGAGTGCCACTATTTATATTTGAAATAGAATTGTGTTTAGTTAGCACCTTCATAGACAGGACTGAGTGTAGCATAATATTGTATATGTATGACAACAGTGGCGGACCTTGAGCCCAGAGGGCCTTGGTGCAGCCATGGTGAGGAGCGGGGGGGTGCTGGTGGCCGTCGGCGAGGTGCGGGGGGGGGGGGGCCGTTATTGGAGATGCGTCTCTCCTACCTGCTGAGCCGCGCTGACTGCATGCAAAGTGCGGCAGAGGGGCAGAAGAGAGGAGAGGCGGGATCAGGCAAGGGAAACAGGAAGCTTTCTGCTTCCCATGCCTGACCCTCCTCTCCTCTGACATCGGGTTACGGGGGTCAGGCTTGAGGGGCCCCCTAGCCGATCGGGGCCCTGGTGCAGCTGAACCAGCTGCATCACGGTAGGTCCGCCCCTGTATGACATGGGTTCAACACCTGTTTGCTAGCACCTTTCCTCACTCTAGTTGTGAGATATAAGCTATTGCCCTCTGGTATCAGTCTCTAGCACGCCTAAGGGGTTAACCTCTTTTCCCAAAGCACCAATTATATATTCAAAGCACCTGTCTTTAGCTATAAGACTGCAAAACCATTATTCTCTGGTATCAGCCGATGAGGAAAAGCCCAGAAATACATCAGGCCGCTACATTAGTGTTAGGACCCAGTTAACAGAGATCGCCTCAGTGTGGCAACTGGGTGAATTATCGATTTGGCCATTTCCATAATACCAAGTATCTTTACTTTTTCATTATCATTTTGTCTCTATTTAGAAATAAGTCTGTGTTGAGTGCAACTATTGTATATTTGAAATAGAATTGTGTTTAGTTAGCACCTTCATAGACAGGACTGAGTGTAGCATAATAATGTATATGCACGATCAAAGACAGACAGGCAAAAGACCTCCTTTTTCCCCCTGGGGGCTACTATATACCCTCCCGGGTACCCTCCCACTGTGTGACCTAGTGTGGGGTGTGGGTTTAGGGTTCCTCCTACCATCTATAATCCACTTGCAGTGGAGTGACTACACCTCTTTTATGGGTGCAGTACCCCTTTTGTGGCACCTACATAGTGGGGCGCCAAACATGTTCAAAGAGTCCAAGAGATCTTTATTCTTGTATTATGCATAACAGTAACAGTATGTGGGATGATGATGCATAGCCAGGAATATACAGAGGGCGATCATGAGACAATGACGGCTGACTTAATAGTGACTAATTACAAGAAGAAGGAAGGGGTTACCTACATCAGAGCTGGACTACAGGGAGAGAGACTGGACAAACTTCAAAAGGCAAACTGATAGCATAGAAGTATAACAGCAATCATATACTCAAAATGCTGTGTAATTCCAAAGTGGTGGAACATCACATGGAATGATCAGCAGAAAGGGACACTTTTATCGGCCTTTATTCCCCATTAAATTGGCAGTGCACATTCTAGACTACTGCTCCATTCTTATTCGGGCTACCGAGTGCTGCGCTCAACGTATTCCGAAAGCTTCTTAGGGACTGAATGAATGGCGGCCAGGCATGTGCTCTGATGATTGATTTCAGTAAGTTATCACCTATCCTGTAGAGTTTTTTCATCTCTACCCTATAGATTGGTGATGACTTGCCTTCACCAACAACCTGTTCCATTTGGACTCAGACACACTATGAAATGTGGGAAGGAGACTCACAGTGCAGTGGGGAATGTCTGGCCAATTGTGTGGGAGTGAACTGTTCTTAATTATACCAGGTTGTTCTTCCTTTGTTATGTGGATCAGGAAACATAGACCATTATTTTGTGTAGGACTGTTTGGCGACTCTTTTTGTGTGTTAATTTGTGAGATGTCATAATCAGCATGATAGTATGACAAAATTTAATAGAAAAGTTTTAAAAAGACCTTCTAGTCCCTGGTAAGAAGAGAACCAACAGACGTAACTAAGGCTACTTTCACATCAGCGTTTCACGGCATTGGCGATAGATCCAGCAGTTTTGCCTGATCTGCCAGAACACTCAGCCTAATTCATTCCCTATGGGACTTTGCAGACATGTGCGGCACATGTGGCTTTGCCGCGATCTGGCCAATCCAGGATTTGCCGCAACGGACATAAGCTGCTGCTAACAACGGTTTTTGGACTTGCCGCAAGTGCAAAACCGCAAGTGCCGCACATGTCCACAAGTCCCATAGGAAATGAATTACGCTGAATGCATTCTTGCCACAAGTGTTCCAGCATCCGGCAGATCAGGCAAAACTGGCTCTGCCATGAATATCGAGAAACGCTGATGTGAAAGTAGCCTAACCTAAGTGCAAAATACAGTACAACTGTCACCAATTGGAATATTACAATTTGAGGGTGTCAAGTGGTGCCGTCCCAGGGTAACAAGCTTGGATTACCTAATCATACAAAAATCTTCAATGGACTCACATCTAACATGACAATCATATAAATTAATACAGAATGATCTCACCCACAACTAATGTTGGGATCAAGGATGGCCTCAGATAGCCAGAAGGGGGGTGGGGGGCCATCATCCGCTCCACATGGTACCCTGTAGGTGGTATGGGTTCAGTGACCTGTTGTGCTCATCATTCTCCCTACGCGTTTCATATGCCAATGAAGAGGCATGCTGCTGCCCTTTTGCTCACGGCTCCATATTCTGCTCCCTTGATGAGTTATTTGTAACGAAACGCGTAAGGAGAATGAGGAGCACAGCAGGACACTGAACTTAAAGCAGCTAACAGGGTACTGTGTGGAGTTGATGACAGTTTCCCCCCAATATTCTGGCTAACTGAGGTCCTCCTTGATCCACACATAAGTTTTGGGTGAGATCGTTTTGTATCATTTTAAATGATTTGTCATGTTAGATATGAGTCCATTGAAGATTTTTGTATGATTAGGTAATCCAAGCTTGTTACCCTGGGACGGCACCACTTGACACCCTCAAATTGTAATATTCCTATTGGTGACAGTTGTACTGTATTTTGCACTTAGGCCTTTCAACATTTTATTTCAAATGTGTGGATGCGTGTACTATCTAGGCGATAATGTATACCTTTTTGAACTTTGCGGCATGTTACGTTTATCGTACAGTATAGCGGATTATGCATGGTGCGACAATGGGTTTTCACTTCCAGTGCCTCGATGAATTAACTTTGTGAAATGCTATTTTGGGGACAAGAGCCGAAGGCCAAATAATCAGCAACTTGCCGCAGCCATGTCGCCTTACCTTGTATTGGAGACCGCAACACGCCAACGTGGAAGTGCAGCGTATGTAAGCAGGATGCTCTGTCACCGCATCTGCACATTTACAAAAGGCGGGTGATGTGAAAGCCCTTGGTGCGCAACATTTTTCCCAGCTGTTGGTTGGTTACAGGAAAGTGATCCTTTGAAATTTTCTAGCCAAATTAAGTTCATCGTACCTTATGGATTGAGGACTGGGTAGGGAGGATTGTTCGTCTGTCGGAAGTATTTTCGGATGTCGCATTTTGCACAGTCCGCAGCCAAATCAGCCAAGGGGGGCAGGCGTGCCCTATTCTGTGGGGCGCATGCCTAAAGTGGGGCTAAGTGTAAAAGGGGACTTGTCCCCTGTCACCGAGTGTCATCTACCAGACTCAAACTCAGGACTGGTTATTGTTCCAGCTGGAAGATTACAGAACTGCTCCACTGCCTGAGACCCCAAAATTCTTTTGGAGAAGTCAAGATGGGACAATCCAGTCAGCTGGCTGTGCTTAGGCAGCTTCCTAAGCTTGACGCTACCTCCTTTCAGTGGTGACTGACAAAAGTGGGTTGCTGCTGGCTGGTATAGTTGGTCCTGGATACCCCAACGTTTTGATCGCTTGTGAGTCAAAAGAAGGGTGAGTTCAGTAACTTCCACCATCTTGTGTCCTTCTAGGAATGTATTATACAGTATGTTGTTGACTGTTGGTGACTGAATAAAGTCTTACCGGAGCATGGTACTCTCACCCTGTGTTGTCTGCGTAGTGTTCTGCCCAATGGAAAAGAGTAGGAGAGTTTAGTCGGATGAGGCCGGGGCACGGGTTGTCTTAATAAAGACCGCTAGGCTGGTGAATGAGAGAACCCACTTATCCTCACGTCTCCCAGTAGCATGCAATTTAGCTCCCTATAGAGTCGTCTGGCTCCAGGGAGGAATAAAGTTAATTTTCTCCCAGTAGCTGCACTTTCCGTAAGGTGGCCAGACAGCATTGCAGCTCTATTTACCTATGGATTAACCCTGTATCTCAAAGTAAATAATGTTTTGTGAGATGACAGGTTCACTTTAATGAGTCTTGTAACATGAATTGATATTGGCCAAACTGGAGTCTCAAAAATAGTGATGCATCCGTTGGATTTCTTTGTGGTTGTCCTTTATTAATGTATAGGAGGTTAGTGGTTGCCAGACTGAGACAATAGAGGATTACCTCCTATATAAATATTTCATACTATTATATTCTTCCTGTTTTACTTGGTAAGAAACCAGTCATTTCCCAGTAATGGATCAATAAACCATAACTGGTGCTTAGACTGAAGGTTCGGAGTGACCATGCTGTTATGAGAAATGTTTCCTGCTACTTTTATGTCTCGGTGGTTGTTGTAGTTCTGTTGTTTCTGTTGTCGATCACAGTTTGATACTTTGGCTTCTTACTGTGACGTTAAGGCTATGCAGACATGTTAATTTTAGGCAAATTCCTAAAAACTGTAAGCGAGTTGACTGTTCTGCAGCCCATGTAAAAAATACTCTACAGTAGTTTAAATGGGAGTAAATTCCCTTTGGCATATTCAGTGTTAATATCAGAAGTTGCTGCTGTCTATGGGTTTACGGCTCTCCAGGCGCAGGTGAGCTGTTGCTGTTACTGGGTGTGTCAGCTGACATAGTTGTCCACTTCCCATTAAATAGTTTCCTCTTCCACCAGCAGCTGTCGCTGATAGAGTTTTAGTCTCTGTCAAGACCGTGTGGTGTAAGGACAAAGCGCAGTGTGTGCTGATGCCTTCATGCTGTCCTGCCTGGAGTTTTTCTTTTGTGGGAATTGCTGTGCATCCCAGTCTGTGGATGGAGATGAGGGGGACTTAGCTTAGGGCTGTTCAGGAGTATAGGGCAAGGGTAGTGGCTTGGACATCCTCACCTTCAGAGGTATTTTTGGGAACAGGGAGAGCCAGGGAACTCCAGTCTAAGTGTCAGACTAGTTACCCTGTACACCTTTTGCACAACTTGCTATCCTGCTCCCTGACTCCCTTTACTACCTCGTAACAAAACTTTCAAAAGAATGAACATGTTCATTTCTATGTAGAAATGACCTGCTCTTGACTTGTTCAGGTTTTTGAATGTCTTTTAATGACTTCAGGTTTCTAAAAAGGCCAACTGGTTAAAGAAGTGACCTGTCCATTCTTGTGGAGTTTTCTGCAGGACAGATGCTCTGTACTTTACATATACAACTCAATAGGAAAGCTCAAAGACGCCCGGACGTTTTTGGAGCATTTTGACATTGATTTTGCTTAAGGCTGTGTTCACACTGGGCGTTTTTGGGCTGTTTTTGCTCATCAGTTTTTGTAGCCAAAACCAGGAGTAGAGCAATCAGAGGAAAAGTCTAATAGAAACACGTCACCACTTCTGGATTTAATCACCCACTGCTGGTTTTGGCTACAAAAATGTGAGCAAAAACAGCCCAAAAACGCCCAGTGTGAACACAGCCTTAAAAGCGCTAAAGGTTTTTTCATTAATCAATGGAGTGAGAAAAAAAAGACAGCTCAAAAGACGTTACAAAAACCATGGGAAAAGCATAAAAAGCACAAGTTACAAAAACATCTGAAAAGCTCTCAGAAAACAACAAAACATTAAAAAAAAGTCACCAAATATTCTTCAGGAAAATAAACTCCAGAATTTCCTGAAGTGTCTTCTGAGTGAAAAAGCCATTGTGATTGCATGAATTGAAAAGACATTGTGTGTACAGAGCCCTACTGATCAGTGTTTATAGACATGAGTCCCAAACCTTTTACCTTGTAGAACTCCTGAAGTTTCTTCAACTATTTTCTTAAAGAAGTGTTATTTACTGGATGCTAAACCATTGTACCGTGTTTCTAAAAAAAATAAGGTGCCCCCAAAATAAGACGTACAAGGGGGGTTTAGTGTGCCTGTAAATATAAGGCAACCCCCCGAAAATAAGGCATACCTTTTTTTTTTTAAGAACAGCATGCCACCCGATCAGAAGACCTGGGCATGCAGCTCTGACTCCTCCTCCTTCCTCCTGCTATTATCCCGGTGCCCGTCACTGTCCCGGTGCTGGCATGTGAGGCAGGGAGAAGAGGGCAGTGCTAAACTACATTCATCCGCAGCACTGGGACAACTGCAGGGAGCTGAGTGCGGGGTCGGAATGCGGTGAGAAGTGTACCTGTGTGTGTGTATCACTGTGTGTGTATGTATCCCTGTGTATCCCTGAGTGTGTGTGTGTCCCTGAGTGTGTGTAACCGAGTGTGTGTGTGGTGTCTGTGTGTGTCCCTTAGTGTGTGCGTCCCTGAGTGTGTGTGTGCATCCCTGTGTGTTTGTGTCCCTTAGTGTGTGCGTCCCTGAGTGTGTGCGTGTGTCCATGAGTGTATTTGCGTCCCTGTGTGTGTCCCTGTGTGTTTTGAGGATACTGTATTGGGGGCCCAAGGGATGATGGGGATACCTTATTGGGGACCGTAAGGGGATGATGGGGATACCTTATTGGGGACCGCAAGGGGATGATGGGGATACCTTATTGGGGGCTGCAAGGAGATGATGGGGATACCTTATTGGGGGCTGCAAGGGGATGATAACTGTTAATATTTTTGTTCAACATTAAATATGAATTCTTCTTCATGGACAAATAAGACATCACCTGAAAATAAGACATAGCACATCTTTGGAAGCAAAAGTTATTATAAGACGCTGTCTTATTTTTGGGGACACATGGTATGAGTCTATAAAGTCAAAGCCAAAAGTGTTTTCTCCCTTGATATTGTTCTAGAAAATGAAGTATTTCAGCAGAGAAATATTGCAATTACACATTTTGTTTTATGTATGTTTAATTCCTTTGTGTGTATTGTAATGTGGTGTCCCTGCGTCTGGCCGCCACAAATTTGTATTGCTCTAATATCTATGTAATGCCATGTCTGATGGGAATTGGGGTCCATCTGCTGGATGTCTGAAGTGAACATACACACTGCTTGTCTAACCAAGAAGCTGAGCACTGAAGGCCTGGCTTGGGCTGTCACTCTGCCTCTGGTTGCAGGGAGGGGTTAGTTAGGGTGTAGTAAGTGAGAGTAAGCAAAAGAGAGTTCTATTGAGAAGGCAGCAGGAGCTGCTCTCAAGGGACCAGCTGCAGTCAGGGAACCAGTCCCTAGGTCATCCATGCTTAGAGGGCCTAGTGGCAGAACGGGATGATGGTGAGTTTCAAGCTCACCAGTAACTCAAGTGGAGTTCTCCGGGGCGTCAATAGTACAGAGGGTCAGGGAACTGCTATAGGCACCGAAACCCACAGAATCCACACTACCAGCCTAGCAGAAGATAACCCACAGCAACCAAGAGGGAGTACTGCTGTGACATCACCACCTTTCTCCGCCCTGCTCCATGTTGACCATGGAGCAGGGGCGGAAAGGCGGTGACATCACCGCAGGAGGCGGGGCAAAGCGGCCAGCACTGCAATAAGCTCTGTGTACTATGCATCAGGCAAGGGAAACAATGATTGGCATCAGGGAGGCGGGGTGAGCGGATTAAACATACAGGGGGTTTGCTCTGCTTTGAGACTCCTATATGTGAAGCATGGAGGGATGATATTGCTACATAGGTACAAAACTAAGTATTTCCTATACATTTGATTATCTGCAATAGCTCATGTTTCATTATTGGGGTCCTTATTAGTAAGTGTCTATAAGGGCTTATGATATTTGTATTTTATTTTAGTTAAAATGGTTGTTGGGCCGGGCTGGTTGCTCGTTGTCCAACCACTTCTCATACTAGGGCATGTCTTTGACACATTTATTCAGAGATTTCTCTGACTTGTTAGGCTTACACTGAACCTGGTGGCTGGTAGCCTCCTGGTTCCTCAGACAGACTACTGTCCTCTGTCTGATCAAGTTTCTTACCTCTTCACACTTTTTCTGTTCTGTACTTGACCCCTACTTTGCCTTTCCCCTAACTCTTTCCCTACCTCTTCTTTTACCTTCTCCCCCCATCCACTATTGCTTGTCCTGGTTTGGCTGTAGGATAGAGCCGGGGGTTCCCATGGCGAATCTGCAGCACTGTTCCCTGAATGTCAGGGGCTTCAATGTCCCTGAAAAAAGATCGAAAGTGTTATATCATATGCACAAGAAGCGGGTAGATGTTCTCCTACTTCAGGAGACGCACTTTAAGACGGATAAGATCCCTGCTCTTGGTCATAGATGTTACACACAATGGTTCCATGCTAGTAACCCAGAGACCAAGTCTAGAGGGGTTAACATAGCTTTGCACGAAAACCTTCGGGCTCAGGTGTTGGCCTCTAGGTCAGATCCAAACAGCAGATTCTTGTTTCTCAAGATCAAAATTATTAATGACACCTTTACTGTAGCTATTTCTACCTGTGCAATCAGGACCAGGCTCGGACATGCAAACGTTGTCTCCGTGATCTCTCGACTTTGCAGAGGGATATGTGATAGCAGGGGGTGACTTTAATATGGTGTTGGATCGGGCCATGGACTCCTCCTCGGGGGTGTCATTGGTGCCCCCTTCACAGCTAGAGAGCCTGAAACGCGTGCTGACAGATATGAGATTGGTAGATGCCTGGCGGATCATGCATCCCACGGACAGAGACTACACCTATTTTTCCACAGTCCACAATTCTCATAGTCGGATTGATTATTTTTTGGTGAGCCATGGTCTTCTGTCCTATGACCTGCAGACGGGAATTGACGTAACCATCTGGTCGGACCACGCTCCGGTGATGCTGTCCCTTCAGCTACCGGGCTCGGCCATGGGGGAGTGGACCTGGTCCGCCTGGATTGTTGAGTGACCCTGTCCTGCCTGCAGGCGGTTTCGGAAGGCAATTACAGACTTCTTTGACATACATAAGACTGATCCTACGGCCCTCCCCTTCCAATGGGAGGTACTGAAGGGAGTTGTTAGAGGGGTCCTTATTCAGCAGGGGGCCCGTCTAAAGAGGAGTAGAGCTGCGGCTATTACTGAGTTGTTGTCTCAGGTTCAGACCCTAGAGACTGCACATAAGAGAACGAAAGATCCGCAGACGATGGCTGACCTCTTACAGGTTAGGAGTAAATTGAGCACCCTAGTCGACACTACACTGGCGAGACAACGGGACCGTTTTCATAGATACTTGTATGAATATTCTGGCAAGCCGGGCAGAGCATTGGCGAGATTCCTGCATCCCCTTACATCTACTACATACATCCCTAACATAAAAGTTGGGGTTGGGGGCGACAGTCCACTCCCCTGTGGAAATAGCAGACTCCTTTAGGCTGATTATGACTCACTGTATAACCTCAGAGGCCCGCTTGCGGATATGTCCTCGGAGGAGTTCCACGCGAGGGTAGATGAATATGTTCATGACACACCGCTCCCTTCTATTCCTGGAGACTGAAGTTGAGGCTTTGGAGAGTCCTCTGTCAGAAATAGAGATCACGGAGACCATCAAGGCACTGGCGAACGGCAAGAGCCCGAGGCCAGATGGTTTCTCGGCTAATTTCTACAAAATTTTGCGCAGTCTTTGTCACCATTTTTAGTTAAATTATTTAACTCTATCTCGGCGACCTGTCCTTTCGCCCCACAGACACTGATGGCCACGATTGTGGTTATTCCCAAACCGGACAAGGACCCCGGCCTTTGCGCAAATTACTGTCCCATCTCCCTCATCAACGTTAATGTGAAAATAATGCAAAGATCTTAGCAAACAGGTTGGGTCCAGTTCTCACCAAGGTCATACATAATGACCAGGTGGGATTCATGCAGCGTAGGGAGGCTAGAGATAATACGGTAAAAACCTTGCTCCTTACTTCACATATGCTCACAGGAAGGTCCCAGCCTGTTTGCTATCCATTGACGCGGAAAAGGCGTTTGATCGCCTGAGGTGGCCTTTCTTACGAGCCTCCCTGACACAATTGGGGTTGAGAGCCGGGTTGCTTGAAAAGATTTTTGCTTTGTATCAGGGCCCCACAGCACGACTTAAAATAAACAGTATTTTTTCGGCACCATCGCAATTCACAATGGTACCAGACAGGGATGTCCTCTATCCCCATTACTTTATGTCATTGCCATGGAGCACTTAGCGGTAGCACTTCGTGGCTCACCAGATATTGATGGAGTACGGATTGGTCAGCTTAACTTTAAGCTATCGCTATATGCGGACGACTTACTTTTGTATGTTACCAATCCACTCATAGCTTTTCCGGTGCTCATTAGGGAATTTCGGAAGTTTGGGGACATCTCGAATTTCAAGGTTAATTACTCTAAAACAGAGGTGCTTAATATATCCCTGTCTGGTGACCTAGTGTCACGGCACCAGGCGTCCTTTTCATTTAAGTGGAAAACCTCGGCACTTAAGTACATGGGTGTGCTGATTCCTACGGACTTGAGTGAAATCTATGAGCTGAACTACCGTATGTCCCGCTTCTGAGGAGGACGATCATGGACCTGACAAAATACGACAAACCTTGACTTTCTTGGTTTGGACGCATGAGCGTCATTAAAATTGATGTTTTGCCCTGGTCTTTATATCTTTTCCAAACTGCACCGATAAATCTCCCGGATAGTTTTTTTCGACGTCTGCAATCGGCGATAAATAATTTTATCTGGGGAAGCAAAAGACCGAGGATCGGATTTTCAATTTTGACTAGACCTAAGAGTAAGGGGGGAAGGGGGCGGGTCTTCCCGATTTAAAAAAAATCACGCGGTTTTGCTTTCTAGGTTGGTAGACTGGAGGTTCAATAGTGTCCATAAGCAATGGGTGACCCTGTGTCCCCTATGTCTCTGTACTGGCTTCCCTGGCTTGACAGGGCCTCGCACCCTCCTGTGGCGGAGTGTGTCCCACTCATTCAGACGGTTCTAAGACTTTGGGATAGGATTAACTGCAAATTGAAGTTGACCCCCAGACCGGGTAGGCTGAGCCCCTTGTTTGACAACCTTGCGTTCCTCCCTGCGATGGCTAGATCAACCTTTTTGTGTTGGTCAGCGCGTGACCGGATATGCCTAGGAAAGGTCGCAGATAGACTTGTGGAGCTCTCTGGCGTGGGGGGGCTTCGGGACTGAACTGGTGGGGCATCGCTCTCGTGGATGGAGCTTGCCCAGATTCGAGATTATCCTAAGGGGATTCCTTTGGGGGTTCCGACACCATTTGAGTTACTGATGCTCTCATCTGAGGGCCCTTCCCATGTGGTTTCCATGCTCTATATCCTGGTCCTGGCTGGGTCGGTATCTGACCCCCTTGGATACATGAAGGCTTGGGAGAGAGATCTGCAGATCACCTTATCTGAGACCGAGCATCAAAAAATCTTTGTACTCGCTCATAAAATGACGGTCTCATGTGATGCTCAAGAACGGAACTACAAAATTTTAATACGCTGGTACCGTTGCCCCACTTTCCTCCACAGGCTTGACCATGGAGTCTCAGATGCTTGCTGGAGATGTGGGATGGAGAGGGGCTCTATGCTCCATATCTGGTGGTCGTGCGGTCTCCTCCAACCCTTCTGGGGTCAGGTCTTTGAGGCCTTTCACTTGATGTCTGGGGTATATCATGAGCCTTCCCCCCAGATTGCTCTCCGGTCCTTGATTCCTACCTCTGTATCTTCAGTAAAGAGAGGAATCTTGAGGTTCTGTTTATTGGCGGCTAGTGCTGTTATTCCTAGACATTGGATGTCGACTGAGGTCCCTTCCGCACTGGAGTGGGTAGCTGAGATGAATAAACTATGTCGTATTGAATCTCTGATGGCCGATGACTACGGCACTAGATCGGACAGGGGCAGCACATGGCTTCTCTGGCATTCTTTTAAGGAGAGCCAGGAGTTTGTGGACTGGCTGTTTCGGTCCTCTGTTCCTTCTTGAGCTTGGTCAACCAGGCCTCCCTCTCCCTCCCACCCTCTCCCCCTGTTTTTTCCACCCCTGCTTTCCTTCTGTTCCCCCCTTCTATGTTTTTTCTCTTTATTTTTCTTGTCTTCTTTCCTTACTCTTAAGGTCCGCAGGGATGCTGGCGATGTTTAGTTGGCTATTGTACAGCGAGATATTACTTCCATTTAATTTCATGTTTCATTATAAGGTGATATAATTGGAGAATTATATGTGCCACAGCCGTTAGAGATTGATGCCGGGGTCTAACCTTGGATATGGAATGTGATTTCTATTACATCATGGACTATGTATGACTGTGTAATTCTTTTTGTTAGAATTGTTATATTTTTCTCCTTCATGACTACCTGAAAAATAATAAACATATTTACTGGAAAAAAAAAACATACAGGGGGTGTGAAACTGCCCTTTGGCTCCAGCCACAAGCCATTTCCTATTTGGCTCCACAATGTAAGTTTTCAAAGTGTATTACTCGGGGTACAGGGGGGCTCAGTGCTGTAATTAGATCACCATGTATGATTGGTGACAGGTCCTCTTTAACTACATAAATAGTAAGAATCAAAAAAAGATTGTGTTGGCCCCTTTAAAAATAATCTGGGTGAAATGGTGGATGAGGATGAGGAAAAAGCCAATATGCTAAATGACTTTTTTCAACCGTATTTACACAAGAAAATCCCATGACAGACAATATGATCAGTGATAACAAAAATTCTCAATTAAATGTCACCTGCTTAACCCAGCAGGAAGTACGGCATCGTCTAAAAACCACTAAAATTGACAAATCCCTGGGCCCGGATGGGATACACCCCAGAGTGCTGCAGGAATTAAGTACTGTCATAGATAGACCATTATTTTTAATAATTAAAGATTCCATAAAAACAGGGTCTGTACCACAGGACTGGCGTATAGCAAATGTGGTGCCAATATTCAAAAAGGGGACAAAAACTGAACTGGGAAATTATAGGCCAGTAAGCTTAACCTCTACTGTGGGTAAAATCCTAGAGGGTTTTCTAAGAGATGCTATACTGGAGTATCTGAAGAAAAATAACCTCATGACCCAATATCAACATGGGTTTACGAGGGACTGTTCCTGTCAAACTAATCTGATAAGCTTCTATGAAGAAGTAAGTTCTGGACTGGACCAAAGAAATGCAGTGGATGTGGTGTATATGGACTTTTCAAAAGCTTTTGATACAGTGCCACACAAAAGGTTGATACATAAAATGAGAGCAATGGGGATAGGGGAAAATATTTGTAAGTGGGTTAAAAACTGGCTTAGTGATAGGAAACAAAGGGTGGTCATTAATGGAACACACTCAGAATGGGTCACAGTTAACAGTGGGGTACCACAGGGGTCAGTGTTGGGCCCGCTTCTTTTTAATATATTTATTAATGACCTTGTAGGGGGCATACAGAGTAGAATCTCAATATTTGCAGATGACACTAAACTCTGCAGGGTAATCAATACAGAGGAGGACAATTTTATATTACAGGAGGATTTATGTAAACTAGAAGCTTGGGCTGATAAATGGCAAATGCGCTTTAATGGGATAAATGTAAAGTCATGCACTTGGGCAGAGGAAACAAAAGGTATAATTATGTGCTTAATTGTAAAACACTGGGCAAAACTGTCACTGAAAAAGACCTGGGTGTATGGGTAGATGACAAACTCACATTTAGTGGCCAGTGTCAGGCAGCTGCTGCAAAGGCAAATAAAATAATGGGATGCATTATAAGAGGCATAGATGCTCATGAGGAGAACATAATTTTACCTCTATACAAGTCACTAGTGCGACCACACTTAGAATACTGTGTACAATTCTGGTCTCCGGTGTATAAGAAAGACATAGCTGAACTAGAGCGGGTCCAGAGAAGAGCGACAAAAGTCATTAGAGGACTAAGGGGTCTGCAATACCAAGACAGGTTATTAAACTTGGGGTTATTTAGCTTGGAAAAACGAAGGCTGAGGGGTGATCTTATAATAATGTATAAATATATGAGGGGACAGTACAGAGACCTTTCTAATGATCTCTTTACTCTTAGGCCTGAGACTGGGACAAGGGGGCATCCTCTACGTCTGGAGGAAAGAAGGTTTAATCATAATCACAGACGCGGATTCTTTACTGTAAGAGCAGTGAGACTATGGAACTCTCTGCCACATGATGGTGTAATGAGGGAGTCACTACTAACATTTAAGAAGGGCCTGGATGCCTTTCTTGAAAACTATAATATTACCAGTTATATATACTAGATTCTTTGATAGGGCGTTGATCCAGGGAATTAGTCTGATTGCCGTATGTGGAGTCAGGAAGGAATTTTGTCCCCCAATGTGGAGCTTAGTGTTGCCACATGTTTTTTTTTTGCCTTCCTCTGGATCAACATGTTAGGCTATGGGTTGAACTAGATGGACTTTTAAAGTCTTCCTTCAACCTTAAAAACTATGTTACTATGTATGTAAGTCAAATGGTATTATTGGGGTGTACAGGGAGAGTCAGGGGGTAATGTACTCATTTGTGAAATGCCTAACAAAAGAAGAAAAAGGTTGTGGCGTTTGTTGATATACTAGAAAACTGGTGACTGATTCCCTTTAAGAATGGCCTCTTTACCGTCTCGTTCTATGATCTTGGAAGGAGAGCACTTGCAGCTGATCTGTGACAGGACGACAGCCAGAGAGCTTCTTCCTGCTCCCTGTGTGTTAGGGATATGTATGGAGGGTGCCAGCCTCCCTCTCTGGCATGGCTGATGAATAGACAGACAGAATTAAAAAAAAAACGGTTGTACCAAGATTGTAAGTTATCCCCTGTCCAGAGCGTTGTCTGAATGAATTTGGAAGAGATCTATCTGCACTTCTCCGTCATTTATTGACTAAGGGACTGCTGAAGATAGTAATGGGGAGAATTTCAGAGAATTGCTGTGGCGGGATACATATTATCGTGGAGCCCCAGCCTTCGAGTATGCTGCATATGACAATGTTTTCAGGCGGGCTGGATTTGAAATCTGCCTGTATAAAAAAAAACGCAACCTAAGGCTACATTCACACATTGCATATTTTGCCGCGTTTTTTTACGCGCGCTTTTCAAAATTCGCAATGTGCCTTTTGTCTGCCTGCAAAGTGAATGGGACATTCACTTTGCAGTGCAGACAGTGCGTAAAAATACATACTGCGTTTTCCGGGAGAAAGCGCAGCTCCGTAAACAATTGATATGTCAATTGTTTACGCAGCTACTTCTGCGTATTCTCCCAGAGGGGAGGAAGAATCCTGCTTCCTCCTCCCCTCTGTGACAGCTGTGGCCGCCCATTAGATTTCACAGTGTATTAATACAACTGTGAAATCTAAATTAAACAAAAGCAAGTGTGTGAAAAATAAAAAAAGAATGAATACTTCACCTGTCCGACGCCTTCTCCCGCTGTCTGGTGCCTTCTGCCGCTCTCCGGTCTCCGGTTCCAAGTGAGAGGTGTACTGAGAAGACCTGTGGTGACGTCAGAGGGGCATTCCCGGGCACTTGCGGTCATGTGATACATATCACATGACCGCGAACAGCCAATCCGCGCTGGGAACGCCCCGGGAACGCTCCCCCTCTGACGTCACCACAGGTCTTCTCAGTACACCTCTCACTTGGAACCGGAGACCGGAGAGCGGCAGAAGGCACCAGACAGCGGGAGAAGGCGTCGGACAGGTGAAGTATTCATTCTTTTTTATTTTACATACATTTGCCTCTGTTTAATTTAGATTTCACAGTGTATATTAATACACTGTGAAATCTAATGGGGCTGTCACAGAGGGGAGGAGGAAGCAGGATTTTTCCTCCCCTCTATGACATCACTGAGCTTTCTGGAGTAAAGAAAGCGCAGTGTGTGAAAGCCCCTGCGTATTTTGTTGCGCTTTTTTGCGCGGCCGAAAAACGCGGCAAAAAGCGCGCGCAAAAAGCGCAGCAAAATATGCAAATGTGTGAACGTAGCCTTATGGTCCATTTACACGCCGCCACAGGAAGGTAGACACCGGCAGGCATCGGACACAATTGTGCCTGTTGCCTTGAAAAGACACGATGTGGGCGTGTAATTCAGGACTTTCCTTCCTGTGTCTTCCCTGAAGGAAGGAAAGTCCTGAATTACACGCCACCACATCGAGGTCTTTTCAAGGCAACAGGCACAATTGTGTCCGATGCCTGCCGGTTTCTACCTTCCTGTGGCCGCGTGTAAATGGACAATTAAAGATGTCAAAGAAGATACTTCAGGAAAACACCACTGCCATTTCCTGAAGTGACTTCTGCTTTAAAAATTCCTCCGTCCTCCTTTCCCCTCTATGTCTATGTGGCGCCCCTGTGGACCAGTCGCCACTAGATGGCGCAGCAGCTGGGATCAGTAAGTCAGTCACCGGCCACACAAACCCAACACATCCCCTGATCCCAAGTCTAAGTTACTTTATGTCTAGCACAGGATAGCAGGAGGAGCTAGGTGGAGGGTGGAGAGTTTAGGCCCAATCTCACATAACGATGCATCAGCGATAACGATGCATCAGCGATCCCGATCCCGATAACGATGTGCAGAGATCGCTGGTGCGTCATCTACACATCGCTGATAAGATGTCAAACAAGCATCTTACCAGCGATGTGGAAAACGACGCACCAGCGATCCAGAATTATACTGAGGTCGTTGTGAATTTTCTCTCCATAAGTGTAGCATTGAGATCGTTGCTCTTTATCTTTGTCAAACACAACGATGTAGCGTTCCCAGCAGAAGCACAACGACACAGGAATGACCCAGAGCAGTGTGTAACGATCAACGGTCTCACAGCAGGGGCCAGATCGTTGGTGCGTGTCACACAGAACGACATCGCTGTTGCGTCACGAATTTCGTGGTGCAACAGCGATCCCAGTAGCGATCTGGTTAGTAATCTCTTTATGTGTGACAGGGCCTTTAGGACAGAGCCTCGGAAAGGGTGTAGACACAACACAATAAAAGGGAAGGCACAACACCAAGTGGAGAAGAGTAGGCTAGTAAGCTAGGAGGCTAGTAGTTGAAGAACAACAAAGACACCTGTCAACCAAAACCACCAGACTGAAAGAATCCCGACCTGACAGCCTGTGTCACCGTATGGCTAGTCCGGGTCTCAGGCTGAGAACCGAGGGCAGACAGAGGGGATACAAGGTGTGTCCGAGTCAGCGGGGACACTGAGCGACCGGGCCGGAACCAAAGTGCCAGCTCTGTTGAAGTAGCAGGAAGCTGCATGCCCCAACCAAAACCCCGGCGGGGTGCAGGGTCTTCATGTCCCGATACCCAACCTCCACCACAACGAAAGGAAGGCTGTCGAATTAGGGCTAGGAGACCCGGAAGGGAGACCACAGAAAGCCTGTGACTGCTGCACTGTAGTTAGTGTGCGCAACAGAGAGAACAGAGGGCCAAAAGGTACATGAACGGGCGTGCCGCAGACGAGCCGTCCCAGCTGCTGTTAGTACACCGGAGCCGCTGCTGTACCGAACTGTACTGTAATAACTGCGAGAAGTAAAACCCAGTAAAAAGCTCAGAACTGTGTAAGACTGGTTTGTGAACTCGAGAGCCGGAGCTTGAGCTGTGAGCCAGCTGCAGGAGCCTGGCTAAAGGTGCAGAGAACCTTACTCATACACTTCCACACGGTGCCCTGGGAACCGCTCTTCTCATGGAGAGCTAATATACCTACACTGCTCCTCCCATCATCCCCAGAGGTCCCGATGCAGTGATGGCTACATCTGGCCACAAACCACAGGTGGTGTCATGACACTATTCTATTTTCTTTTTTTTTTAATTTATTTTTCTTTCATCCATTTTTATGAACCCCCTTTTTTACTACTCGCCCGACGAGGGGATAATAGACCGGATCACGCCACTGTGACATCCCGCAGCCCAGACGACGATGAGAGGGTCCAGTTCTGAGTATCCCGTGGTCCTTGTCAGGGGCAAGACATCAGTGTCTGTCTCCATCTCCTCTCTCCTCCTTTCTCCTCTGTCTGTGTCTGCCTCCAGTTCCTCCCTCCTCCGTTTTCCTCTATTCTGTGTCTGCCTCCAGCTCCTCCCTCCTCCTTACCTCTCTATGTCTGTGTCTGCCTCCAGCTCCTCCCTCCTCCTTTCCCTCATGTCTGTGTCTGCCTCCAGCTCCTCCCTCCTCCTTTTCCCTCTATGTCTGTGTCTGCCTCCAGCTCCTCCCTCCTCCTTTACCTCTCTATGTCTGTGTCTGCCTCCAGCTCCTCCCTCCTCCTTTTCCCTCTATGTCTGTGTCTGCCTCCAGCTCCTCCCTCCTCCTTTCTTCTCTATGTCTGTGTTTGCCTCCAGCTCCTCCCTCCTTCTTTCTCCTCTATGTCTGTGTATTGCCTCCAGCTCCTCCCTCCTCCTTTCCCCTCTATGTTGTGTCTGCCTCCACTCCTCCTCCTCATTTCCCTCTATGTTGTGTTGGCCTCCAGATTCCTCCCTCCTCCTTTCTCCTCTATGTCTGTGTCTGCCTCCAGATCCTCCCTCCTTCTTTCCTCTCTGTCTGTGTCTGCCTCCAGATCCTCCCTCCTCCTCTGTGTCTGTGTCTGCCTCCAACTCCTTCCTCCTCCTTTCTCCTCTATGTCTGTCTCTGCCTCCAGCTCCTCCCTCCTTCTTTCTCCTCTATGTCTGTGTATGCCTCCAGCTCCTCCCTCCTCCTTTCCCCTCTATGTTTGTGTCTGCCTCCAGCTCCTCCTCCTCATTTCCCCTCTATGTTTGTGTTGGCCTCCAGATTCTCCCTCCTCCTTTCTCCTCTATGTCTGTGTCTGCCTCCAGATCCTCCCTCCTTCTTTCCTCTCTGTCTGTGTCTACCTCCAGATCCTCCCTCCTCCTCTGTGTCTGTGTCTGCCTCCAACTCCTTCCCTCCTCCTTTCTCCTCTATGTCTGTCTCTGCCTCCAGCTCCTCCCTCCTCCTTTCTCCACTATGTCTGTGTTTGCCTCCAGCTCCTCCCTCCTCCTTTCCCCTCTGTGTCTGTCTGCCTCCAGCTCCCCTCCTCCTTTTTCCTCTATGTCTGTGTCTTCCTCCAGCTCCTCCTTCCCCTCTATGTGTATCTGCCTTCAGCTCCTCCCTCCTCCTTTCATCTGTCTCTTTCTGCCTCCAGCTCCTATCTCCTCCTTTCTCCTCTATGTCTGTGTCTGCCTCCAGCTCTTCCCTCCTCCTTTCTCCTCTATGTCTGTGTCTCCTTCCAGCTCCTCCCTCCTCCATGTTTGTGTCTGCCTCCAGCTCCTCCCTCCTCCTTTTTCCTTCTGTCTGTGTCTGCCTCCAGCTCCTCCTCCTCCTTTCTCCTCTATGTCTGTGTCTCCCTCCAGCTCCTCCCTCCTCCTTTCTCCTCTGTCTGTGTCTACCTCCAGCTTCTCCTCCTCCTTTCCCCTCTATGTCTGTGTCTGCCTCCAGCTCCTCCTCCTCCTTTCTCCTCTATGTCTGTGTCTCCCTCCAGCTCCTCCCTCCTCCTTTCCCCTCTATGTCTGTGTCTTTCTCCTTTCATCATCTGTTTCTAACTATCACCACATATCTCTTCTACTTTTGCCCTCAAAACTACTAGAACAACATGTCCATCTTGAACGGTCCTCCCACCTGTCCTCCTGCTCCCTCTTTGACCACCTACAATTCAGCTTCCGATCCCACCACTCCACCGAAACAACCCTAACCAAAGTCACTAATTACCTACTGTAGTATATAATATATCCCTGGCACACTCAAAAATAAAGGAGGAAAATTAATTCTTTTGACGATTTTTTATTAATTCGTAGTGATGTTGTGAAAATTCATAATGTTTCGGCTCAACACGAGCCTTCTTCAAATGATTCTGTACAGAATTCAAATTAATAAAACAGAAAATCATACATAGTCATGTAATTCTGACATTCAGGTGTATCATGTCCGCAGGCACCCGGGGTCCTCCGTCCACTCTCCTCACTGTATGCCGGCGGGTTCTACATGTGACCGCCGGGCGCAGTGATGACGTCATCCCTGCTGCGCCGCTTTCAGCAAACCCGGCATACAGTGAGGAGAGTGGACGGAGGACCCCGGGTGCCTGCGGACATAGGAGGGTGAGATCAATGCGGAGGCAGGGAGCCTCTGTATACCGAAGGGGGGGCCGTATGCCAGCAGGGGGGTCTCTGTATACCAATGGGGGGCCGTGTGCCAGCAGGGGGGCCTCTGTATACCGATGGGGGGCCGTGTGCCAGCAGGGGGGCCTCTGTATACTGATGGGGGGCCGTGTGCCAGCAGGGGGGCCTGTGTATAGTTATACATAAATTTAAATGGATAAAAACTACTGTTGCCAGATATTACATGTATAATTGTTCAACAGAATTCCTTTTTAAATAGGATTTTAGCACAAATATCGATCTTGGTTTTACAAAAAATCCTTACGTGATGGAAAAAAATGGAGGTCATTTTCGTAATCAACACACCAAATTACATAAAAATCAGTAAAAACATCTCTTGTATTTTTCAAAAAATTCAATTTTGCAGAGTTGTGTAATAATAACATCACAATCCTTTGTCCTATAATACACAGACAAAGGGGAGAGGCTTCTGCTGCAGAAAGTTGTCTTGCAGCAACACACAGGACACTGATTCCTCAATTATCAGACATTTTCGGCATATCCTTGACTCAGTTGAGGATACCCCTTAAATGTTGTACTGAGCATCAATGATTTCTGTTATTGATTCTCTGTTGGCTCTCTTCTTTACACAAACAGATTAGAATGGAAATGTGATTTTTTTTCTTCCCAGATTCGCTGTGCATTTATATTTATCCAGCAGAGCAGATGTGATTTGGGATTGTGATGTGAATGATAAAGGAGCAGGATCTGTTTAACACCTGGTGCACTGGCAATGGTCGGCAACCGTGAAGAGGTACACCAACAGCCCGGGGAGGACAAGCGGTGCCCAGACAAAGTCACATCTCGCTTTATATTCCCCGTGTTTACACTTTAATGCCTTCTCATTTCCTAATGCCGGTCAGGACAATTTCCCAGTATTTACATTCCAGCAGGCAGAGTACACATACAAATCAGATTACCAGGATTACACGGAGATGAAATCAGAATAACAATTCTGCTGACATTTTATCTTTTGTTATCAGAAAATTACCTATTGTTTGATTCAGGTTTTGTGTAAAATGTATTTTTTTTAAATTACTGTCAATGTTTTTTTCCATATAACAATCTGCGTTAAAAATAAAAAATCGAAGATTTGCAATTTTCACACTGGCCACTGGGGATTTTATAGACTCTTAACGTCCAGGTGTTTCAAGAAACAATACATGTACAAAGCCACAATGAACAAACATAATGGTGGCAGCATCCTGCTGTGGGGAGACTTTTCTTCAGCAGAGGCAGGGAAGCTGGTCAGAGTTGATGGGAAAATGGATGGAACAAAATACAGGCCAATCATAGAAGAATGATTGTTAGAGGCTGCAAAAGACTTAAGACTGGCATAGGATCACCTTCCACCAGAAAAAAATGTTAAACCTCTTGCCAGAGCTACAATGGATTCCAAAGGACAAAGCATATTAATGGGTGTGAATGGTCCAGTCACTGTCCAGACAGAAATCCCATCGAGAATCTGTAACAAGACCTGAAAATTGCTGTTCACAGAGGTCTCCATTCAATCTCAATGAGTTTACATTCAAAGAAGAGTAAGAATATTAGCTTTAGATGTGCAAAGGTGGCGAGACAGACACCAAAAGACTCGCTGCAGTAACTGCAGCTAAAGGTGATCCTACAATGTATTGAGTCAAGGGATCTAAATACAAATGCATGGCACAATTATCACATTGATATTTTTAAAATCTTTAGAAAACTATGTATTATTTTTTTTACACTTCACAAATACTTATACTTAGTGTTGGCATATCACAAAATCCCATTAAAATACATTGACATTTGTGGGTGTTACTTAAAAAAATGTGGAAAAGTTCATATAAGTACTTTTCAAGGCACTATATTTTTACAGTCTAGCTTTTGGAGCTATGTCAGCTGAGTGCTTTATACACATATAATATGACATCTTTCAGTACAAAAGCTTGGCGCCAAGAATACAACAATTAATGTGTACTTTAAAGCACCACTCCAGAGAGCCTTTTTAATGTTTAAATGTAAGTCCCCTGACCCCTGTATCATACTTGCCCTATGTCGGTTTCACTTCTATCACCGCCACCCTTGGTTTGTCTGCAGAGATTTATGACCTGCCAGTGCTTCATGGAGTACAGCGGAAGTCACAACTCAATACATCTCTATGAGAGTCTCATTCTTGCTCTCATAGACTTGCATTGGGAGCTTGTGACATATCTTCTGAATTCCGGCCAGTCAGAAGATACAGTCACAAGACGGCGCCGCGGAATCGGAGCAACGTCAGTAAAAGATAAAGACTGGGAGATGAGTTTTAAAGCATCCATAAAGAAGTAAAAGTCACAGCACCAGGTGTCAGAATGGCTCAATGAACAGCTGGAACACTGCACGTATTTCGTGGACAGTAAGACCATCTTGAGGATTATCTGAAGTCCTGGTGCTGTTGCTTTTTACATGTTCTTGATAATTTTTCTTTAAATACTTTGAGCACCATTGAAATGTAAAAAAAAATAATTTTTTACATAGTGTATTTTTCGCTTCAGACACATCAGATTATAAAACGCACCCCCAAATAAAAAAAAATTAATGTTAAATGGGGTCTATCTTATAATGCCAGTGACCATCTTACAAGCAGTATATATATGTCCCCCATCCTGGTACATGGCCCACCCATCCTGGTACAAGACCCCCCACCCTGGTATATATGTCCCCCAGCCTGGTATATATATATCCCGCATCCTGGTACATGCTCCACCATCCTGGTATATATATCCCCCATCCTGGTACATGGTCCCCCCCATCCAGAACTCACCATGGGTCACCGAGGGGGTTTGTAGTGCTGTAGCAGAAGTCCAGGAGGCAGGGTTGCAGGGTACACAGAGTGCCCAGAGCTGCAGGGGTGTTGTGCCGATGTGCGATGGGGCCGCCATTTTCCATGTGCCTGCATACATTGCCAAGCTGAAACTTCACCTCTACCATTCAGACTTCCAGAAAATGGCAGCGGATCTCGATCTGCTTATGCGCCGTCTCCACGGCCATTTTCTGGAAGTCTGAATGGTAGATGTCGAGTTGCAGTTTGCCAATGCATGGAAAATGGCGGCCCCCACCACACATCGCCGTGACACCCCTGCATCTTCGGGTCCTCAGCTTTTCCCCCACCCTCTGTGGATTCTATAATTTGGTAGATTAGTGTGTTTCATTGACATAATAACATTTCAGTATGTTTTAGTCTGCAATCTTCATTCATTTCAGACTCCCTGTTGTGCCATTTGCAGTCTGATCTAAGTTTCATTTTCTTCTCTTGGGAGTTTTTTTTCTCAGCAATAAAGGCTGGGTGTGCAATCTGTGTATAACCTCATACATCAGAACACCATTTATCCTGCACTTACTTCCTCTTAGCTCTGTAGAAACTCAAGCAGCTGACGTGCTCCCATTCAGAGAGGCAGGAGCCGTTCCAGGTGACTTATGTGAGATGCATGCGAGTATCTCACATGCATCTTGCACAGTGTGTATCTGCCTTTAAAGAATGTTCCTCATCTGTAGTCTATGTTTTTCTGCCCTCCGTGAGACCCTAGATGCTTTCCCTCCTCTCAGTGACATAGAGATCTATGTACAACGTCCACCTGCTGCTATCTCTAATGCTGAGAGGAGGGAGAAGAAGGGAGCAGAGAGAACTGTCAGATAATTTGTAACAATTTGACTTGCAGATGCTCTGCAGCAGAAACAAGACTATTTAGACTATTTGGAAAGCTGCTACACTTTACATTTAGGAAGCAAATGACCAATAAATAAATCTGTGGAAAGGTGAACATAAGCTCTAAATAACTTGTATAACTGAAGAGTCTTTTTTTTATGGGACTGGTTTCTAAGTGTTGTTTTTAGAAGATGCTGAGTAGTGGTCGGCCTCCATCTGACGGCTCTGCAAGAAAACATATGCTATGGTTAATCAGGGAGCAGATGGCAAACATTTACGTAGTCTTAGTACAATATACATTTTAATGAAGACGCACAAACAAATTTGCTTTCAATAATGGAAAATAAAGTGGCGAAAGAGTATCCAGAAAGGTACTTTTTGGATAATGTTTGCTTAGCAGAACATTCAATTATATATTCTACATTTTTTGCAGAATAGTAATATCTAGATTTTGTAGCTAAGATTTGAGTTGAATAAAATCCAACATGGTTCCTGTATTAAAATACTTACTTTATTTCTCCCTATCTGCTGAATTTGGAAGTTTTTATAAACATAATGTTAATGCTACATTTAGAGCTTCAGCTCCCCTTCCCCTCTCACGGTGTGATGCTAGTCACTAATGACAAGTCGTGAGGCAGGCTAGTGAAGCATTCTGGGGTCAGGTACCTGGAGAGCACATCAAAGATTAAGGGGATAAACAGAGGCGTAGTCAGGTCACGATCCGAAGTCAGAATACTTGGCAAGTAGCGGATGAGAGCAAAGGGACTAAACAAATGGATGGTCAGAATGAGGACCAAGATCAGGCTGCAATAGATCAATAATAGAGAGTACAGGAATGAAGGCCAGCAAGCACCACTGGATAGAATGCTACAACTGTCAGAGTGCTGGGAGAAACTGCTCATCTAAGCAGCTGGGCAATCACTGGAAACATGGAACAACTGAATAACCAAGCGCAGCTCTGAATCAGATTGGACTACTGAGCTGGCACTCACTAAACTGACAGCTCAGTGCCAATACAAGCCAATAATTACCACTGAACAGAATGTTACAACTGGCAGAGTTCTGGAAGAAACTACTCAGCTAAGCAGCTCGGCAATCACTGGAAACAGGGATCAAATGAATAATCTAGCAGCAACCAAAATAAGATTGGATGACTGAGCTGGCACTCACTAAACTGACAGCTCAGTACACCCTGATTCTATAGTTACAGCATACTGTCACTCATTACGTTCTAGATAACAGAAAAGCCCAGCACTCGCTATCATGGCAAATTCATCTCCTTATTCAGGCTTCACTACCTGGATGTTTCAGCTCCTTCCAATCTTTTGACAGCAGTCAAAATCCTAGATGCAGTGAGCGGAAAAATCGTGACATAGCATGCAATATAGCATATGAGAGAAACTTCAGCAGTATTCCTTCCTTTCAACTTTTGATGTAATTATGACTTAGGTGATTTTTTTGGGTGAATGATGAGGTTTTTAAACCTTTACTTATATATTCAAAGGGCTCTCTGACTATTCTCAATATGTTAATTAAGAAAGATTATCTGTCAGTGTGTCACTTTCACCAGGACTAGTCTGGCCTTAAATCATTTAATCACTTCCCCTTGGGCATGATTGACAGCCTGCATGTAATCCTCATCATAATAGGAACACTGAAAACCTGATGTATGTGTGATACCCACCCAACACACCCAAACTCCTATCAGAGGGCGCAGGGCAGAAGAGACCCACCATAGGGCAGTCCCCACCTCTGGTTGGAGGAGTTAGGTGTGTTTTGGGATGACTCAGCAGTATGTTCTCCACTTACCTCCAGTCATGACACTAAATATTACATGCAATACCAGTTGTGGCAGCCCAGTCACAGGGGCGCCACATATGCGCCCTACCTTAAGTGGGATTATATGCAGGTCAACAAATAGCAAAATGAAAGGATCTGAATCTGGGAAAATGAAACTCTGCTGGGCTTTTACTCATTTGCATTCGATAAAATACAGATTAAAAAAAAGATATTGGAATCTGAGAGTCCTCAATGGTTGATACCTTTTAATGGCTAACTGAAAAGATGGTGAATAATAGCAAACTTTCGGGGCACTATGGCCCCTTCGTCAGGCTGATAATGGCATACATTCTGAAGACACATACATATATACATAAGCAAAAAAAAAAGCAGGGTGAGATGCTGTAGTAAATATGACAGGTGACGTAAAGCAGAGTCAGGCTAGGGTGGGGGAGAGGAGCTGGGAAAGTAAAGTCAAAATTCTAAGATAAGAGGAACAGATTGTATTATTGTTCTATGATTAGTGGCATGTGGAGACCTGAAGATTCTTCAGTGAGATGTAGAAAGCTATAAATTGAAGCGAGACAGTTCACGTAAGAAGTGTCAAAAGTTCATTGTCCTCTAACTTGAGTCTGTTAGAAATGTGATATCCCCAAATGTCCTTTCATTTGATATAAAGACGCATGAATCCATGTGAGACATTTAGTCATGTTTTGAATGTGTCAAAGGTCGTTATCAATTTGTATTCCCAAACTCCTCTCTCTCTCAGATTTGAAGTTGCTTTTTAAAATGAGCAGCCTCATATCTGTTACCCTGTGGTCAGGGCTGGTAAAATGCTTGGCTACAGGGAGGTCCATACTCTTTTCTTTTATTGTGTGGCAATGAGAATTCATTCTTGTTCTGAATTTTTGCCCGGTCTCCCCTACGTACATGCCACCTGTACTTTTGGTACATATAATTAAATACACCACATTGCTTGTGATACAACTGAAGTTACCTGGGATCTTGTAGTCCTGATCTGTCCCAGGAATCTTTATCTTGTTGGTTTTCATTATAGATGGACAGGTTTTGCACCTGTTCTGGTTGCAGGGAAAGATTCCTGTTGCTGTTGGAGAGGACAGGGTGCTTTTGACAATGATGACAAGAGTGGGGGATCTGGAAATATGGATTTAGTCGGGCATCTTTTTGTAGGAGTGGTTGCAGTTTCCGTGCGGCTCCTCTTAGCATCTCCAGACTCAGATTGTAGGTGACTACGAGAGGAACTCTGTTGTTTTCTTCTCTAGTTTTGTAATGTAGGAGATGATTCCTTGATATTCTGGTGGCTCTTGTAATCTGGTTCTCGATTGCTCTCGGATGGTAGCTCTGGTTCAAAAAGGTCTTTCTGAGGTCCTCAAGGTCATTATCTATATCTGTAGGGTTAGAACATATTTGATTGTATTTGATGGCCTGGCTGTACACAATGAAAACTGTCCCATCGGAGATATGTTGGACGGTCAATTGGCATCTGGTACAGGGATGTCTCTAGTTCATTGTTCTGTAGCTTAATGATGGTGTCCAGAAAGCTGATTTCAGTGCAGGAGTAGTTGCGTGTTAAGTTGATGATGGGATGAAACTGATTAAAGTGTTCATGGAACGTCTTCAGCTGTTGCTCAGACTCTGTCCAGATGATTAAGATGTCATCTATATAACGGTAGTAGGCCAGAGGCCTGATAGGACAAGAGGATAAAAAGTCACCTTCAAGCTTGGCCATGAAAAGATTTGCATATTGTGGTGCCATTTTGCTTCCCATTGCTGTGCCAGTCTCCTGTAAATATATGTTGTCATCAAATGTAAAGTAAATGTGCGTGAGGATGAATTTTGTGAGTTCTACCACAGAGTCAGCATCAATCCCTGTGTTCTCCAGGAAGGTTTTGCAGGCATTTAATCCATCCTGGTGTGGGATGTTGCTGTACAGAGATTTCACATCCATGGTGGCGAGGATGGTTCCTTCTGGTAGAGGACCTATTGCTGACAGTTTATTCAATAGGTCAGTTGTGTCCTGAATGTAGCTGGGTGTCTCTTTTACCAGGGATTTGAGAACACTCTCTATACACCCAGAAATTTGTTCGGTGAGGGTGCCCACACATGAAATGATTGGTCTTCCTGGATTCCTGATTTGTGAATTTTGGGAAGCATGTAGTGCTTGTTCTTGGACTTTCTGGTATTAGGTCATCAGCTCCTAAGGATATGTCAGGTAGTCAAGAAAACAGTCTGTTTAATTCCTTGTGATAGTCCTGTGTGGGGTCAGACTGCAATTTCTTGTAGTAGCGTGTGTCCATCAGTTGTCTGTTTGCTTCCTTCCAGATTTGTTCATCATGACTATTGCACCACCCTTGTCTGCAGGTTTAATGATGATTTCTTTGTTGGTTTTCAAAGACTGTATGACCCTTCTCTTCTGGGCATTGACGTTGGATGGTTGACTCTTGTGTATATAAAATAGTGGATTTTACCAAATGTGTGAAAGTGTCTATATATTTATCCAAATGTGAGTTACGGTGAGATTCAGGTGTCCAGTCTGACCTTTACTTGGTTGGCATGATTCCTCTTCCTTCAGCCCAATTGGGTTCAGAGTCCTCTTTGTCGCTGTAAAACTCCCTTAGGCGTAGTCTCCTGAAGCATTCCTCAATGTCACTGCACAGTATAATTTTATCCAGAGCTTTAGTAGGACAAAATGAGAGTCCCCTAGAAAGCACAGCAAGTTCCACTTTGTTGGGTTTGTAATCCAAAAGGTTGATGACACAATTAGATGCTTTTTGACAGGAGAAGTTGTGCAAGTTGTCAGGATTTCTCTTTGTTTTGTTTGTATTGAGTCCTGAATTGATGTGCAATCTATGTAATGTCTTTTCCTTGTTACGAATTAGACGAATTTGTAATTTATGGTAATATTGTTGTCATTTCTGTTCCATGGCTTCTGTAACTGTGTTCTTCCGTGTTTCCAATACCCCCTGGATGTTACTTTTGATGCTGTAGAAGACATGCAAAAGGTGGTTCCTTAGCCTCTCAGAGGTCCAGTGACAAAGGTTTCGTGCATAATAAGTATTATAGGTAAGCAGAAGTGGATTTGTAATCCAGAGTCCTTTGGGAATCAGATTCTCCTTCTTGCGTTTGGATAGGAAAAATATGTCACTGTCCATAAAGATTCGGTACATTCTGGTATCCTCCATTTTGATAAGGTAAAAAATGTTTGTACCGTGTTAGCCAATAGATAGAAAAGCATTACCATCTTTTCAATTCGCCATTAAAAGATATCAACCATGAGGACTCTCAGATTCCAATATTTTTCTATCTACTTGCTAACACTGTACAAAGTATCTTTTCTCTGCACTTTTTCAGAATTACATATACCTGTCTGCAATTGTGCACCTAATGAATGCTTCATGCTGTCTATTCTTCAGGATCTGGTGACTTGTTCTCCTTAAGATATCTTGGTGACAAATATTGCACTTCGCAACCTCTAATACATCAGAGCCAAGAGATACGATCTTGTCAATTCCGCCAACACATGACGTTCCACACTCCCAGGTAGTACATAAGGTCAGCTTAGTGCAGCTTTACACTGACACCCCCTGTCCACATGGGCAGAGGGAGTTATAGAGAGTGTCACACACAAGTCTTGCGTGACACCACACTCACTCATGACCCGAACAGACTGGAAGACTCTTTGCACTGCCCCAGTGAAACAGAGACCACCCAGCCTGCTTGAGCTGCCACCAGTTCCTCGTTAAGTATAAGCCTGATCCGCTACAGTTTTTATTGGTCCAGAAACCAACCCTGGTAGGTACTAAACAAGAACAGAGACATATGGGTTCGTGTACCGAAATAAAAGAGAAATAAACCCTACCATTTTATATTTAATCGCCTTAGGGGCACACTAGAAATAGCAATATATACACAATGGATTTACAGATATTACAGTCAAATATGCAAATAAAGATGGTAGGATATAAAAGGTATATGCAGTCAAATGTAAGTCAGTTACCGGTTTCTTGTTGCTGGAGGCCACACAGAGGCAGTGTAGAGCCTCAGGATTTTCTTTCTTACTCCCAACACATAGCGTTACCATACCCCCTTGAAAGTGAACAACTGAAGGAAGATGGTCAGTTGCTTTTAACTTCTAAGATGGTCACTTCCTCTCCACCTTTAGGCTGTCCTTGACTTCCCTCCTCTTGGGTTTTGAGCTGAAATATCCCTAAAAGTTATTATGGGTCATAACTTCCTTCTGGGAGGTCCGAGGGGAACGGTTCTGGTGCCATTGGACCAGGCTGGAACTCTTCTATGCTTAGAGATGAAACAGTTTCCCTACTTGGCTTCTTCTAGCTGTTCTCCATATCTCCTCACCACATGGTGCTAAGAAAAATCTGAAACTAGACGTGTGTGCAGCTTGCTCTCATGAGTTCAGGAATATACTCAGTGTATGTCTAGGATATACAGTACCTCGATAATTCATATTAATATGCCAGTGCCAATGTGGCTGAGAATTTTGTCTTTCATTTTGTGGGAAGAGCAGCTTTCTCACCCCTATTTCCTCCAACTTCCCTGTTAGTATTTGTCTGCTAGAGGAGGGTCCTGAGCTCCAAAAGGGGCCTCTTTCTAGAGTTAATTAAAAATGACAACTATCTGCCAGTGAGACCATTGGAGGGAAACGATAATAAGTGCAAGAAATATCTATAACTTACAAACATAGATTTCTTGGGGACTTATGACTGATTGGCAAGTTTGAATAATGTATCCCATATTCGTCACAGTTTATCACAATTACTTTTTTTTCCCCATAAATCATCAATTTTATTATTACACTTTGATAAAAAAAAAAAAAGAGGAAAAAAAAGACACTAAGGTGGTCATAGAGATCCAACTATTAAATTAGCATTACCAGCCAATTACTACATATAAAATAGTCACAAAAAAGCTAAATATTTAAATACCATTTATTACAAATTTTGCTTTAAAAAAATATCTTCCCAAAAAACAACCCCGGCATTTACAATCAGCGACCTCAAACAGCAACGTCAGCTCTCGGCATGTGTTGAAGAAAAGGTACACTGCATCCCGAAAGCCGAATAAGCTTCATCCCTCAGGGGTTAATAACCAAATTTGCTGACACGTTTGTGGGTCTGTTCATGGGCAACCTCATTTGTGCAAGAAAAGATAAATGAAGCCGTGCGTGGCTCTCATGCCACTATTCACTCCTATACACAAAAACAACATTTCAATTAGCGGAGGGAGATTAGTCCATTGTAAGGAGTTTATCTCACTCCACTAATGTTCATGGTAATTCCGTTTACAATTACTCTCTGCTAAAGCGAGTCTTTGAGAAAGGAGAAATGACTGTGAATGAAGGGAGCTGCATCCAAAGTAAATGTGCTCCAAAAACGCAGAATTCCAGGTGTCCACTTTTTTTGGCAAAACCTCCTGAAGTAAGGCTGGTTTTACACTACCGTTTTTTGCAAACCCCTCGGATCCCCCAAATGATGCAGCTGGATGCACCTGCATCAGTATTATCACTGATACGGTCTCACCAGTGTGGGAGCAGCCCGTTACATCCGGTTGATTACCTTTTTTTCCTGGATCCGGTTGTAAATGACACACCTCGACGCACAGTTGCACAAAACAGCTGTAGTCCCAGCCCCTTCCTCCCACGCCCTCTCTCCTGCACACTCTTCTAACATTGTAATGGCTTTTAATTAAGCTTTGAACAAAACTGGATTTTATATGGATGAGTGCCAGTCTCCTTACTGGACCTCTTCTGTGGCTCCCTTCCCTGCGATCTGGGCATGGACAGTCCTAAAACTCCGATCTGGCATCCGGATACACTGGGATCCAGAGTGCGGCTTACATAGAGCTCCATTTTAATTCTTCCTGCATTTCCCCAAATCCGGATTTTCACGGTTTTTGACACGTAGACCAAAAAATGCATCATGGTAGATTTTTGCTCTCAAGGAAAAAGACGTGACTGCCCAGATCAGGGGAAAACTAAAAAACTGAATGCACCCCCAAGTTCCTGTGGCCCCATTGAAAGTCAATAGGGCCAAAAACGAATGCAGGTGCATACAGTTTAAGCTGGAAACACACGGATGCCAAAAAAACGGGAGTGTGACACCAACCTAAGAGCCAAATCCTTCTGCAACCTTCCCAGAAGCAACACTTCCCAAAAACCATTTCTTGTGAAGGAGATGTCAATAAGGAGTTGAGGTGGCAAGGAGCAGAAGGAGTTGGAGTGTAGACTGCTTATTCCCTTGGGAATTCTTGCCCTAAAGTTAGCACCATTGACCTAGTGCCAGACAATACTAAAATGTTAAACTTAGTGGCACTCATCCAAATAAAATTCAGTTTCATTCAAAGCGTAATTAAAAGCCAGTACAATGTTATAAGAGTGTGCAGGGAAGAGGGTGTGTGAGGAAGGGGCGAGGACTACAGCTGTTTTGCGCAACTATGGCATGGACCATAACGGTAAATAAATAGAAAAGTACCTCACTGTGTCCTTATTAGTTGTATAATCCGCCTTATTGGTGAAGGTCTCCAGCCACAGCTTTGACTCAGATATATAGTATATAGTGACGAGTCCCATATTGATTAAAATCTTCATCTTTATTAAACAAGATTAAAATATCATAGTGGTTGTATTATTGTCTCAACACTTTTCTGACAAGCATGTCCATAGTCACTATGATATCTTAATCTTGTTTAATAAAGATGAAGATTCTAATCAATATGGGACTCGCCACTATATACGTTATATTGTACGGACCAGTAGAAGTGCAGTTGCACAAAACAGCTGTAGTCCCCGCCCTCTCCCCTGCACACTTTTCTAACATTGTACTGGCTTTTAATTAAGCAGGATTTTACATGAACGAGTTCCACTCTCTTTACCGGACGTCATTCGTGGTCCCCTTCGCCGGGAATGCAGCACCGCCTGAGTGATATGTGGATCCAGCGTCTCTCCAGAGGTCTACTGGACGGTGTGTGCCTTTAATAACCCTTTGGTTGTCATGCCGGTGGTGCCGATATTGCTTTAATTTCTTGTTGTTCTGAAAATTTTAAACTTAATTTTTTCTTAAATGAAAAATGTTGTGCTGTTCACCGTGCAGCATACACTGTATACTGTTCACCGTGCAGCATACACTGTATACTGTTCACCGTGCAGCATACACTGTATACTGTTCACCGTGCAGCATACACTGTATACTGTTCACCGTGCAGCATACACTGTATACTGTTCACCGTGCAGCATACACTGTATACTGCTCACCGTGCAGCATACACTGTATACTGCTCACCGTGCAGCATACACTGTTACTGTCACCGTGCAGCATACTGTATACTGCTCACCGTGCAGCATACACTGTATACTGCTCACCGTGCAGCATACACTGTATACTGCTCACCGTGCAGCATACACTGTATACTGCTCACCGTGCAGCATACACTGTATACTGCTCACCGTGCAGCATACACTGTATACTGCTCACCGTGCAGCATACACTGTATACTGCTCACCGTGCAGCATACACTGTATACTGCTCACCGTGCAGCATACACTGTATACTGCTCACCGTGCAGCATACACTGTATACTGCTCACCGTGCAGCATACACTGTATACTGCTCACCGTGCAGCATACACTGTATACTGCTCACCGTGCAGCATACACTGTATACTGCTCACACGTGCACGTCATACACTGTGTACTGTTCACCTGCTCTGTTTTTGCCTCATATTTTGAACAGTGCTTTACAGTAACAGCAAAGTCAATGAGATTTCTAAAACCTCATGCACACGCTGCCTGTTTTGTTTTTCTTGCAGATTTTTTTTCAGCAATTTTGTCACATTTTTTGCCCTTTAAATGAGAAAAAGCAAGTAAAAATGCCTTAAAAATGCACTAAAGGATAATTATGTGTATTAACTGAAAAATCTGCTTCCAATACTCAGCATCTGCACAGAGCCTGACATGTTGTCTTTACTCTGAAGGTTGTGATGATGGTGCTGATACAAAACCTATGTTGTTTTTTATGTTTTCTACCTTTCCATAAGATCTGAAATAAATGTTATGATTTTATGTTGCATTTTTTTTCATCAACATTGCTTTCAAGGGCTTATTTTTTTGGCAAGTGGAATTTGTTTTCATTGGCTCCAGCAATACATGATAATATTCATCTTCTTTTTTTATTTCTTTATTTTCACATTAGAAACCATTTTAAATATATAAAACACTCTGTTTTTTTATGTTTTAAATGTTTTTTCAATTTTTCTTTTAGCCTTACCAAATTATTTCAAAATCTGTGACCTTGATCACTCAAAAATAATACACTGCAGTACTTGGGTATTGCAGTGTATTATGCCTGTTAGGCTGGAAACACACTGTCCGAGTGACATGCGAGTTACTCGCACGAGTCTCAGATCATTCACCCGGCACGGCCCCTGCCTCTTTGGACGGGATACTGTCAGTGGTATGTTTTCCTATATAGCTCCACTGCTCCCGTCCAGAGAGACGGAGGCCATCCCAGGTGAATGATCCGAGACTCATGCGAGTAACTTTCATGTCACTCGGACATTGTGTTTCCAGCCTTTGCATAGCCCTGACAGGTGTGCTGCTAGAACCAACTTCTGGTGGGATGATAACAGTTGTCAGCCATGGGATCATTGTTAGGCTATGTTCACGTACCCAGTAAGTGTCTATTAGGGCAGAGATTCACTATGCGAGATGCAAGCGTGATAGTCGCATGAGTCTTGCATTACTCACCCGGAACGGCCTCTGCCTCTATGAACGTGAACGTGTCAGCTGCTTGTGCTTCTATGCAGCTCCACACTCCCATCCAGAGACGAAGGGACTGTTCCAGGTGAAAAACGCAACTCATACGAGTACCAAGCATGCATCTCGCATAGTGAGTCTCTGCCCTAATAGATGATTACTGGGTGTATGAACTTAGCCTAAGGGCCACGTCACACACAGAGATAATTGTGCAGATATTGTTCGCAGATCTCTGGTTGCAGTGAAATCATGGACACATTGTCCCATTTTGTGGCCGTGTACAAATGCAACAATGAGTCCATGATTTCACTGCAACCAGAGATCTGCAAACAATATCTGCACAGATATCTGTGTGTGTGACGTGGCCCTAACAAAGGGCCCATAACTGGCATCTGTTATCATCCCACCAGAGGCTTGGGCTAGACCAAGCACACCTGTCAGAGTCAAGGCCCAGTTACACACCCAGATGATTGTGCAGAGATTGTTGGCAGATCTCTGGTTGCAGTGAAATCATGGAAACATTGTTCCATTTTGTTGCTGTGTACAATGGAGCAATCTGTCCATGATTTCACTGCAACCAGAGAGAGATCTGCGAACAATCTCTGCACAATCATCTGGGTGTGTAACTGGGCCTTGACTCTAACAGGCAGTGAGTCTCTACAGTTAGAATGGACCCAGCAGCAATCCGTTGCCAAACATTTGTGCAGACACAACTTTTTTGTCTGTTTTTAAAATACTGGTTTCAAGTTCATTTAAAGATTGTCCAACAACATTTGGACAACCCTGTGAAATACTGGGCGATTGTGCAAACTTTAAACGCTCTTGAACACGCTTTTTGATCAGCAATGGAGTCTTGTGTGGTGAGCGTGCATACAGGAGTGTGCATACAGGCCATGGAGCTTGAGTGCATTACTTATTGTTTTCTTTGGGACAATGCTACCTGCTGTTTCCAGGTCTTTGGCCTAGTTCACATCTAATGCACCTGTGCGCTTGGCTGCCCTGCCTGCCCTGCGCTAGCGCAAATGCCAATGCAGGTGCATTTAGGGGCAGCTGCAGCCAAGTGCATAGGTGCATGGATGCACCGCACCTGCACTCGGTTGCGCTCGGTGCCCCCATTACCTTCTATGGCCAGGCGCAGCCGAGTGCAGGAGCTGACATCCCTGAAGCGTGAGTGTGATTGTGCTGACGTCACCACCGCATGCACTTAGTCAGACGGACCTGGAAATGCGAAATGTGATGTTTCTGGGTGCATCTGGAGAAGCGCATGCGCTGTGACGTCAGCGCAGTCACGCTCGCACTTCGGGGATGTCGGTTCCTGCGCTCGACTGCGTCTGGCCATAGAAGGTAATAGGGGCACCGAGTGCAACCGAGCGCAGGAGCAGTGCATCCATGCGCCTCTGCGCTTGCCTGCAGTTGCCTCAAACTGCACCTGCGCCTTCATTTGCACTAGCGCTGGGCAGGGAGGCCAGGCAAGCGCAGAGGGCGCATAGATGTAGAAAGGGCCTTTCTGTATCTCTCCACAAGTGGTTATTGGCTCTTGGACAACTCTTCTGAGAATTATTTTCACTTCTTTATCTGAAATCTTGTGGGGAGCACCTGGTCGTGGCCAGCTTATGGTGAAATTATGTTCTTTTCACTTCTTGGTTATGGTCACAAAAGTACTCACTAGAACCTTCAGTAATTTAAAAATGATTCTGTAACCAATGCCATCAACATGTTTTGCAACAATTAGGCTGTGCCAGCTCACTGGTTTTACTCATCATGAGATGTTTCTTGTGTGGCACCTTGGTAATGAGACACCTTTTTATAGGCATCAATTGAACCCACTGATATTATTTTTGACTAATGGCAGGATTGCTTTCTAATTACTGATAGATTCCATTTGGTGTCATGACTTTCCATGGCTCTTAGGCTGGCTTCACACTACGGCTGGGATCTGATCCGTGGCTGTCCGCTCGAGGCAGACAGCTGCGGACCGGTTCAGCACACAGAACTGGAGGGCTAATTTGCCCTCCGGTCCGGTGTGCAGCCGGCGCAGCTGCCGCCGCTGATAACTCGGGACCGCGGGGAGCTAGCTGCGGTCCTGAGCTGTCAGGAGGGGCCGGCGCTGAGCTTCAGCACCATGGAGCTGTCCCCTCTGACAGTTCAGGACCGCGACTTGCTCCCCGCGAGCCGCAGTCCTGACTCATCAGCGGCGGCAGCTTCGCTGGCTGCACACCGGACCCGAGGGCAAATTAGCCCTCCAGTTCTGTGTGCTGATCCGGTCCGCGGCTGTCTGCCTTAAGCAGACAGCCACGGATCGGATCCCAGCCATAGTGTGAAGCCAGCCTTAGCACCTTTCTTTTTGCATGTGTTCAATCCTTTTCTCTGTGTCATTTCTCATTATTACATATAACTTAATTTATGGACATCAACGTTTTGATTTCCTTCCTGTGTGGATTGGATGGGTTGTTACCGACATCTAGTGAGACATTTATGCCCATAACACCTTTACACATATATTTACTTAGAAAATTGGTGACAATTCAATATGTATTTCACCTATTTTATATATGAATGTCAGAATATTTAGGTTTTTTTTTTTAAATTGCCTTAAAAAATTATAGAATTGCTCTTTTTTAGTTCATTGATCTTCCTAAGACTGGAATACTTAGGCTGCTGCTCATTTACTGTTGACTAATCATTTGTCCGAAAGTGGGGAGAGGGAAACTAGTGGTGGCTGTAAGCCATAATCATCAACATTAACATAAATAAACACTTGAAATAGAAAAATATTGGAATGTGAGAGTCCTCAGTGGTTGATACCTTTTAATGGCGAACTGAAAAGATGGTAAACAATAGCAAGCTTTCAGGACACTATGGCCCCTTTGTCAGACTGGTAATGATACAAATGAACTTGAAATAAACTTGTAACAGATCACTCTGTGTTCTCTATATAATATATGGGTTTCACTTTATGAACTTTTTGATGATATTCTAATTCATTGAGATGCAGCTGTATGTAAAATAACAAATCCAATACAAATACCCCAATCCATGTTAGGCTGTATGCACACAATCAGGAATTGCTGCGTTTTGGATGCAGCATATTTCTGCTGTGCATTGTACAGTACCAGCACAGTGGATGATTTGTAGAAATCCCATCCTCACTGTGCTTCTCCCCTCCGCAGTGGTGTGGGTCGCTGGACTTCCGCATCTCTGCAGCATGTTCATTTATTGCTGGAGGCGACCTCCAGCGCCGTGCACTGAACTCAGATCGTGGCCACAGGGCAGCTGCACTCACCCTGCGTTCACCCCCAGCTTCCTACAGGTCCAGATACACCGCATCCAATACATAGCACCTCCGCATTGTGTGCACGTACCCTTACACGCACGGCTCAGTCTTCAGTTCAGCCACCTCACTCACTCTGGGAAAGTGAATGTTGTCAATCTACATAGGGTGGGCGGCAAGGGATGATAATTGAGGGGTAGAACAATGCACTGTATGCGCCAATCGGCCTCATTTGCATAATACATAACGTTAATATTCTGCACATTAAAGAGACAAATGCACTACATGTGTATGTATCTGTTATCGGAGCCACGTCCCCTGTATGACCGTCTGAGTTCTGGAGATGACAGACCGCCCTTTAATAACACATCATTCTCTGACAATTATTCACGGCTTTCCCTTGGACTGCGTCATGTGGACATTGTGACCCTTTAATTGTAGAATTCGACACCTTAACGAGATAGAATTCTGGCGTCCTGTAATTAAGTATCCAGGACACGAGGGACTGGGGATTATCCTTATTACTTGGGAAATAATGCATCGGGAGCTTTAATACAGCACATTGCGGGGGAGAAGCTGAGACAGTTTTCTTAATTGCTCTTTCTAGAAAAAAAAAGAGAAAAAAAGGATTCTACAAAATGTGAATCTGCCGTGGGATGAGTCAGATGATCTCTGAATCCAGGACATGGGGGGCCGCACTGTAATGATGTAATGTTACAGATCTGTTTAATGAGTCAGCGCTTAACATTGATGTACAAAGCTGGGCCATGCCACCGATCAGATCAGATTAGCAACAGCAAAGCTCAATGAAAACACAACAGCAAAGCTCGCTGAGAATACAACAGCAAAGCTCACTGAAAACACAACAGCAAAGCTCACTGAGAATACAACAGCAAAGCTCACTGACAACACAACAGCAAAGCTCGCTGCGAACACAACATCAAAGTTCACTGAAAACACAACAGCAAAGCTCGCTGAAAACACAACAGCAAAGCTCACTGAGAATACAACAGCAAAGCTCGCTGAAAACACAACAGCAAAGCTCGCTGAAAACACAACAGCAAAGCTCACTGAAAACACAACAGCAAAGCTCACTGAAAACACAACAGCAAAGCTCACTGAGAATACAACAGCAGAGCTCACTGAAAACACAACAGCAAAGCTCACTGAGAATACAACAGCAAAGCTCACTGAAAACACAACAGCAAAGCTCACTGAAAACACAACAGCAAAGCTCACTGAAAACACAACAGCAAAGCTCACTGAAAACACAACAGCAAAGCTCACTGAAAACACAACAGCAAAGCTCACTGAAAACACAACAGCAAAGCTCACTGAAAACACAACAGCAAAGCTCACTGAAAACACAACAGCAAAGCTCACTGAAAACACAACAGCAAAGCTCGCTGAGAATACAACAGCAAAGCTCGCTGAAAACACAACAGCAAAGCTCACTGAGAATACAACAGCAAAGCTCGCTGAAAACACAACAGCAAAGCTCACTGAGAATACATCTGCAAAGCTCACTGAAAATACAACAGCAAAGCTCACTGAAAACACAACAGCAAAGCTCACTGAAAACACAACAGCAAAGCTCACTGAAAACACAACAGCAAAGCTCACTGAAAACACAACAGCAAAGCTCACTGAAAACACAACAGCAAAGCTCACTGAGAATACAACAGCAAAGCTCGCTGAAAACACAACAGCAAAGCTCGCTGAAAACACAACAGCAAAGCTCGCTGAAAACACAACAGTGTATGTGTGGCACCCCATGGGTTAATGTGCCACAATAACATCACATGGGTTCTCTCTCCCACTACACACTGACAAACACTACCACCTCTGGGCAATAGAGGGAGCACCTCCTGCTCCCTTATATACACTTGCCCATGAGGGAGAGCTCAGTTCAGCTCGCAGCAGGGCTGAGGAAAGGACACAGAGCAGAGTTAGCTCAGTGCAGACCTAGAAAGGGTCAGAGGAACAAGGAGAACGAAAGACAGAGGAACACGTCTGGGAGCTGGAGTGACACCATCACTTGCCCAGAAGTAAGCACAGAGAGACGGACACCGGATCCGGTACTGTGTCTGGCACCCACAGCACAGCGAATCCAGGAACAGCGGGATCTCTAGATACCCCCTAGTACCAGAGTGAAGCAACACGGAGGGGTCAGTGCAGCATAGAGGACCCAAGTTGCCTAGCCAAGTGGTACCAGCAGCATACAGAGAGAGACGTGAGGAATCCCAGCAGCTTAGCTCGAAGCAGCAGCTCAGGACACACACACACGGTGCAGCACAAGGAGGCCAACGACCCGGACAGGGTGTGGGGAGAGAGCCCAGCTCCATTACAGACTCCGTGGACTATAATCTGCAATAATATCAGCAGTAAAGCTTTGGAAAACAACTTTGGAGTCTGTGTAGTGATTGCGACCTTTGCTCCAGATTCAGCACAGAGACAATTCCTCCCTGCAGATCCAGCCTGTCAGCTCTGCAGCATCAGGACAAGAAGGGAATTACAGTATCAACTAAACGTAAGTGTGTGTGTCCTCCAACTCTTCTCCACCATCTATAACCCCAATAGACTTTAACCTTTACTGCCCCGGGGGATACAGTTCCCCCCACTGGAACTATACCACCTCCGCTGCCCTCACATCACCCCCGGAGGTTCTGCAGCAGCGGCGGCCCCCATTACTGGCCGCATCAAGTGGGTGGCGTCACCCGTGACATAATCCCTTGTAAATAATCCCCTTTTATTGTGCTGAGCCAGGGACACGGTCCGGACCAGGCCACCAGTGACATCCCCAGCAGCAGACCGGTCCGGTACCGAGTACCCCACGTCCCTTGGGGCTCCACAACCTGGCGTCACGAACAGGATCTACCCGGTCCAAAAGAATTGGACCCAGTGCGCCATCTGAACTGTATATTTGAGAATCCGCCATTTTGGAGCGCGCGGCGCGCGGGAAAGAAAGGGGGCGGTACCCTGCATTGGCGCGAACCCAGCCTCCTCGCTTGGTGCTGACGACATCCGGCGGGGAAAGAGATCCCTGCTGCGCCCCGGAACCTCCCAGAGCCATCCGGACGGAAGCGGAAAACGGAGGGCGCATATTAACTAAGGGGGCCCAAGATGTCGCAGGCCGTGCACAAGGCGGCGGCGGAGTAGCCGATGGAGCTGCAGCGCCGGTCACCAGCAATAGTACCCGGCGGTGCAGCGGCGCAAGGAACAGCATCCATAATGCCATTCCTGATGCCGTATACTCCAGGGGCAATGTGGCTGCCCCAATACTCGGTGAGCCTAATACTTTAACTGACTTTATGCAAAAGATTAAAGAGTACTATGTGATGTATCCCCTCACTGAAGCCCAGCGTGTAGGATGATAATGGGACAGTTAACGGGCAATGCACGGCGTGAGGTGGCGTCCTGGCTGGACACAGATAAGGACACTGTAGAACATCTAGCAGCCAGACTGAAAGCAACTTTTGAATCTGCTGTTGATGCCCGGGCTAAGATGAGGTTCTTTGCATGCCACCAGAACCTAAACAGAGTGCCAGAGACTTTGCCTTGAACTTGCAGGAAGCACTCAAAGCCCTTAAGCTGGCAGAACCTGCTTTAGCCCCGGGAGCTGATAAAATGCTATTTGACCAATTTATTGAGGGCCTCCATTCCCCTTCCCATCGAGGACAGTTAAGCATGGTACTGCTGCAGAACCCTGACATGACATTTACTGAGCTGAAGGATAGAGCTATCCGTCTGCAGCAGCTGGAAGAGCCAAGGGAATTAACATCTGTGCTTGACACTGCAGCAGCACCTCAGCAGCGGAAACGCCAGCGACATCTGCTATGTCAACGACTGCTGCTGAGGCCGGAGACTATATCTCAAATGCAGCCATCAACCAAAAGCTAGATGCCCTGACAGACACCGTGATCTCCATGGCCAAGGTCATCAAGGAACTGCGAGAGTCAAAACCTGCACCCAAGATCGAGTTGGCGACCAGCAGAGAGGATGTTCCGTGGATGAGGCCCAGAAGATACCCAGCAGCAAGAGGACGACCCAGCGATCGCTACCAACCAGATGGACAGCCCGTCTGCCGCCGTTGCCAGAAACCAGGCCATTTTGCTCGAGAGTGTCCTTTAAACGACGATACCTTGGGCAGGCGGGCCGCTCCCCAGGAATGAACGATCAAGGCCCCTCAGCCTGGTATGACAAATTCGTGGGAGGAAAGCCGGTGATCCCTATTGTGTTGGATGGCATCCCTTCAGTGCCTTGCTGGATACGGATCCCAAATAACATCCATCCCACATGTTCTATATAAAAGGTACTGGGCTGATTCAGACATTACTAATGCGCCAGATGGGCTTTAATTTGATATATGGGCTGGTAATGGATTGATAATACCAAAGGTTGGATTTAGAGAGATGAATATTCAGGTTGGGAAGGTAGAATTGCAGAAACAGGGTATATAATCGTAGATGTCGACCGGCGAGGCCGTGAACCCGTGATGGTGGTAGGAATGAATGTCATTGAGAAATGTTTTTCCGAAGTGTTAAGTGTTTTGCAGCAAATCGCCGAGACTGCCGGAACAGGACAACAGAGGCTTCTGCACAAAGAGATCAAAGCCCTGATGTTGAAGCAGCAGGTAGAAATCTCCGGAGGTGAGATCGGCAGTGTCAGAGTAAGTGACCAATACCCATCGTAATTCCTCCCAAAACTGAAATGTTGGTGTGGTGCAGAGCCGCAATAGGCATTAAAGGGCAAGATTATCAGGCCCTGGTAGAACCCGTGTACTCAGACAGTAGACCGACCATACTCACTGCTAGAGGGGTGGTTGACGTACACAGGGGAAGAGTGCCATTACGCCTATTGAACTGCGGAGAAGATGAGGTCACATTACCAAAGTATGCTACCATGGCTAAATTGTACACGGTTGATAACAACAACATCACCGTCGCTGAGCCCTTGAACCCGTCATGTCAGCGGATGACAATGGCTCAGAGGAGAAGCTGGAGGATTGGTGCCAAAAGTTGCATGTAGGTACCAGTTCTACACCTCCCCGTCACAAGCATGGAGTATACCGGGTAGTGAAAGAATATGAGCAGATATTCAGCAAACACCCGTTAGACTTTGGGCAGATCAAAGGGGTAGAGCACACTATACCCACAGGTAACCATCAACCTATAAAAGAAAGGTATAGACCTTATCACCAGCTCACTACCAAACCACCAAAGAATGCTCAGAGAAATGAAATCTGCAGGGGTAATAAGAGACAGTTGTAGCCCCTGGGCAGCACCTCTAGTGTTAGTTAAAAAGAAGGATGGGACCATGAGGATGTGCGTAGATTACCGGCAGATTAATCGCATCACACATAAGGACGCATACCCATTACCTAGGATTGAGGAGTCATTAGCTGCATTAAAATCTGCTAACTACTTTTCCACCCTTGATCTGACTAGTGGGTACTGGCAGGTTCCTGTGGCCGAGGCCGACAAGGAGAAGACAGCGTTTACTACGCCGATGGGCCTCTGTGAGTTCAATTGTATGCCGTTCGGACTCTGCAACGCACCCGGGACCTTCCAACGTCTGATGGAGAGCTGCCTAGGACACAAAAACTTTGAAACTGTCCTACTGTACCTAGATGACGTCATAGTATATTCGAAGACGTATGAGCACATCTACAAGACCTGGCAGAAGTGTTCGAAGCTTTATCGAAATATGGCATGAAAATCAAGCCATCCAAGTGTCACCTTCTCAAACCAAAGGTACAGTACCTGGGACATGTCGTGAGTTCAGAGGGAGTAGCACCGGATCCTGATAAAGTCACAGCGAATAAGGGATTGGCCAAGACCTACGAACGTGAAAGAAGTGAGGCAATTCCTGGGCCTGGTAGGCTATTATAGAAGATTTATCCGAGGATTCACGAAGCTAGCAGCTCCTCTGCAAGACATTCTGGTAGGACGATCAAAGAAGACTTCAAACTGTAATTCCCTGGCATGGTGGGATGAGGAAAGAGAAGATTCCTTCAATAGCTAAAAAGTGCGCTGAGGGAGAAGAGATCCTGGCATACCTGATTACCATCAACCATTCATTCTTTACACGGATGCCAGCAACGTGGGACTGGGAGCAGTATTGTCCAGAAGCAAGGAGGCAAAGAAAGAGTTATTGCCTTTGCAAGCAGGAAGCTCCGGCCTACAGAACGAAATCCCGAGAACTACAGCTCCTTCAAGTTAGAGCTACTAGCAGTAGTCTGGGCTGTAACCGAACGCTTTAAACATTACTTGGCAGGTGCAGAATTCACCATCTACACGGATAACAACTCGTTGACTCACCTGGACACAGCCAAATTAGGTGCTCTGGAGCAGCGATGGATAGCCCGGCTATCTAACTACAACTTTTGTCATCAAATATCGGGCAGGCCGCAAGAATGGGAATGCAGAGCCTTATCCCGATGCCGCACCTGAAAGACGTGGAAGAGGAACCGAAGAGTTGGAAGAGATTGAACTACCGGCCTTTCATCGTTCAAGGGTAGAAGATTATCGACCCGGCATCTACCAAAAGAAACAGAAATAAACTTAACCCGTTAAGACACTACGATGGGCTGAAACCCAAGATACTGATCCAGCCGTGAAGCTAGTGAAAGAACTGCTTACGCAACAACATGCACACCCTGGATCAGAATGCCCCAGCTGAAGCTATACAGCTATGGAATGATAAAGGCAAGTTGTTCCTGCATCAAGGGAAGCTCTGTAGACGATTTACCAATCCCAAGACGCATGAACTGGTCTGGCAGATAATCGTGCCCAAGCGAGACACTCAAATGGTCTTAGAGGCTTATCATGACAACGCAGGTCATTTCGGATGGAAGAAGTTAGAAGCAATCCTGAGAGACAGATTCTATTGGGTTGGCATGAGAGGATCCATTGAACTATGGTGCAGAAGATGTGCCGCATGCAACCTCAGAAGGAAAGATCTACAGAAAGCTCCACTTCACCAATAATAACCAAGCAGCCTCTTGAACTAGTCGCTTAGATCACGTCAAGTTGTCACCAAGCCGGTCAGGCTATGTCTATGCCCTAACCATCGTGGATCATTACTCACGCTTCTTAGTGGTGGTACCAGTCAAAGACTTGACAGCGAAGACTGCAGCAAAAGCATTCCAGACGCATTTCTGTATACCACATGGTTACCCAGAACAAGTCCTTGCAGACCAAGGTCCAGCTTTTGAATCAGAACTATTCAAGGAATTCTGCAATATGTACGGTTGCAAGAAGATTCGCACGACGACGTATCATCCCCAAACAAATGGTCTATGCGAGAAAATGAATCATATCGTAATCGAACTGTTAAAGACCTTACCAGAATCAGAAAGAAACCAGTGGCCAGATAAATTACCTGATTGGTAGACTTATACAACCATGTCCCCGTGAGTTCTACAAACTGCACTCCAGCTTATCTTATGCGTGCAAGACCGGTAAGCTACCAATTGATCTCGAAATGGGATTGAAAAACCAGATACAGAATTGAAAGAAACAGATTGGGATATCCAAACATCAGAAACATATCACCAAGTGCAAGAATGTGTAGAGAGAAACTTACAACAGGCAAGAGCAAGACAAGAGAAACCTTTCATAAACATGCTCAAGCAATGCCATTACAAGAAGGTGATCAAGTTCTCAAGAGAAAGAGACGTAAAGCAAACTGGATAATCAGTGGGAACATCCCATACACAGTACTACCATCTAACCAAGACAATGTAAAAACCTATTTGATAAGCAAAGATGAAGGAAGAACCTCACAAGTCGTATCTCGTGATCAACTAAATTGTGTCCTGAAACACTGAAGACACTGAAGTCATGAACCCGTACAGGTCCAACCTATCCAAGAGAAAGAAAAAGAAGAAGTATTCCACACGGTACTAGGAGATTTTCCTAAAACATGGCCAAATTACCATGGAGCAGTTGTCGTACCAATGATTCACTTCAATGATGGACTCAAAACCAGAACCTGTGTTACCAGAACCGTGTTACCAGAACCCGTGGTTACCTGAAGAAGACCCAAGACTTGAAGAACTGGAAGTAGAATCCGAAGAGGAAGAACAAATTCCTGGTCCCAGTGAACTGCCAGTCCTGCAGTCAGACCTCCATCTACCATAACACCAAGCACCCCAAATAGGTACACGTCCACTCACACTTTCATACTAACTCCACCAACATTGCGCAGATCAGAGCGTAGTACCCAAGGTCAGATACCAGCTAGGTACAAAGATTAAGATCAATTAAATTATAATGTAAATATGTTGTTTGAATATAAAGTTGAATTCAGTGGACAAATGTATATAGTTATTGCAACGTTAACAAAAAGCCCAGTACCTACAGAGACTATCCTGTATGAACTTTGCAATCTCCTTATTTACTTATGGACCATATATACCACGGACTGGTTGTGGTAAGAACTCTCTTGTATATATTCATCAGCCCGGAGGCAATAGACTAAACCTCTGGAAAGACTACTTTTTGACTTTCGAACTCTTTTTCACATTCTAGTGATTTTTGTACTTTTTCATTTTTATGTCTATGTCAATATTAATTGTGTTTAATCGTTGTTTACTTGTTTTTCCACAGTCCCGGAGTACTGTATTTAACTAAGGGGGAATGTGGCACCCCATGGGTTAATGTGCCACAATAACATCACATGGGTTCTCTCCCCCACTACACACTGACAAACACTACCACCTCTGGGCAATAGAGGGAGCACCTCCTGCTCCCTTATATACACTTGCCCATGAGGGAGAGCTCAGTTCAGCTCGCAGCAGGGCTGAGGAAAGGACACAGAGCAGAGTTAGCTCAGTGCAGACCTAGAAAGGGTCAGAGGAACAAGGAGAACGAAAGACAGAGGAACACGTCTGGGAGCTGGAGTGACACCATCACTTGCCCCAGAACTAAGCACAGAGAGACGGACACCGGATCCGGTACTGTGTCTGGCACCCACAGCACAGCGAATCCAGGAACAGCGGGATCTCTAGATACCCCCTAGTACCAGAGTGAAGCAACACGGAGGGGTCAGTGCAGCATAGAGGACCCAAGTTGCCTAGCCAAGTGGTACCAGCAGCATACAGAGAGAGACGTGAGGAATCCCAGCAGCTTAGCTCGAAGCAGCAGCTCAGGACACACACACACGGTGCAGCACAAGGAGGCCAACGACCCGGACAGGGTGTGGGGAGAGAGCCCAGCTCCATTACAGACTCCGTGGACTATAATCTGCAATAATATCAGCAGTAAAGCTTTGGAAAACAACTTTGGAGTCTGTGTAGTGATTGCGACCTTTGCTCCAGATTCAGCACAGAGACAATTCCTCCCTGCAGATCCAGCCTGTCAGCTCTGCAGCATCAGGACAAGAAGGGAATTACAGTATCAACTAAACGTAAGTGTGTGTGTCCTCCAACTCTTCTCCACCATCTATAACCCCAATAGACTTTAACCTTTACTGCCCCGGGGGATACAGTTCCCCCCACTGGAACTATACCACCTCCGCTGCCCTCACATCACCCCCGGAGGTTCTGCAGCAGCGGCGGCCCTCATTACTGGCCGCATCAAGTGGGTGGCGTCACCCGTGACATAATCCCTTGTAAATATTCCCCTTTTATTGTGCTGAGCCAGGGACACGGTCCGGACCAGGCCACCAGTGACATCCCCAGCAGCAGACCGGTCCGGTACCGAGTACCCCACGTCCCTTGGGGCTCCACATATGCAGCTCCTCTGCTGACCCAGCGTGTGTGCAGCTCCTCTGCTGAGCCCGTGTGTGCAGCTCCTCTGCTGAGCCCGTGTATGCAGCTCCTCTGCTGACCCAGCGTGTGTGCAGCTCCTCTGCTGACCCAGCGTGTGTGCAGCTCCTCTGCTGACCCAGCGTGTGTGCAGCTTCTCTGCTGACCCAGCGTGTGTGCAGCTCCTCTGCTGAGCCTGTGTGTGCAGCTCCTCTGCTGAACCAGCGTGTGTGCAGCTCCTCTGCTGACCCCGTGTGTGTGTGGCGCCCCGCAACAAGTGCGTCACAGGAGGGTATTACATCCTGACTGAAGATGCAATAATCTCCGTCTCAGTAATGACATGGTTAATACTCAGAGCTCCATACTCTACATGCACCACTGCAATAGAGGGCCAATTAGGACCTGGTGGGTGGAGTGTAGCAGTACTGTGTAGGAGAAAATTAGGAGAGGATAGTAGTGGTCGCAAGGGAAGGGAACGTAGGAGAAGTGGGCTCTGTACATTGCCGTGCAGCCCTGAAGACCACCGACCGGTTGGCGCCATTATCGGTGCCCTGGACCGGAAATCGGGCGATTACATAAACGGGTTAAAACACACCTGTGCCCACTAAACACCGGATGACTGGTTCCAAGGCGAGCAGACGTCCACCGCCGCTCAGCAAACCAGGAGTGAAGGAATCACTTTCTAGGAGCACCTCACTGCAGCCGCAACTAAGCCGTCTTGCCAGCGGAGTACTCACTATAGGGAACCAGGCTCCCCTCACACTGGGCTATATAACCGGCAGGGAAATTCAAGTAGCCCCCTTGTACCTGAACTGGCGCACTAAGGTGACATCGGCAAATAGAAAAGGTTAGAACAGGAGGAACACCGCGGAGCTCTGAGACAACACCGGTCATTGCTGGGACCACCCGGTCCGTTACCTGTTGACTGTATACCTTGTACCATCTTACCGGTTACAGTAAACACCCGTTATAGAAGAATTTGGTGTCCGTGTCTCCTTCAGAATTGTTCCAACCTACATTTCCAGTACTACAAAGCTGCCATATCCCATCAAGGACAGCTCCTGGCCCCGGGGACTCCCGCTCATCCTGTGGGAAGCGTCCCATCTTGCTGCCGTACATCCCCCGGAGGCCAAAGCAGCGCCGGTGAAATCACCGGAATTCCCGCAGGTGGCGTCACGACAAGTAAGAATTAATCCCTTATCCGTTCAGCCAACCCCTTTTGATCTGGACCACCGGGCCCCACAGCCTCGGGCGCGGAACCGTGACGGGAAAAGCAACGCCCGAGACGTGAAGACTCGGCTACGGTGAGTCATGTGCAGCTCCTCTGCTGAACCCGCAGCCACATTGTCACTTTGCTCTTTCTTCCTCCCATTCTACTCCTTGTAAGATAATAAGTAAGAAAAAGAAGTGCGAGAAATGGAATAATGCAGAATCAAACTGTCAAGAGTGTGTCCTGCCTTGGGGAGACCTCTGGCGAGTCTGGGATCTGAAGGTCACAATGGATCGCAGATCTATATCTTGTATTTAAATGTATATACTTTGTTTTGGTGCTCCAGGTGTTAAGGACTCTTTTTATCTGGTTTTTCTATATAAGCCTTAAGGCCACTTCACACACACAGATATCTGTGTCCAACTTCTGAACAGATCTCTGGTTGCAGTGAAATCATGGACACATTGTTCTATTTTGTGGCTGTGTACAATGGAGCAATGTATCTATGATTTCACTGCAACCAGAGATCTGTTCAGAGGTTGGTATTAGATATCTGTGTGTGTGAAGCGGCCCTTAGGGAACCGTTACACGCGGCAATATTGCTAGCAATTTCACTGGCAATTTGCTAGTTGCAATGAAATCATGGACACATTGTTCTATTTTGTTGCCGTGTACAAATGTAACAATGTGTCCATGATTTCACTGCAACCAGCAAATTGCAAGTGAAATTGCATGCAATGTTGTGATGTGTAACGGTACTTTTAATCTCATGTACAATTTTTTGGTGACCACTCCCCTGCACTATAAAGAGTCATTTGTATGGATTGGCAAATTTTATAGGTAAAGTTCTGGTTTTGCACCTTGAATATGGACTTCAAACTGTACGTCCATGTTACTGTTCGGGTTCAGCACCCAAATAAAGTTAGTTGAAAGGCTGTCTGTTTTCCTTGTTTCCCGAAAGCAAAGACGGCAGGGCTATGGGGATGGAGATTAAAGTAGTATAATTATACATACCTTGTTTCCCTTGAAGCTAAGACAACTGTCAGACTATTTCCTGGCTGACTCTTTAAAATGTATGAATATTCACTGGTTCAGGTAAAGTCATCAGCAGGAGGATGATACCAGGCTGGGAAAGGGCTAATATCTATGGCTCTTCCCACCCTGATAATATCAGCCCACTGCTGGCTGCTTTATCTGTGTTGGGTATCAAAATAGAGGAGATCCCTAATCTTTTGTACACTACCGTTCAAAAGTTTGTGGTCACCCAGACAATTCTGTGTTTTCCATGAAAAATGAGTTGCAAAATGAATAGAAAATCTAGTCCAGACATTGACAAGGTTAGAAATAATGATTTTTATTTAAAATAATAATTTTCTCCTTCAATCTTTGCTTTTGCCATAGAATGCTCCTGTGCATCAATTCCAGCATTGCAGACCTCTGGCTTCTAGCTGTTAATTTGCTGAGGTAATCTGGTGAAATTCCCCCCATGTTTCCTGAAGCCGCTCCCACAAGTTGGATTGGCTTGATGGGCTCTTTTTGCGTACCATACGGTCAAGCTGTTCCCACAACAGCTCAATGGGGTTGAGATCTGATGACTCCGCTGGCCACTCCATTACAGATAGAGACCAGCTGCCTGCTTCTTCCCTCAATAGTCTATGCATAATTTGGAGGTGTGCTTTGCTTTGGGTCATTGTCCTGTTGTAGAATGAAATTGGCTCCAATCAAGCGCTGTCCACAGGGTATGGCATGGCATTGTAAAATGGAGTGATAGCCTTCCTTATTCAAAATCCCCTTTACCTTGTACAAATCTCCCACTTTACCAGCACCGAAGCAACCCCAGACCATCACATTCCCTCCACCATGCTTGACAGATGGCGTCAGGCCTCTTCCAGCATCTTTTCAGTTGTTCTGCGTCTCACTAATGTTCTTCTGTGTGATCCAAACACCTCAAACTTTGATTCCTCTGTCCATAAAACTTTGTTCCAATCTTCCTCTGTCCAATGTTTGTGTTCTTTTGCCCATATTGATCTTTTCCTTTTATTAGCCCGTCTCAGATATGGCTTTTTCTTTGCCACTCTGCCCTGAAGGTCAGCATCCCGGAGTCACCTCTTCACTGTAGACGTTGGCACTGGTGTTTTGCGGGTACTATTTAATGAAGCTGCCAGTAGAGGAGCTGTGAGGCGTCGATTTCTCAAACTAGAGACTCTAATGTACTTGTCTTGTTGCTCAGTTGTGCAGCGGGGCCTTCCACTTCTTTATCTACTCTGGATAGAGCCTGTTGGTGCTCTCCTCTGAAGGAGTAGGACACACCGTTATAGGAAATCTTCAATTTCTTGTCAATTTCTCGCATGGAATAGCCTTCATTTCTAAGAACATGAATAGACTGTCGAGGTTTTCACATGAAAGTTCTCTTTTTCTGGCCATTTTGAGAGTTTCATAGAATAAACAAATGTAATACTCCAGATTCTCAACTAGCTCAAAGGAAGGTCAATTTTATAGCTTCTCTAATCAGTCAAACCGTTTTCAGCTGTACAAGGGTTTTCTAAGGTTTTCTAAACATCCATTAACCTTCTTACACAGTTAGCAAACACAATATTCCATTAAAACACTGGAGTGGTGGTTGTTGGAAATGGGCCTCTATACACCTATGTACTGTAGATATTGCATTAAAAACCAGACGTTTGCAGCTAGAATAGTCATTTACCACATTACCAATGTATAGAGTGTATTTCTGATTAATTTAATGTTGGTTTCATTGAAAAAAATGTGCTTTTCTTTCAAAAATAAGGACATTTCTAAATGACTCCACGCTTTTGAACAGTAGTGTAAATAATTGGAAAACCCCTTCTCAGATCTAGAGTACTGTCTGCATGTTTAAGCAGCAGACTACACCTGCCCAGACCCAGAGTCCCGACTATGTAGTTAAGCAGCAGATTACATCTGTCCAGACCCAGAGTCCCGACTGCACGGTCGAGCAGCAGATTATACCTGTCCAGACCTAGAGTCCCGACTGCATGGTCAAGCAGCAGAATACACCTATCCAGACCTAGAGTCCTGACTGCATGGTCAAGCAGCAGACTACACCTATCCAGACCTAGAATCCCGACTGCATGGTCAAGCAGCAGACTACACCTGTCCAGACCCAGAGTACTGACTGCATGGTTAAGCTGCAAAATACATCTGTCCAGACCCAGAGTCCTGACTGCATGGTCAAGCAGCAGATTACACCTGTCCAGACCTAGAGTCCCGACTGCATGGTCGAGCAGCAGAAGAAACCTGTCCAGATCCAGAGTACTGACTGCATGGTCATGCAGCAGACTACACTTGTCCAGTCCCAGAGTACTGACTGCATGGTCAAGCAGCAGACTACACCTATCCAGACCAGAGTCCCAACTGCATGTTTAAGCAGCAGAATACACCTGTCCAGACCCAGAGTCCCAACTATGTAGTCAAGCAGCAGATTACACCTGTCCAGACCCAGAGTACTGACTGCATGGTCAAGCAGCAGATTAGACCTGTCCAGACCCAGAGTCACGACTACTTAGTCAAGCAGCAGATTACACCTGTCCAGACCCAGAGTACTGACTGCATGGTCAAGCAGCAGACTACACCTGTCCAGACCCAGAGTACTGACTGCATGGTCAAGCAGCAGATTACACCTGTCCAGACCCAGAGTCCCGACTACGTAGTCAAGCAGCAGATTACACCTGTCCAGACCTAGAGTACTGACTGCATGGTCAAGCAGCAGAATACACCTGTCCAGACCTAGAGTACTGACTGCATGGTCAAGCAGCAGATTACACCTATCCAGACCTAGAGTACTGACTGCATGGTCAAATATCAAAGAGAGAAGTCCAACTCTTGTGGGTGTCCTATGTGAGTCGGGTCATTGCTTCCTGCTTTGCTGTGTGGTACTTAATGATGTGAAGTAATTCTTGTAATTGGACACTATTGGTAGTGGAATTGATGTAATTAGACAGTGACACTGACGGACACAAGTACCTGACTATAGTTTAACTTGGGGTTATGTATTGCTCGTTAGTAAAGTATATGTAGCTTGTCCATACTAGATTTTCATCAGCCAATACGTGTTTCTGTATTCTTTATGTGCAAGCTTATTATACTGTGATCCATTGCTTTGCTTATTGATTCCTCTATATCGAGCCATATCCCAGATTGTTCATTAATAAATCTTATTTGTGAGTCACCATTGCGTTGTCCTCCTCTGAGCCGTTGCATCCTCAGAACCTGAACTTCACTGCATGTAGGTGATAACTTGTCTTCACTTAACAACCCCTTTAACTATGAAGGTATGTCTAGAAAGATATTGGGGTGCATTCCCTACCGAAAATTATCCATACACAACACCCATTGTGCATAATGGCAAATCTATGGTGCCATTCAAACAACCGTAGATAATAACCCTGCAGACTGGAAAACTGCTCTAATTTGACGTGTCCAGCCTCAAATTGGGGTGGATAAATACTGTAGAATAATCCCAGAGACCGCGGCTAATCCACGTATAATGAGCGGAAAATGCACAGCAGGAATCTGAGCGTCGTTCTGTGATTGATGACGGCGATTCCATTGGACGGGAAGATTCCCCTTGGATATATAGTTTAGGAACTCCATTAACTGTAAGATTCTCAGTTCAATAAGATTCACACTCTTTAATAAAATATAACCTAGTTTGAACATGATCCCAATATAAACTAAACTATACCAAAGTCCTCAGGACTTATCAGCTTACACTGGAAACAGAAATAGAGAATCATCTGAGAATTTAGTGGTAAAAACCTCCGGAAACTGGAAAAAAATCACCATTAAAAGGATTCTACAGGATTGTAAAACATCACTCCCTTCTTTAAGGAACAGTGCCACACTTGTTTATAGGCTGTCCAAGGAATCACATCACCTGGTGATTACCATTACAGGACAACTTTGTCATGTGCCCAGGAGTCTGACATTCCCCCTGCTGTGATTGACACCTCACTGTCAATGCAAATCTCTATTGAGAGCCTGGTGTGGATGGGGGCAGCTCTCAATAGCTCTGTGACATGCTTAAAGCGTAATCACCCTTTAAGTTTTTATTTAATAATAATGTAGAGCAAGTGATTTTAATAAACTTTCAAATATACTTTATAAATGAAATCTGGAAGGAAACCATTCATAAACATTCCGCAAGATGTCCCCACTAGACTGTGTCTGAAGCAGACATATGTTCATTCTCAGTCAGATCCGTCTTCATGCTAGTCACACTGAATATGAGTATGTAACCATATAAGGGTAAAGGGGGCGTGGCCTACAGAACATACATACTGCTGACTGCAGCTGATGAGGTGACAATGTATCAGATTACTTCAGGCTACAGCACAGTTGCTGAGTAATGTCAGAACGTCAGGATCACTGCAAACTCCTCTTTCCTTGGCACAAGCTTCTGATCTGTTATCAGGCACCACACAGCTCAGTTAGGATCTCTGTTAACTCCATCGCTGCTGTCATATTGCACTGCTCCCGATCACCTACTGGCCACACCCACACAGCCATAAAATGGAGTTAAAAAAAGAACACAGAAAAATGTGAGAAAATAAGTCACATGGCACAAAAAAGCATTATCGTAGCTGCTATGTGACTCATCATCAACAACCAGTGCAGTACTGATTTTTTTTTTTCAATGAAATGACATTTATACTTTAAAACTTATTGTGTGAGAATGGCTGCAGCCAGTAATCAATGTGATATATTGTTGGATTCAGGGTTTCTTTGCCTATATAATGTTGGTGTCAGATGTGGTAGCAAAAACCTGCTGACAGATTCCATTTAATGAAGTTATTGGTTTTGGACAATCTCCTTTTTGATAGAATAAACTCCTAAAATAACCTGATGACAGGGTGTCCTGCTGCTTGGACACTAGGGCTGGAAACACACTATGCGAGATACTTGCATGAGTCTTGCATGACTCACCTGGAACGGCCACCACCTCTCTAAACAGGAGTGCATCAGCTCCATAGAAACACATGCAGCTGACGTGCTCCTGTTCAGAGAGGTGGCGGCTGTTCCGGGTGAGTCATGTGAGTCTCATACAAGTATATCGCATACATCTCGCATAGTGGGTCCCTAACCAAGTAGTTTGCGATCCTGGCTGTAAGTGTTTATTTTCTCTAAAACGCCGCCATGTTATAAATGAAGCATTACATGCTACGTTAGAGGTCCCCAGCTCCAGTCCTCGAGGGCCATGAACAGGTCATGTTTTCAGGATTTCCTTAGTATTGAATCACCTGCGCTGGTGATGATTCCAACGTCTGTGCAATACTAAGAAAATCCTGAATACCTGCACTCAGTGGCATAACTAAAGAGCCGCGGGCCCCGGTGCAAGATGCACTCTGGGGCCCCCTTGGTGAGGCGCAGGGGAAGGGGTGCTAGCGGTGCCGGCCAGGTGAGGAGCGGGTGGGGGGTGCTAGCGGTGCCGGCCGGCGCGAATACCTGCTCTGCCGGCTTGTAGAGGAACAAGGGGCGGGCACTGTTGCGCGGCTGCAGGAAGTATCATCTGTCACTTCCAGTCCGCCCTCCAGTCCTCTTCCGGCGCTATCGCGGTCGCGGCGGGCGGCTGGAGGCACGCCCCCCAGGGGGCGGACCCGGTCTCAGCTGCGACCGCTGTAGTTACGCCACTGCCTGCACTGTTGGCCCTTGAGTACTGGAGTTGGGGACCCCTGTGCTACGTCATAGGTAATGCAGAGATGTGTTGAGTTCTTCAATATAGACACTTTGTAGTCAACCATAGAAACGTATGGCAATAAATTACATGATGCCGATAAGGCTATGTGCACACATTGAGTATTTGGTTGCAGAAATTAGCATCTCCTGGCAGAAATAACGTGTGTTTTTGATGCATTTTTTATGCAATCTTGGATTTTTTTAATGAATTTTTTACGTGATTTCAGTGCATTTTTGATTCGGTTTTTGCATGCAATTTGAGGTGGAAAAACACTATTTCTGCATCAAATCTGCAAGACAAAAAAAAAAGCAACATGCACAAAACTTCAGAATTTTCATTGGCATGGCGCTCATAAGGATTTGCCTGCACTTTTGAGACAAAACTGGACTTAAAACGCTTAAAAAACATGATAAAATGCACTGTGTGCCCAGGGCCTAAAGCCAAGTATTTGAGTCGGTTTTCCCACGTAGGAAAATGCTGTATTTTTCTGTTGTATTTTTTTTATCCTTCCACAAAAAAATCTGCTGCTTTAAGAAGTTCAAGAAAAGTGGGTGTGATTTCATGAAAACTCATACTTGATTTGCGCTTAAAGTGTAAACGTCATCTCATTGAAGAAAAAAAACACAATCCTACACTGGTTGTTAATGAGTCACATAGCAGCTAAGATAATGCTTTTTTGTGCCATGTGACTTATTTTCTCACATTTTTTCTGTGCTCTTTTAAAAACTACATTTTAGGGCTGTGTGGGGGTGGCCAGCAACTGATAAGGAGCAGTGCAATGTGTCAGCAGAGAAGGTGTTAACAGAGATCCTGAATGAGCTGTGTGGAGCCAGATGACAGATCAGAAGCTTGTGACAAAGAAAGAGGAGTTTTCAGTCGTCCTGACATTCTGACATCGGTCAGCAACTGCGCTGTAGGCTGAGATTATCTGATACATTGTTTCCTCATCAGCTGCAGTCAGCAGTGTAGACACACCCCCTTCACCCTTCACCCTTATATGGTTACATGCCCTGTATTCAGTGTGAGGATGGATCTGACTGATAATGAACATATGTCTGCTTCCCACACAGTGTAGTGGGGACACCTTGTAGAAGGTTTGTGAAGGTTTTCAACCAGAATTGCCTGATAAAGTATATCTGAAAGTTTATTATAATCACTTGCTCTACATTACTATTAAATAAAAATGTAAACTTTAACATACTGTTGAACTGTGTGTTATTAATGCATTTTTTTATTGGGAACATATAAAAACCTATGTAAGAAGGCAGTTGTGTTTTTAAGTGTAGAATCCCGGGATTTGTGCAAATAAAAAATTGCTGTTTCAAATCTGCACCAAAAAAATTATAATAAGCAGCAAAAACGGAGCGATCCGAGCAGGTTACTAATGCTTATTTTGGAAGAAAAAACATAGTGGGGGAAAAAAAAGCAGCAATTTTGCATATGGGAACACTGCCTTATAGTACAGTCTATCCTATATACTATAGAGCTGTCATCTTACTCTCTGATTATGGTGTATCTGCTGGGGGGAGCCATGATGTAACGCTCTCCACGCGGCTCCAGCAGCAGAGGAATCAGTTTGACATGTACATCTTTGGCAGGGGATGAGATAATATATTTTCTGTCTATGCCCCGGGTGCGCAGCGCTCCAGAATCCACAGCACTGACAATCTGTTCATCTCACCAGAGGAAAACACATGTTTTCGGGGTAATAAAAATCGATATTGGGGTATAAGCCACTTGTAAGATCCTCTTGTGGCACCATGATTAAAATACTCATTCCAGTACTGTAATCCCCGCCGCTTGAGATTGCTCGCCTTATGTTGCTGTTTATTACTTTCTTTTAACAGAAAGACACAAAGGAAAGAAATCCTGTGTGCCAAGCTCCTGGGGTATGTGCACACCATGAGCATCTACAGCAGAAACGCCTGCACCAAAAAAGCTAGGATTATAGAAACAGCAAAATGAGTGCGATCCTGGAGCCCTCCATCCCACATACAACTCCAACACCTCAATTTCCCTGAATCCGACTCCAACTTCACCAACTCCGACTCTACAACCAGGGCTGTGAAGTCAGTAAGCCAAACATCCGACTTTGACTACTCAGTTTACTTGAATCCAACCCCACCAAAATGGACACCGACTCCACGACTCTTACTCCACAACCCTGTCTGTGCAGTCAGTAAGCCAAACACCCGACTCCTCAATTTCCCTAAATCCAACACCGACTCCACCAAAATGGACACAGACTTCGACTTCATGACTACGACTCCACAGCTCTGGCTCTTGGTTCAGAGATTTCTGCTGAAAGTACGCAACATGTGCGTTTACCCTTGCAACTCTATGGAGCACATCTTTGATTTTTTGATTGAAACATATCAATAGATGGTTGTACAGTCATGGTTGACGTGTCGGCACTCTTGAAAATGTTACAAAAATTGAAGTATTTCTCCTAGAAAATTATTTACATTTGTTTCCATCCATTTCTGGGGGCTTCTTGAAGTATGTTTGGGGTCGTTGTCCTGGACTGAGGACGCAAACCCAGCATTCTGACACCAGACAATCAGTCGCTACCTATAACCGTCCACAACCTTTTTCTCACCTGGAGTTTCTTCTCTTCTTTATAATTTGCTCCCGGTCTCTCATACGTGAAGGCTTCTTCTCCAAACAGCAATTTTCAGATCTGTCCACAGGTGTCAACGGGACTTAGATCCCGACTCATTGCTGACACTTCACATCTCTCCAGTGCTTTGTTTCCACCATTTCTAGGGCTTCTTCACATTTGGGCTCATTGTCCTGCTGGAGACCCATGACCTAGGATGCACACCCAGCTTTCTGACACTGGGTTCTACATTGTGATCCAAAATCTTTTGGTAATCTTCAGATTTCATGATGCCTGATACACAGTTAAGGCACCCAGTGCAATGTGGGGCTAGACAACCCAAACCATCTCTGACCCTCCACCATATTTAATTGTAGGTCCTGTGTTCTTTTCTTTGTAGGCCTCATTCAGTAAACAGTAGAATGATGTGCTTTAATAAAAAGCTTCATCTTGGTCTCATCTGTCCTAAGACGCATTCCTAGAAGGATTTTGGCTTACTCGTGAACATTTTGGCAAACTGCAGTCTAGCATTTGCATCCTCCTAGGTAGCGTTTCATTTCATTCAAATGTTGATGGATAGTTTGCGCTGACACTGATGCCCCCCTGAGCCTGCAGGACAGCTTGAATCTCTTTGGAACTCGACCGGGGCTTATCCAACATCCATACTATATTAGAGATGGATAATACGAATGGTAACAAGACAGCCCAGGAAAACTTCTAACAAGATTAAAGGTGAACTTCCAGCTCAAGGAACATCAGTGTAAGATCGCACTATCCATCATTGTTTGAGCCAAAGTGGACTTCATGGGAGACGACCAAGGAGGACACCATTGTTGAAAAAAAACATAAAAAAGCCAGACTGGAATTTGCCAAACAACATGTTGACAAGCCACAAAGCTTCTGCGAGAATGTCCTATGGACAGATGAGACAAAAATTGAACTTTTTGGCAAGGCACATCAGCTCTATGTTCACAGATGAAAAATGAATCATATCAAGAAAAGAACACTGTCCCTACTGTGAACATGAAGGAGGCTCTGTTATGTTCTGGGGCTGCTTTGCTGCATCTGGCACAGGGTGTCTTGAATCTGTGCAGGGTACAATGAAATCTCAAGACTATCAAGGGATTCTAGAGAGAAATGTGCTGCCCAGTGTCAGAAAGCTTGGTCTCAGTTGCAAATCATGGGGATACAGGTCAACTGGATAATGAGCCAAAACGCACAGCTAAAAACACCCAAGAATGGCTAAGGGGAAAACTTTGGACTATTCTGAAGTGGCTTCTATGAGCCCTGACCTAAATCCTATTGAGCATCTTTGGAAAGAGCTGAAACATGGAAAAGGCGACCTTCAAATACCAGACAACTGGAGCAGTTTGCTCTTGAGGAGTCACCAAAATCCCTGTGGAGAGGAGCAGAAGTCTCATTGACAGTTACAGGAATCGTGTGATCGCAGTGATTGCCTCAAAGGTTATGCAACAAAATATTAACGGGAACCTGACCCCAAAAATTGAGCTCCCAGCTTCTTTTAACTATAAGCTGCCGTGAACACACCTCGCGCATGTGCAATCGGCATCGCGAGTTCGGCAGTGCACCCTAATGGGTGTACTGACGTGGTAAAGCCGGATATGACGCGATTTGTGTCATAGCGGCTTTACCACCCCTTGCAGCATGTGCACAGCCTCTCTACTCTCCAGCACACCCATCGGGGCGTGAATAATTTACAAGCAGGTGGCAGGGAGAAGCACATAAGCCCGCCTTTTGCGGCTTCCCAAATAATGAGAAGCCGCAGATCATAAGTAGTGATGGGCGAATCCTAAATTACTCGGAATCGCTTGACTCTAGCGAGTCCGAGCCCGGGACTCGCTACTCGTTGCGAGTCTAGCGAGTCCAATGTTAATGAATGGGGAAGCGAGTAATAGCGAGTAGTGTGAGATTTACAAATCGCAGATGTGTCTCGGAAGCTTCAGCCTGAAGCAATCCTAGTTTTGCCATTTATTTGCATTGGACTCGTTTACTTTGCAACTGTAATCGCTGGGAAACTTGCACAGATAAGAGTCCTGTCTGCTCAGTGTGCAGGCTGCCACAGCTCCAGGGTCCTAGAGCCTGCCTGCTACCTGATGTAGCAGTGCTGAGATTGTTCTCAGTCTGCTCATTCCCTGTGTACAGACATGAATGTCTGTGCACAGAGATGATGTAGCAGAGCTAAGATTGTTCTCAGGCTGCTCATTCCCTGTGCATAGACATCTATATCTATGCACAGGGATGAGCAGAGAGGACATCGCGTTTTGGACTGCGTCAGACGGAAGAGGATTTTTTTAATTAAAGATGGAGTCCCTAATGGCTTTTTTTTTTATTTCTAATAAAAAAATTTTTCTGTGTTGTGTTTTTTTTAAAAGAATTTAATAGAAATTCATGGCGGTCATGTCTAATATTGGCGTGACCGCCATAAATTTCGGGCTTAGGGCCAGCTGATAATACAAAGCTGGCCCTAACCTCTTTATTACCCAGCGTGCCACCGCCACCAGGGCCGCTGGAAGAGCGGGGTTCAGCGACAGAGGATGGCGCTTCAATGAACGCGCCATCTTCTGGGGCGGCTGCGGGCTGCAATTTGCAGCGGGGGGTGCCCAGAAAGCTTGGGCATCCCTGCGCTGCGGATTCCAGCCCCCAGCTGCTTAGCTGTACCTGGCTAGAAATAGAAATTGCGTGGAGCCCCACGCATTTTTTTAAAATTATTTCATGAAATTCTGAGATTCTGACTCTGAGATTCTGACTCTGGCTCTGACTCTCTGAGATTCTGACTCTGACTCTCTGAGATTCTGACTCTAACTCTGACTCTGACTCTCTGAGATTCTGACTCTGACTCTCTGAGACTCCGAAATTCTGACTCTGACTCTGACTCTCTGAGACTCTGAGATTCTGAGACTCTGAGATTCTGACTCTGACTCTCTGAGATTCTGACTCTGACTCTCTGAGATTCTGACTCTGACTCTCTGAGATTCTGACTCTGACTCTGAGATTCTGACTCTGACTCTGAGACTCTGACTCTGAGACTCTGACTCTGAGACTCTGACTCTGAGACTCTGAAATTCATGAAATAATAAAAAAAAATGCGTGGGGCTCCGCGCAATTTCTATGCAGGGATGCCCAAGCTTTCTGGGCACCCCCCGCTGCAAATTGCAGCCCGCAGCCGCCCCAGAAGATGGCGCGTTCATTGAAGCGCCATCCTTTGGCGCTGAACCCCGCTCTTCCAGCGGCCCTGGTGGCGGTGGCACGCTGGGTAATAAAGGGGTTAATACCAGCTTTTTTATACAAGCTGGTATTAAGCCCGAGATTCTTAATGTCAGGCCATGTTTGACCCAGCCACTAAGAATCTCCAATAAAGGGTTAAAAAAACACAGAGAAAAATTTTTATTTGAAATAAAAAAAAAGCCATTAGGGACTCCATCTTTAATTAAAAAAATCCTCTTCCGTCCGACGTAGTCCAAAACGCGATGTCCTCTCTGCTACATCCCCTGTGCATAGATATAGATGTCTATGCACAGGGAATGAGCAGACTGAGAACAATCTCAGCACTGCTACATCATCTCTGTGAGCAGGTGGGCTCTAGGACCCTGGAGCTGCACAGAGCAGACAGCTGGACTAGGCTCGCAATGTAACAGCAGTTACTTTGCGAGTTTCCCTGCTATCACTGGCACAGTAGCCGAGTCTAATGCAAGACAATGGCAATCCTAGTTTTGTCAGCGTTTGCCATTGATTTGCATTGGACTCGTGCGAGTAAACGCTGGGAAACTCGCAGAGTACCGAGTCCTGCGAGTCCCTTACTACTCGCCGAGTAACGAGTCCTAGCGAGTAGATTCGCCCATCCCTAATCATAAGGTATAAAAGCAACTTTTATAAACTTTCCAATAGCGCTTTAGAGACACAAAGGGATGCCTAGAAATGTATTACCATGGCGCAGGGACAGGTTAAAAGAGGCTGGGGGCTCATTTTTCGAGGTCAGGTTCCCTTTAAGTGAAGGGACCATCATTTCTGTTAAGGCCGATTTCAGGAGTTTCATTATTTTTTAAAATTCTGTGGCAGCAGAAAAGCAATGTCTGACCTTCATTTCTTCATTTTCATAGATTTTTTATTTATTATTACTTTTGTCAGATTTATATTATGTCTGTGACCATTGTGGATTTTGCTTTCATTAAACGAGGGGGAACAACAATTTTGACCACGTGTGTACACTATTTTCTTGAACAATTTCAAGGGGGCCAACACTTTCCGCCATGACTGTATAGCCAACCAAGAATAAAAACATACAAATGTGACATACAATCAACTACCGTAGATTACATATATTATTTATTGATTCATTTATAATACATAATTGCAAATGTTTAAGGTAAAGAAACTGTTTAAAAAGCATGATGCTGGGGGGCGGGAACGTGAGCACAAGATCAATACCATAATACATAATGGATGATTAAACGCATAAATAAGTGCGGGATAAACGGATTGGCAGGCAGGCGGTTTAAACCACTCAGCTGATGCTGTCATGTGACACATCAGCTGATCGGTTGCTGCCGGTCAGGTGATTAAGGTCCTGCAGCAATCGGAGGTGGATGTCTCACATCGCAGGACATTTGGCGGAGAGGTGAGCATTTTTTTTTTTAAACTGTTGCTTTCTTTCGCAATTTATGTAGATACATTGCGAAAGTGAAAGTACAGCCCCGACACCACTTGCCTGCACTTGCATGTTTGGCTCCTCCCAGCTCTTTCTGTCAGTATGGATCCCTCCATATTCCAGATCCGGACACAGAAATGGCATCAGGAGTTACAAATCCGTTTCTATCCATAAGGCTGGGTTCACACCACATTTTGTTCCTGTCCGTGGGGATCTTGTTTTTTGCAAGACCCCACAGACAGGAACAAAACGTGGTGTGAACCCAGCCTTATTCCACCAATCCTGAGGACCCCAATGTCCTGAAGGGAGTGCTCGGGGGCATATAAAGGGTCCGGTTCATTAACAAGGCGTTGATATTCTTTGTGGCCAATTCTAGGTGCACCAGAGACAACTTAAGGAAGACATCTAGGTTGGGACATTTTGGTCACCTGGCTACAGACTTTGCAGTGCTCGGTTAGCTTCCTATGGCTGCCACTATTCCTTCCTTGGTGGGTGCTCGCTGAAAGCTGGGTGCTGCTGGATTGGAGTAAGTGGCCTTGGAAGCCCCGAGGCGCGGACATTCTAATCCCTGGTTAGCCAGTGGAAGGTTGAAACTCTGTGACCTGTTACATTGTGTGTTTTGCTTGGTTATGTGCTATATGTATTTGACTGTTGGGGATCCAATAAAGTCTTACTATCGTGGTACCCTCACCCTGTGTTGTCTGAGTAGTGTTCGGCCCACGGTTAAGGAGTTTGAGGTCTTACTAAAGGCAGCTGGGCCAGCGGACGAGACCACCCATTGACCCCGTGTCTCCACAGGGTTGTCCTAGGAACACTAAATTATTTAAGTGAACCTGTGAGATGGTGGAGAAAGTTGGAAGGATAAATAACCTGACTGTGCTCATTTAGTTATTTCTCCTTTTTAGCTGGAGCCAATGCTGGATTTTGTTCAACTTTCATCTCGGCGTAGGCCATCTACTACTTAACGTTGCAATCAATGAAGTAGAGATGCTCTGGAGAAATCAAGCTGGCTATGTGCTTATCTTGCACAATCTGGTTTAATTGACTTCATTGAGGGGCATGGGATGAAGTTGCCAGTCCCCAGGGATTCCACAATTATCTATGGATAGAGTAAGCATCTTTCTAAAATCATCCAATCAACCAACCACGGCTCCATTTTTTTGACTTATCAAAGTCAATAAAGTTGGGTGAGGAATCTGGCTTTAGATGCCTTCAAACAGTTGTCCAGGACTATGATATTGATGGCTTATAGTAAAGAGCAAGCACTACCATGCTCGTGTGATCAGTACTCGAAATGAGCAGGGTGGACGGGCAAGATTTGAGTACCAAGTATGATGGAAGTCAATGGGAAACTCAAACATTTTTCCGGAAAAATACACAAGTTTCCCATTGACCTTCATTATACTCGGTACTCAAATCGATCCTGTCCGAGCTTCCAACCAGCTCGTTTTGAGTACTGAGCACTCGAGCATGGTAGTGGTCACTCATCACTAATGGTTTATTTTTCAGGATAGGTCAGCAATATCTGATCAATGGGGTCTGATGGCTGACTATCTCACTTACCACCTGTTAGCAAGTCCCAAGGCTGGTGGAAGTAAACATTGTACGTATTGGATTACTACAGCTCCTTCCCCATATCGGCCACCCACAGTAGTCTATACTCACTATCATAGTCATAGTCAAAATCCTCTAAACGACTTAGATAGATGCCAACCAAATGCTCACTTGGTCTGTGGATATTTATGCCAAACCCAACAATGCACATGCACATGAGTAACCTTTGGCAGTGGCTTATCTATGGTTCTGGACTGTTGAAATCCAACATGCCTGATCTATGTTCTGGATTGGGGTTGTACGAGAAGTGAAAACCAGCTGATACCAGGAGAAGCTCTCTTGGTGGTGCCCAGGTTTCACCGTTCGTACAACTCCAGTCCAGGACATTCATCTTTTTTCCACCTATGGGTTGTATTTGAGTGGATGAGGCAGTAGCCTAACATTTGCCTCATCCTTTAATCTGTAGTGGAGTTGTGCCGCACACAACGCACCCAGGTGAGTGGTTTTACACCAGCACTTTTCCACTCTCCTGTGGTTATACCCAGGGAGCACTTTCCCTCTATTGCTTCTTTTTTTGAACATGCCTGATCTGTCATCCTCCCTCTGCTGCAGGGAACAAATATAGTCAACCTCATACATCACAAGGCAGTCTCGCAAAAATCAATGATATTGGCTACCGTTTGCCTAATGTGTATGGCCACCTATTTAATTTTGCTTACCTACAATGGACTCAACTTGTGGCTTTCCAATCATGCCAAAACTAGAACTACTTGTATGCTAGAAGTTGCAAAAACGGCTCCTCCAGGGCATCTTTAGAAATATTACCTAATGTGGAGGCATTCAACATTCTGACAGTGAGAACAGTCAGTAGAACAGGCTGATATGGAAGGTTGTGAGCTCTCCATCAATGGAAATCTTCAGAAGATGGATAAACATATAGCTGGGATGATTTACGAAAACCTATACTCTATGGGAGTTGGACCAATGGCCCTTGAGGTCCCTTCCAACTCTACCATTCTATGATCTTATAGTGTCAATGCCTTTATTAGCATCACCATTGACTTTCCTACCATTTGGACCCTTGAGCTGAAGGTCGAACTAACTCCATGATAAGCTGATCAGCCATACTCCCATACTGTCAAAATGGTCTCTCTTACTTTGGAGACTTGTGACTGGTTGAGACCTCTATCTCATTCCTTTATTGAGACTTTATTTTAAACATGTTTCTTTCCTTTCGCAGTTCAGGAGTTAATGTCAGTTTTCTGCTGCTAGCAGACTCCTTAGTTTCCTTACCAGGTGTGGATACTTTGTGATTACTCCCATCTCCTTTATATGGTCACATGATCCAGCATTCCTTGCTGGTGATTGAACTAATTCCTGGCCTGCCTACCTTAGGTGATGGAGCAACTCAGGAGAAGCTGATCCTTGCCAAGCTGTCTGCTGCCTAGTAGTGTGTCAGCAGGTGTGAAGTTTTGTTCTTCCCTTGTCTGTCTTTCCTTCCTGTCTTGTTGATATTATTGCAGTGGTTAAGACTAGTGCTCCCGCCGGCCATCTCCCTATTGAGGGCTAACATCAGGGCTAGCGAGGGCCTAGATATCCTGCTCGGCGATGGGGTAGGGAGATCAGGGCAGAGTTGCAGGTGAGCGCAGGAGATGTTCCTATGAGCAGGGCCCCCTGTTGTATTTGTCCCACCCTGCTATTTTCCAGTCTGTTGTTTGTAGTGCACCGGACACTGTAGGTCTGTGCGCCATTGTCACACATAGTATCACGATGCTCCCTAGTCTGCAGTGTGACACCTGCACTCACAGGGAGTTGCACCTGATGGCTTTTGAGGTCCCATCCAACTCTACTATTCTATGATCTTACAGTATACTATCAATGCTTTTGTTAGCGTCACCATTGACTTTCCTGCCCTTTGGACCCTTAAGCTGAAGGTCATTGAGTCGAACTAACCCCATGATCAGCCGATCAGCCATACTCTCGCACTTCTTTATTTATGGTGCAAGTTAACCAATATTGGGATGGAAATGACTAACTGACATCTCCTCTTTTTTGCAGGTGGACATATTTTATCACCTCTGGGAACCTTCTATCATTATATCTAGAAAACTGGGATTACAAAAGTGAACTGCATAGAAAACCCCGAGCGAGATGGTGATGTCTCAATGAATTACCTTCAAGATGGAATATTATTGCACATGTCACATTGCAGAAATATGACTCCAGATTTACATATGGATTAGGGCCTCCAGACAGGGCTTTTCGGAAAACTCTGGATTACTGTCCTTTTTAGTGACATAAAGCCGCAACACTCACGACGGGTTTGATATTTGGATTGTAAACTGTAATTAGACGTAAAGACGAAGATATATATATATATATGCCTGCAAGCTGTCGGGGGCACTGGTGTGACCCCTGCATACTGGATTATGATGAAGAAAAGCAGGAGCGTTCTGACTGTCTCGGGAGATGAGGTAAGATGGGAGCAAGAGCTCAGGGGCTGCATTAGCTCCTTCATACAGAACATGTTCCACTTATTAATAGGGTTTATGTAGCTTTTATTTCATTATAAATGTTAACTGACCATTTTGGCATTAGTCATTTTCAATCGGGTCAAGGGCAGTAGAAAAATAGCAGCTGAAAATGTCAATTAGCAGAATCTAGCCAAAAAGCGAAGCATGAGGAGTGTCAGGACAGCGCAGATTTCATAGGGTCGTCCTGATTTTAGACTTCAAATGTATTGTGTATATGTGGTACTAACATATATCCCGCTATCTTGGGGTTCTGTTAGATGCAGATCTGTCTTTGGCTGTAAAGAAAAATCAATTACTTGTTCATATCATTTGGAACGGAAAACGATCTCCAGAATTTGCACCTCTTAATGTCGCTCTGATTTATACTTGTCTTGATTTCTGTATGTCACAACTCATAGGTCTTCGTCTCAATAAACTTTCTGCTCTCAAATCCTTTCTGAATGCAGCAGCCAGGCTCATATGTCTGTCCAGCTACTACAACAATGCCTCCATCCTGTACCAGTCGTTGCACTGGTAACCCATCCACTATAGAATGCTATATCAATGTATCACTTTACCCACACAGTTCTACACCTTACTACATCTCCTCCTCATCTCTGTTTACCTCCCTACCTGTGCTCTCCACATTGCTGCACTGCTGTCACGATGGTCTCTCTTACTTTGGAGACTTGTGACTGGTTTGGAACCTCTGTCTCATTCCTTTATTGAGACTTCATTTTAAACGTTTTTCATTCCTTTGGCAGTTCAGGATTTAATGTCAGTTCTGCTTCTAGCAGACTCCTTAGTTTTCTTACCAGGTGTGGCTACTCTGTGATTACTCCCATCCCCTTTATATAGTCACATGGGTCCAGCATCCTTTGCTAGTGATTGAACCCATTCCTGGTCAAGCTTCCTGAGGAGAAGGAAGTTCTCTGGAGAGCTGACTACTGCCAAGCTGTCAAGGAGCATGGCTGCAAGTGTGAAGTTGCCTGTGTTGCTTCCCTGCCTGTCTCCCCCTCCCTCTTGTTATTATTATTGCAGTGGCTGACACTAATGCTCCCGTCGGCCATTCCCTATTGAGGCTTAACATAAGGGCCAGTAAGGGACTAGGTATCTTGTTCGGTGATGAGTTGAAAGAACTCATATAGGGACAGAAGGGAGATCAGGGCACAGATGCAGGTGAGTGTAGGAGGTCACCTCTTCCCGTTCTCTATGTGCAGGGCCCTCTGCTGTGTTTGTCCCCCTGGTGTCTCCCCATTTGTTGTTTTGTGCGTAGTACGCCGGACATTGTTGGTCCATGCACCATTGTCAAGCATGCTAGCAGAAATCCCCCTTAGTCCAGCATGACAACTGCCCAACATCTCCTCCCTCAGCTGTGCACTGTCTTGCCAATTTTCTAAAGGCTCATGTAGAGTAGCTGATAATTGGGAACAAGTGTGTAATGTATTGTAATGAATTACCCAGGAATGTAATAGCTTATGGAAGCACAGACACTCTGAGATCAAGTTTAAAGCTTAACAAGACTGTATTAAACACACTTTGTTAATGAACTTGAGATGCCGTAAGTGAGCAAGTTCATCAAACAGGCAACAAACAGTAAAGTCTCTTTAGAAGCAAAACACATGAGAAACAGTCTATGAGTTTAGTAACTCCCAGGAAGGCTTGGGGAAAGGTAGTCACTAGAGCAAGTCCTGAAACTGAAACTGTGCAGTGTAGTTTAGGAAAAGTCCAGCAAAGTCCAGATAAACTACAGCTGCACAAAACTAACAAGGAAGCTGCAAAGATTATAGGCACACAGGGCTTATGTTTCACAGGGCAGGCAGGCTGAAGCTAAGTGTGAAACATATGGCACAGAAGTAGGTTTACAGAAGAAGCACTGAGACTCAGGTGTGGAAGCTGGAAATGGACTTAAGACACAGAAAAAAGGCAAAATGGATTTGCTAGAGGAGGCTCACTTGAGGATCACAGAAAGCAAGAGTCAGGAATTCAACTGAATACTCGAGCATGGCTACACGGTAGGCTGAGGTTTACACTAGGCAGGGAGGAGGATCACATGTATAAGAGCGAAGCAGTGGACACCATCTTGAAAAGGGGCAAGACGCACAGAATGCCAATAGGAAATCCAAAGTCCTCATTAAATGTTTGTTAAAATGCTTCTTTGACAATTATCAGCTTGTGTAAACCAACTGGGTATATGCCATACTTCTTTGTGGGAGTTTTCTCCTCTGATCCATGCCAACAAAGCACAGCCACACCCATAGAGAAGTTCTGTGATACACGCCCAGTCGGTTGGAGGGAAAATGTACATATTATTCCCGGTGAGAACTTTGGAACAGAGGGGCATAAAAGAAAAAGGAAAACTGTTTAAAAAATATTATGAGACCCAGATGTATACCAAATATCCATACTCTTATTCTGGTATATGTTATGAACCTTGATGCATTCATGCAATTTATTAATTAATTCATCAGGAATAGCAAAGAATGCAGTCTTACATGCCTCCCAGAGTTCATCTAGATTCTTTAGTTTTGTCTTCCAAGCTTCCTCTTTCATCCTACCCCAAACATGCTCAATGATGTTCATGTCTGGTGACTGGGCTGGCCAGTCCTTGAGCACCTTGATCTGGAGGAACTTTGTTGTACTGATGGATGTATGAGATGGAGCACCATCCTGCTGCACAATTTGACCCCTTTTATGATTTAGAATGTAAGAGGGTAGCTAATGTCTTGATATTTTAGGCTATTGATATTGCCTTCCACCTTGCAAATGTCTCGCATACCCCCATACTGAATGTAACCCCAGACTATTATCTTTCCACCACCAAATTTAACTGTTTTCTGAGTGTATTTTGATTCCATTCGGGCTCCAGTAGGTCTCCTGCAGTATTTGAGGTGACTGTGGTATAATTCTACTGAAGATTCATCAGAAAAATCCACCTTCTGCACCATTTCCAGCATCCATCTGTTTAGCAGGCTGTGGGACTTTGGAAAAGCCACACAGTTTTTTATTTGCCTTTTGTTTAGTGCTGGTTTCTGGGCACTGATTTGACCATTGAGGCCATTTCGAGACAAAATCCTACAAACTGTTCAGGTGACCAGGCCTGTTGGAGCTCTGCTGAAGTGGAAGAGGGGCTTGCTTTAGATTTTCTAACCAACAAATATTCCTCCTGAGTAGTTGTCTTGTGGGGTCTGCCGGACTTGAGTTTGTCAAAAATATCTCCAGTCTCTTCAAATCTTTTTTTAATTCTTTGTACTTGATGTGAGACACATTAAAGGTGCCAGCCACCTCTGCAGTGCATCTGGTCTTCAGCCTCTTGATAATCAAAGCTTTGGTGGCAGGGTGGATTTTTGGCATGTTGTTAGAGTCGAAGTTGCAGTTCAAGTGAAGGTCTGGGGTGCTGGGTTTCTTTTTATACACACCCACTAATTAACCAATCATTTACGGAGCACAGGTGAGGATGTAAACTAGGATTGGGTGCATTATATGACCAGGTGACAAAACTTTTGTCTTGCCAAAATCTGACCATTCTGTGTTCATTAAATGATCAATATTTCAGCATTGATGCCAGTTTATTTTCTTAACCTAAACTACATTTGGGAGGGTTTCAGCTTTCAAGAGAATAATTTATACAACCAATGGATGAAGTTAACATCAAGTTATAAGCTTTTATTAACATAACATGCATAAGCGACATAACTTCTGTCAGGGACTGTAGCTCAAAAGGTGCAAATACTCAATATTGAGCAAAGGAGCTGAATACTTATGACCATGTGATATTTCAGTTTTTCTTTTTTTAGTAAATTTGCCAAAATGTCTAAATTTCTTGTTTTTTTTCAAGTGAAGATGGGGTGTAGAGTGTACATTAATGAGAAAAAAAAAGAACTTTTTTGAATTTACCAAATGGCTGCAATAAAACAAAGAGTAAAACAGTTAAAGGGGTCTGAAAACTTTCCCTACCCGCTGTGTATCTATACACATATATTTATTTATTTATATGTGTGTGTACAGAGTGGGTGAAATAAGTATTGAACATGTCACCAATTCTCTGTGTAAATATATTTCTACAGGTGCTATTGACATGAATTTCTTACCAAAATATTGGTAACAACCCATCAAATTCACACACCAAAGAAATAAAAAAATAGATGTCCATAAATTTGGATTAATTTGGTAATGCGTAATAATGAGAAATGACACAGGGCAAAAGTATTGAACACGTTACGGAAATTGATTTAATACCCCTTCAAGACGTCTCCTTTGTGGAGAAACGAGTCGTCTTCATTGCTCGGGTGGATTTTGGCCCATTCTGCCACACAAACACTCTTCACATCCTGCAGGTCCCAGGGATCCCTCTATGAACACTGAGCTTTATTTCTTTCCATACATTTTCTATTGGATTCAGGACCGGTGATCAGCCCGGCCATTTTGGCAGCTTTATTTCCTTTCTCAGAAACCAATTGAGTTTCCTTGGTTGAGTGTTTGGGATCATTGTATTGCTGAAAATGTCCACCCTGGTTTCATCTTCATCTTCCGGGTTGATGGCGGTAAATTGTTATCAAGAATGTCCCTGTACATTTGTCCATTTACCTTTTTTTTTAGTTACATGACTTTTTCTGGAGACGTATGCTGAAAAAACAGCCCCTCTCCATAATGTTGCCATCTCCAAACCTCACTGTTGTTGGTGCTTTGGGGTGATTTGCCTTTTGGCCTCCAAAATGGTGTGTATTATGGCATCCAAAGAGTTCAATCTTGCTCTCATCTGACCAGACTATATTCTCCCTATATTTCATAAGCTTGTCCAATGTCTGTGTAAAGGAGCCCTTATATATATATATGGGGTCTGGAGTGGAAAACGGGCGCAGATCTAAGTGCAGAGGTATAATGTTGCAGAGTTTGGATATAAATAGGTTCTGCTCCCCTTTCGGTGGTCCTTGTATATAGCATATAGGTTGTCTTTCTGACCGGTTGGTGAGTTCGGTCTCTTCTGGTGTGCAGCTCCCATCTGGATCAAGCAAGTTTCTGGTACCAGAACCTGTCAGCAGATACTTCTGAATGAGGATATCTGGACAAAGATTTTCAGCGTTTACAGTAAGAGGACCAAAAGATTCATGTTAGCCTTCGTCATAATAATACACATATGTACCCGACGAAGGCTAATATGAGTATTCCATAGCCAAAACACGTTGTATGCTGCTCAAACATTAATTATGATTCAAAACTAAGCATCCGAGGGGAACATCAATTGGTCTTTTTAATGGGAGCAAATCCTTGTCCAGATATCCTCATTCGGAAGTATAAACCTGTCTAATTGTTGTTGAGCAAACTTTGTTCAATGGAGTCTTGCATGGTAAGATGCATAGAGGCCGTGGAGGTTGAGGGCCTTTCTTATTGTTTTCTTTGAAACAATTCCTTCTGCTGTTTCCAGTCCTCTCTGTAGACTCCACAGGTTGTTCTTGGCTCTTGGATAACTGGATTTTGCAGGGAGCACTTGGCTGAGGCCGTTTATAGTGAAATGATGTTCTTTTGACTTCTGGATTATGGCCCCAACAGAGTTCACTGGAACCTTCAGAAGTTTAGACATTTTTCTGTAACCAATGCCATTAGTATGTTATGAAATAATAAGATTGCAAAGGTCTTGAGACAGCTCGCTGGTTTTGCCCATCATGAGATGTTTCTTGTGTGGCGTCTAGATAATGACACATTTTTATAGGCATCAGTTGAACCAGCTGATATTATTTGTCACTAAGTGGCAGGATCGCTTTCTAATTACTGAAAGATTTCAGCTGGTGTCATGACTATCCATGGTTTTTTGCCCCTCTCTTTCTTCATATGTTCAATACTTTCCTGTGTTATTTCTCATTATTACACACTGTGGAGACACAGGGGTCAGTGAGTGCTCTTGTCTGCTGCCCCGGCTACCTTTAGAAAGACCGCATGGACCAAGGCTCATCCCACTGAACGCTTGATCTTCTTAAGCATGGGCTGAACGCTACTCAGAAAACACAGGGTGAGGGAACCACACGATGGTAGAATATTTGTGCCTTCGGGGATTTCAGGGCCATTTACCCCAATCCAGCCGCACCCTACTTTTGATGGGCATAAACTGAGAAAGGTATAGCGGCAAGCTTAGGAAGGTAAACAAGCACAGCAAAGTCTGTAGCCAATTAACCGAATTGTCCTAACCTGGGTATCTTTTAGTCGAATGCTATGATCCTAGACTGAGGCCATCCAGAGAATGAAGACACAATGTGATTCTGGCAGCTGGAACCGAAATTCCTAAGCCGATGTCTTGAAGAAGCGATGTGATCCTCTAGCCGGGACCAAAGTCCCTAGACTGAGGCCACATAGCAAATCAACAACTGGTGACTGAAGCAAGACCCTTTTATATCACGAGACGTCACCTCAGAGTATATTGTGTTCTTACAAGATAGGTGGGATAAGACTGTTCTCTTATTGGTTGGCATTTCAATCCAACTGCATAATTCTCCTCTGTGTGATGTAGGCAGACGGGATGAGGTCATTTACATTTAATTAGCAATCCACACACTAGGACAGTGGAGCTCTGAACAGACTGGCAAGAAACAATGACTTAAAAATAAAAAACCAAAGAACAACATGTCTGGCCAAATTAAGAATATTAACCCACGACACACATTGAAAAAGGCTGTGTGGTCACACACATCACTTAATTTACAGACATCTACAGTTTGATTTCTTTGCCTGTGTGGTTTGGATGGGTTGACATGTGGTGATAAATCAATGCAAATAGCACCTTTAGAAATATATTTACTTAGAAAACTGGTGACCTGCATGATATATATTTACCCCGCTCTTTCTCTTCTCTCTTTCTCTCTCCCCTCTCTACCTCTCTATCTCTCCCTCTCTATACATATACTGTATATATCTACTATATAATTGTATAAGGCGTCTGTCGCTCACAGAAATCGTGCACCAGACAGAGGGCGCTCATTGGTGCCCGCCGGAGGCGGCACTAATGAGCGCAGGCTATGCAAATAGGCACGAGAATTGAAAGTTTGAATTTCGCGTCAATTTGCAGCCCGACTACAGCGGGGCGTTAGCGCCGTTATTGCCGGGATACACAGTCTGGCCGACAGTGGCCGCAGCGGCGGCTCTCTTTACAGTCCTCCGTTCCTCCTGCTCGCGCTCCCTGCGGCCCCCGCTCCCCCCCCCGCTCTTTCTGCCCCTCTCGCTCCTCCTGCCCCCCTTGCTCCCCGCGGCCCCACTCTCTCTGCTCCCCCACTCCCCGCGGCCCCCCCGTTCCCCCTGCCCCCCCGCACCTCCACGGTGATGATAAAAATAAAAATATCCTCAGTTAGGATACTCACCTGTCCGCTGTCTCCTCCACCTTCATCTTCTAGCTTCTACAGGGCTTGAGGACCTGTCGTTGCCTGGAAAACCGATCAGCTGATCAGTTTCCCAGAAACAACAGGTCCTGTCCTGGGAGCTACAAGACAGAGGTGGAGCGAGCCGGCGGACGGGTAAGTATCCTCACTGAGGATTTTTTTATTTTTATTATCATTGTGGAGGAGCGGGAAGGGGGGAGCGGGCAGGAGCAGCGGAGGGGGCAGAAGGAGCGCCTCCATCCTGCCCCCCCGTATCCAACCTGCCAGCTCCATCCTGACCCGCTTGCTCCATCCTGCTCCCCCCCCTGCTTGCTCCATCCTGCCCCGCCGGCTCCATCCTGCCCCCCCACAACCACCCTGCCCCCTCCCCGCCACCATCTTGCCCCCGCTCCATCCTGCTCCTCCGGCTCCATCCTACCCCTCGCTCCATCCTGCCCCGCTCGCTCCATCCTGCTCCTCCGCCACCATCCTGCCCCGCTCGCTCCATCTGCCGCTCGCTCCATCCTGCCCCCGCCACCCCGCCCCCCCCCCCATCCTGTCCTCGCTCCATCCTGCCCCGCTGCTCCATCTGCCCCCCCACTTGCTCCATCTGCCCCCAGGCTCCATCCTGCTTGCCGGCTCCATCCTGCCCCCCACGACCACCTGCCCCCCCCGCCCCGCACCATCCTGCCCCGCCGCTCCATCTGCCCCCCGGCTCCATCCTGCTCCTCGCGCTCCATCCTGCCCCGCTGCTCCATCCTGCCCCGCTCGGCTCCATCCTGCACCTTGCTCGCTCCATCCTGCCCCCCACGCCACCACTTGCCCCTCCGCCCGCTCCATCCTGCCCCCCCCACTCCTGCCCCGGCTCCATCCTGCCCCGCTCCCACCATCCTGCTCTCGCCGCTCCATCCTGCCCCGCCGCTCCATCCTGCCCGCTCGCTCCATCCTGCCCTCCGCCACCACTGCCCTCCGCTCCATCCTGCCCCGCTCGCTCCATCCTGCCCCCCTCGCCACCATCCTGCCTCTCCGGCTCCATCCTGCCTGCACACGGCTCCATCCTGCCCGCTCGCTCCATCCTGCCCCCCGCACCATCCTCTCCCCGCCCGCCCACCATCCTGCCTCCCCCCGCCACCATCCTGCTTCTCCGGCTCCATCCTGCCCTGCACACTCCATCCTGCTCCGCTCGCTTCATCCTGCCCCGTCGCTTCATCCTCCCCGCTCGCTCCATCCTGCCCCTCTCCCTCCATCCTTCCCCGCTCCGCTCCATCCTGCCCCCGCTGTTCTTGCTCCCCGGCTCCATCCTGCCCCCCGGTCTCCATCCTGCCCCCTCGCTCCATCCTGCTCCTCCGGCTCCATCCTGCCCCCCCGCTCCATCCCCCCCCCCGCTCCATCCAGCCCCGCTCGCTCCATCCTGCCCCGCTTGCTCCATCCTGCCCCCTGACACAATCCTGCCCCCCCTCCCCTTGTCACCATCCTGCCCCTCTGCTCCATCCTGCCCCCCGGCAGTTAGCGGTCATGTGACCGATCAGCTGATCAGTTTCCCAGGCAACGACACGTCCTAAAGGCCTGTAGGACCTAGAAGACGGAGGTGGAGCGAGCCGGCGGACAGGTGAGTATCCTCAGTGAGGATTTTTTTATTTTTACTTTTACTGTGGAGGAGCGGGGGCCAGGAGGAGCGGGGAGCAGTGGGGAGCAGAGTATTGCCATATACCATAGTGCTGCTATACATGTACTATAATGTACTGCCATATACCATAGCGCTGCTATACATGTACTGTAATGTACCGCCATATACTATAGTGCTGCTATACATGTACTGTAATGTACCGCCATATACCATAGCGCTGCTATATATGTACTGTATTGTACCACCATATACTATAGTGCTGCTATACATGTGCTGTAATGTACTGCCATATACCATAGTGTTGCTCTACATGTACTATAATGTACCGCCATATACTATAGCGTTGCTATACATGTACTGTAATGTACCGCCATATACCATAGTGCTGCTATACATGTACTGCCATATACTATAGTGCTGCTATACATATGCTGTAATGTACCGCCATATACTATAGTGCTGCTATACATGTACTGTAATGTTCCGCCATATACCATAGGGATGCTGTACATGTAATGTAAAGTACCGCCAAATACTATAGTGCTGCTATACATGTGCTGTAATGTGCCGCCATATACCATAGCGCTGCTATACATGTACTGTAGTGTACCGCCATGAACCAGAGCGCTGCTATACATGTACTGTAATGTACTGCCATATACCATAGTGTTGCTCTACATGTACTATAATGTACCGCCATATACTATAGCGTTGCTATACATGTACTGTAATGTACCGCCATATACCATAGTGCTGCTATACATGTACTGCCATATACTATAGTGCTGCTATACATATGCTGTAATGTACCGCCATATACTATAGTGCTGCTATACATGTACTGTAATGTTCCGCCATATACCATAGGGATGCTGTACATGTAATGTAAAGTACCGCCAAATACTATAGTGCTGCTATACATGTGCTGTAATGTGCCGCCATATACCATAGCGCTGCTATACATGTACTGTAGTGTACCGCCATGAACCAGAGCGCTGCTATACATGTACTGTAATGTACCACCCTATACTATAGTGCTGCTATACATGTACTGTGATGTACCGCCATATACCATAGCGCTGCTATACATGTACTGTAATGTACTGCCATATACTATAGTGCTGCTATACATGTACTGTAATGTACCACCATATACCATAGCGCTGCTATACATGTACTATTATGTACCACCATATACTTTAGTGCTGCTATACATGTGCTGTAATGTATCGCCATATACCATAGTGCTGTTCTACATGTACTATAATGTACCGCCATATACTATAGTGTTGCTATACATGTACTGTAATGTACCGCCATGTACCATAGCGCTGCTATACATGTACTGCCATATACTATAGTGCTGCTATACATGTGCTTTAATGTACCGCCATATACTATAGTGCAGCTATACATGTACTGTAAAGTACCGCCATATACCATAGCGCTGCTATACATGTACTGTAATGTACTGCCATATACTATAGTGCTGCTATACATGTGCTGTAATGTACCGCCGTATATTATAGTGCTGCTATATATGGACTGTAAGGTACTGCCATATACCATAGCGCTGCTATACATGTAATGTAATGTACCACCATATACTATAGTGCTGCTATGCATGTGCTGTAATGTACCACCATATACCATAGCGCTGATATATATATATATATATATATTATATATATATACAGTATGTAGTTCACTCATGTTGACTGAACAAGTTCTGTCAGTCACAGTATGTCAACCACATACATATTCTAGAATACCCGATGCGTTAGAATCGGGCCACCATCTAGTATATATATATATATATATAGATATATATATATCTATATATATATATTATATATATATAACACTGTACAAAGTTTGTAGGCAGGTGTGTGAACAATGCTAATCAAAAAAGTGAAAGTAAGAATAGAATAGAAAAACACTCACTTGGCCACTGAATAATAAAATATAAATACATACTTGATTAAATGCAACAATCTTCCTCTGAATTCATGTCTGTATAGTGCACAATCCACTTTCCACATCGGAGTACTCACTATTCACATTCAATAATTGTATAATAGAAAAAAAAACAGAGAGGAGAACTGGGAAGAATACAAATACAGAGATGAGATAGGATTATATAGGCTGGAGATTCTGGTTACTGATGGTAAATCAACGGGAATAAGATTACTATTGGATTCTGCGCTAATTATTGCCCTTCTTGTCATCCAGGAAATGACCGCCATCTGGCCTTGTGAGTGCTTGGAAAATCATTTTGAGCATCTTTTTGGATAACATCCTATGGATTAGCAATGTATTAATATCTAATCATGTGTTCATTATAATTGGGACATTAGGAAGGTTTTTTTGTCATCTGCTTCTACGTCTGTATTGGTGCAAATTGTCCCTGAATATAGGGAGCCAAGGATAAAATGTTTATACAGACAGTTCTCGATTACAAACCAGATAGGGACTGTAGGTTGGTTTGTAACTAGAGATGAGCGAACCAGTTCGGGGCTTGCATTCGGGTGCTTGACGTCTCCTAAGTGCTGGGTCGGGCAGCGCTGTGCTCTGGTATGTTTGCTGCCCGGCGCAGTGCGAGCCTCATGCAGTGGTTGGCCGACGCGCACTGGAGATGAAATCCTAGTTTTCGGCAGTAGTAAATAGTAAACTCCCCACACTCTGACCCCCGGAAATGTTTCGCAAATGGCTATCTGCATGTGGGCGGCAAGCCATGCAGCCAGTCACTTCCAGTGACGTTCGGGTCAAAGTTCAGGACCGAACAGTGTGACCCGATCAGCCCTATGTACGTTCTTCTTTATTCCTAATCCAAATTTGTATGTTAGTCGGAACACAAAAAAATAGCTCATCGCTGACCTCTTAGGTCACCCTGCTGCCTGTTTCTCACTTCCGGTCCTCTTCTATCCTTTATAGCATGCCACATCCAAATGGTTTCTTCACTATGTGCCAGGACTTCCATACTATAACCCAGAAGTCACAAAACCGCAAAGCGCCCTGATGACGTGCAGTGACTTTCCAATTTCGTAAGCGTATGACCTGCAATGACTTCTGGGGCTGTAAGTTCTGGCCTATGATAAAGAGGTTAGGGATGCGGTGTGTTATTCTGGAAAAAGTTGACTCGAAAGTGGGCAACCTGGTGGCCAAAAAGGTATTACTTTTTACTCAAGTCATATCTTATCTCTTTTGCTGCCAGTCTACCTTTTTTCCGATGTGGCGAGCTGCACTTCCAGTCTCTTCACAATAGGCCAGAAATTACAGCAACTTTCTGGCCTCAGCGGTCACTTGGCATCACTGGGCACTCATTTTGATGGAACAACGTTGCGACCTTCCAACAAGCAGTGACCTCTGAGACCTGTAAGTCCTTGCTTAAAGTGAAGAGCCTCGACATGCGTAGCACAATGGCCAAAATAAAACCGGAAAGCAGGAGGTGAATAGGGGTAGTAGTGAGCGGTGAGATAAGTATAATTATTTTTTTGCACATCCAATGTTTGTAATGGGGCAAAAGAGGGTTGAGTTGAACTTTTGCAGTTTTTTTTTATATTTTTAAAAACTTTATTTTTTCACTTTGTAATAGTCCCCTTGTGCTGTACAGAGCAACAGAGCAGTGGAAGTGCGTCAGCACCACTCTCGACAACAGAAATGATGACTTCCTATAAACGCCAGCAGACAGCCGGAATCCAAGGAAGTTCATCATGACAGATACACGTGGCATCAGCTGACCCCAACTGTCATGACAACCCATTGACGCCATGTGATCATGTTTTGGGGTTGCCCATGGTAGCGGGAGATGACACACTCCCTGCTGATGCATTTTAAAGCCTGCTGTCAGAGATTGACGGCTTGATTTAACTATTTCACAGCGGTGGGCAGATCCGCTGCTATTAGAGGCACATATCGGCTGATGAGATCAGACAACATGTGCAGGAAAAGATGCGGCTCATCATCAAAGGCAGATAAACAACCTATGATGTAAATATACTTCCTAGGTCATGAAGAAATTAAAATTGTTGTCCACTACTCAGGCAACCCCTTCTCAATCCCTATGTTTCCACCAAGTAAAACACTTCTACTCACCATTCCAGCGTTGTCAGCATCAGCTCTCCCGGGGCTCACGTGACATTATGTCACACAATCCCTATGGCCAACCAGCGCGGACTTCACTCTCCTTTCCTCTGGGCATAATTGAATCCTATTTGATATCACAGTTATCAGACAGACTTGAGATCTTCCATCTTTTCTTCTCTTCATGTTTTATTCAAATATAATTGAGTATGAAGAAAATTGGATCATCCACTTTACAGACATAATTTTGAAGAGAAATTTTAATAAAGATCGCATATATTTTTTATTACTCACTGGTTTGGGGAATGCTTTATAGTCCTTTTTTGATTATAAGATAATTTGGACGTTCAGCACCATTTAATAATGTAGTCAGCAATAGCTAATATCTGGCAAGTACAGTCATTGTTCCTTTTGTTTTTTGTATGCTTTCAAAAATAGAAGTGTTAATAATTTATTAACAAAAATGCAAAGTGAATGAATAAAAAATAAATCTAGGTTACATCAATATCTGGTGTGACTGTTTCGCCTTCAAATCATCATTTTTTCTAGGTACACTTGCATTGAGTTGTTGAAGGAACTCACCAGGAAAGCTTTTTTCCAAACATCTTGGAGATCTGACCACAGATCTTCTGTCTCTTCATGTGATCCCACACAGGCTGGATTATGTTAGATCAGGGCTCTGTGGGGGCCGGATCATCACTTCCAGGACTCCTTGTTCTTTTTTATGCTGAAGATAGTTTATATTGGCGTTGGCTGTAAGGTTTGGGGTTGTTTTCCGGCTGCAGAATACATTTGGAGCCATACTGACACTGCCCTAATGAAATTTTAGGATAGACAGGTATTTGTCTGTTACTCGTTTCTTATCTTTTCATGCATTGTTGAGTCTCTTGGCTTTGATTCCTTCTTGAAGCTATGGCGTTTGGTTGCAATTGTTCAATGGAGACATATATGGCCAAACTTCTCCAAAAGAGTAGAAGAGTACAGGAGGATCCCACTTGTTGCTGTCAGTTTTGACTTGAGGGAACTGCTGGACATCTTCGAAGGAAGCGCCGGCCAAAAGAAAGGACCAAATTATATATTAGACCACCAATCTAATGACTTCAAACTTACTTGGCTGGGGAATATGAATTGGCTAAAGATATTCAAAATAATTTTAGGAGGTAATGTATTGAATTTGTCTCAAGATATAGGTAGGTAAGGAGATTTAAAGCCACATCCCTCCTCTAGGAAATATGCAAATTTGCACTTCAGTAAGGAAGTGGATATGAACTCTAGTGCCACCTTTAGGTAGCTCCTCAAAGTCATAGTCGCTTTCTGACAAGCCATTAAATATGATAAGGGATTTGTACCAGATGAGAACCCCAAACTACAGATGCTGCGTTTCGGGGTAACTGCCCCTCATCAGTGTGAGCCCACTCACACAGCCAGATCAGAATATCCCACTCACTACACTGATGAGGGGCAGTTACCCCGAAGCGCAGCATCTGTAGTTTGGGGTTCTCATCTGGTACAAATCCCTTATCATATTTAATGGCTTGTCAGAAAGCGACTATGACTTTGAGGAGCTCCCTAAAGGTGGCACTGGAGTTCATATCCACTTCCTTACTGAAGTGCAAATTTGCATTATTCTCAAGATATATGAATACCAACTTCAAAAGATATATTTAAAAGATATATTCTTTATTAAAAAAACCTAAAAAGGTAGAATGGGTAGACGGGTAGTCCCATTCCCATTGGGCGGAGTTAGGGGAGGAGGGAAGTCAGTGGAGTTTTCGTTTGCACTGAGGAAAGAAGTAAAGAGGGAGCTTGAGAAGGTAAAGAGGGGACCGCATAACGGAGTGCCCGTACTCCGGGGGTAACCCTGGTCCATCTAACGGAGTGTCGGCTCCGAGGATACGGTGCAGGGTGTTCAGCCCCTGACCCATCCACCCCGGTCGTCACGGGTCAGTCCATCAACCCTGACACCCTGTCTAGAAAGTGCAGCCTCGCCAGAATTGCCCACCAAAGATTAAGCCCCTTCAGAGAGGGAGAAGAAGGGAATCTCGCAGCACCCAATGGGCCTGGTATACAAGAGGGCTGTGCCGGTCTTAGCAGCAGGATACGGGATTGAAAAGAGAGAGTATACTACAGGATCCGCTGACTGACTTTGCAACCCTCTGTGACTACCCGACTGTGACCGCGGTTTTTTTCGCTGCCGCACCTGCCGCAAGTACAAAACCGCACTTGCAGCACCTGCCGCAAGTCCCCCTATACTTTCTATGGGGATTACCGCAACCGCGCCGCAAGTGCATCGGTTATGCGGCAATTGCAGCAGATGCGTTTTTTTTCACCGCATCTGCCGCAAATTTAAAAAAACGCTGATGTGAAAGGGCCCTAACACAGTTTTCTTGCCTTGTGCAAGTGAAACCCCGACTCCAGGGCCGGGGGTACTCGGTGACCGGGCAGTTGTTCTTCTTCACTTCTCGTTTCTTTGCACGGGGACAGACGGGGCCGAGACCCGGTCCCGTGACCCTGGCGGTGTCATTTTAAATAAACGACTAGATAGATGACAGGGGATGACTAGGGAAAGGGGAATTCATGATCCACCTGCAGTATGTGGCCAGGGCGGCCGCCGCTACATCAGAACCTCTGGGGATGGTGACCGGCAGCTTTGATGGTTTTGCTCCCCGCAGGTAGAGCACGGTCCCCAGGACAGTATGATTGAGGAGTAAGTTTGTACCTTGGCAGATGTTCATTAGGTTATCATCACCCCGGTGTCTCATACGGCATCTGCGGCGGTGGTCGCCGCTAAATAAAGTCTCACACACCACAGCTGGAGTTTTGTTACGTTACTCAGTTGTTTCAGCATGGCCTCCGGGTACTTCCCTTGCCAACCTCTGGTTCAGTGTTGTCTCCAGAAACGGGTCAGTGCAGTCAAGCCTCGGTTGGTGCCCCTATCCCTCTCTCTAGGTGTCTCTCCCAGCGATATAAGGAGTAGTTCTCTTCTGGGGAGAGCGTGACACCGCTCTACCCCCCAGGCTCTCAGCGCCTCAGTAGCACAGAGCTCAGGTACCAACAGCCACGAGTGCTTCTTTGTGACCGCCTCCCAGGGCACTGCTCTCTAGTTCAGTCGCCTTCTTCAACTTGTGTCGGATGTTCGGGCCACAGCTCCCATTAGAAGCTTGGGGCCTCCAGTTCAATGGTCCGGGAATGAAGTGTCCGCGCCGTGTTCAGAGCCAGGTCCCTGTGTCGCCCACCAGCCCCTCTGTCTTGTCAGAGACGGGCGTACGGGGATCTACATCTCGTTCCATACTTGAGGGCTCCTTCCTTCTTCCACACTCGCCGGTCTTTCCCTCCCGGGGCGAACGTGGTCGTGCTCCAGCCCACGGGAGTTGGCACCCACACTGCCCCTACACTCCCGACTTCCACTCCACTCCTCCGACGTTCTCTCTTTCTCCTCCTCTGTCGACTAACTAACTCCACACTTCCTACACTTCACTTTTCCCTCCCAGCTATGCTTGGGTCTTTTCTCTGGATCCATCCACCGTCCCAAAGTCCCTAGTGTTGTATGTGTGTGTGAAGCTTAACTGCACCATCCCAGCACCTGGAGAGCAGAGGCATTACTTTTCCTCTAATGGAGGAGTGCAGTACCTCTGGTGGCGGCTTACCTGGTGGGGCGCCACACAAGCATGTTATTTCTAATGGATCATCAATAAAATTGTTGAAATTTTAAGAATCTTGGGAATTCATTGCTTTTTTATTTTTTTCATATTTTAAATAGAAGCCAGGGGCAATTAAATGGACTCCCAGCAGATCGTAAGGATAAATCAGTAAGCAGCACATTCTTAACCAAATTCCCTATAATTTCTTAATATTTTTAATCCGTTGCGCTAAATTTTCTTGGCTGACCACTGTGTTTATGGTCCTCAAGGTTGCCTATTTTTTGGCAATTCCTCAATAGAGCTGGACAGCGGTTGTACCATTCTCCTTCCATTTTTGGATGATGGCTTGAAAAGTGATCCATGAGATGTTCAGAGCTCTGTTTTTTTTTTTTTTATGAACTATTTTTACTCTTCTCCACAACTTTATCCCTGACCTTTATGGTGTGTTCCTTGGCTTTCATGATGCTGTTTGATCCCTAATGTTCTCAGACAAGCCTCTGAGGCCTTCACAGAAACATTTGTAGTTATAATATAAATTACACAAAGGTGGATTTCATTATTACACATTACTTAATTTGTCAACATATATAGTTGGATTTCTTTACCTGTCTGGAATGGATGAGTTGTTACTGACATCTGGTGAGAAATTCAGGTCAATAGCACTTTTAGAAATAGATTTACTTAGAAAATTGGTGGCATGTTTAATACTTATTTCACCCACGGTATATATGTGGACATGATCATTACCCATTTACCGTATTTTTGCAGAACATACGACGCACTTTTGCTCTCAAAAATATGTAAGGAAAATTTGGGGGGTGCGTATTATGATCCAGTTGTAGCCTTCCTGGAAACCTAGAAAAGCTGTTGAGAAGCAACATGACCAATATCTCCCACACCAATGAGAAGCGGCTCCAGCCACCACAGTAGGGGTGAGTTGATTGTTTAACCAAATATAGCGGGTCATTTTCAAGTTGATAATTTTGTACGGCCCCGAAGGATCGTAGAAATTTCCAAATGGCCTCCAGCAGAAAAATGGTTCCCACCCCTGACCTAGAGCATAGCCAGGACACCTGCCACACTGCCCACAAAATCACCCTACTCCACCACCGCACCTACCTCTTGTGGACCCGCTTCACCACCGCTGCCGCTCCCGGATTATAATACGAACCCTATTTTCCCGAATTTTTTTTTTAGAACTCTTTTGCTTTCTCTAAATTTGGAGTGTGTCTTTCAATTTGCTGTGCCCAATAAAACGAAAAATACGGTATTTGATTGTTGATGGTCCCTATGTATTAATCTAGGATAACAGTAGGAAATCGGGGCACAAAGCCGATGGCTTGCCGGGCGGATAAAATATGGAGCGAACAGGTGGCAACGGGAGGTGCCTGTCCCAAGCACAACGGTCCAGTAATTAATGATTAAAGAAGAGACGGCACTCACCCCGGTTTGAGATCGGTGATTTATTCAGGGAACAACAACATTCCGTGCAGGGAGGAGAGGGGAGCAGCTGCTCCCCTCTCCCTCCCTGCACGGAATGTTGTTGTTCCCTGAATAAATCACCGATCTCAAACCGGGTGAGTGCCGTCTCTTCTTTAATCATTAATCCCTATGTATTAATACCTCAGGCTAAAACTATTAGACCATCCTTCGTCCAGGGGCAAATTATACATTGGATTGAAATTTCCTGAGGCACGACGGTATGAGCAAGAACTAAATTAACGCTTTGCAGATGGGGTAAGAAGTTGATGGCAAGGATATGAGCTGCGGTTGCTGCGGCCACAACTCACAGTACTACCTTCTTTACAACCTCAGTTATTACATCCAAATGGAAAGTAAGGTACTGTATAACATTAACATTAAAATCTCTTTTAATGGTCCAATAAAAATGATAATTATTGAGGTGCACATTACTTTTCTTTATGTTTTTTGTGCCTTTAAGGCTCACCACTTGTCTGTGGTCTCCTGCTATTTTTCCTTTTAATGTCTAAATAAGCCTAGTGTTACACTTCACATGTTAAACGGATGACGTTACTGCAGAGCCCAGCCTGCTGTAACGCTGACCACTAACGTCGGATGCTTCCTATGAATGCTGGTCCATAGAATCCCGCTGTTTACTATGGATACAGCTTCACAGGAAGCCCCCAGGCAGTGCATGATCCAGGACGCACAGGAAAACATTGTCAGCAATGTTTCTCTGTGCGTCCTGGATAAGCACGCTGCCTGGGGCTTCCTGTGAAGCTGTATCCATAGTAAACAGCGGGTTTCTATGGACCAGCGTTCATAGGACACACCCGACGTTAGCGGTCAGTGTTACAGCAGGCTGGGCTCTGCAGTAACGTCATCCGTCTAATGTGAGTGACCTGTGAAGTGTGACCCCAGTCTAAGGGATCTATCAGATGGTGAGTGCTACTTAATTTCTTTTTCTACACATATTGAACTCATGTTTTTCTAAATGGGCACCCCATCTTTTTGTTTCTGTTATAACCACTATATTGCTTTTTACAATAAGCTGCACATGTGAAGGTAGTGTCGGACATTTGCTTCTAAGCCTATATACCGTACTGGTTAAATAAGCACTACCATCACAATTTTTATCCTATTACTATATTGCAGTTATCATATTATAAAGCACAGTGTAAATACAATTGCTCATTTTTTTTCTTTCTACCCAGTTAACTCTTCTCTTTTCCATCAGGTCCATAACATCACATGATTAAAACAGTCTAGCTGCATCCTTCTAAGCTCTATGTAGATACAGAAGTTTCTTCTTCGGCACTGAAAAATCAATGGCAGGGGGAGAAGCAGAGCAGCTGAGTCAGGAGTTCAAGAAGAAGATAACTCAAATCAGGGAAAAGTAACTTCCTGTTTCTAGAGCAGATAAAAAAAGAAAAGAGAAGAATTAACTGGGCAGATTTGCAAAATAGCAATATATTAAAGAGGATAAAAACTTTGTATATACGGATGATGCCAAGTGGCTTCAAGAATTTATCCCATGATGTTGGCATTTCAAGTGTGCAGCCTTTCTTGAAAAAGATTTGTATGAATGGTTTTGGGGATTATACTGCCAGCCATCTTCCAGCTGTGCCCCTGCCGTTATAGTTAAATAGGACCTATCACCTACTATGATATGTCAGTTCTAATAAATACTTATATTCCCCATGAAATACAGTTTATTTTTACAATTTTGTCCTGTCATTTCTCTGATGTTCCTCATGAATACTTATGACAACATTAATCTAATATATAAAGCTGAATGTGTGTGTGTATATCCGAGATTGGCATCTACACCGTCGCAACTACAGCCATAAAATTTTGCACAGTCACACATCTGGGCCCCAAGAGCGTCATAGGCTATGTTGTGAGGCGAAATTTTAACCCTGCGCGTTCCAGTTCACCAAACAATTTTGCCCCTATTTACATAATGGGGAAAAAGTGAATGGAAACGTGTTGGAGGAAAATCGACAGCGGTCAGCTATAGCCACACACACCACACAGACAGACACAGATGTGCACAAATCACCTCACACAACTCGCCTCATATGTGTGCTATCTTTAATTTCCAAACATAAACATCTGATTAAAAACAGTCACACATGTGCCATATAGGGAATTAAGGCAGATGTCGGTCACATGAGCTGTCTATTATGTGTATGTGTGAGGTAACATATACTGCCTGGCCAGGGGGAGTGTTTACTGTTGGCTGGAGATTTATTAGGCTGCCTATAGCAATCAATCACAGCTCAGCTTCTATTTTCCTACAGGTCATTAATATGACATATTCAAATTCTATTTTGTTATATCTAACATCAGTTATTTATTAACCTGGGCGTAGCCGGGTACTACAGCTAGTCTAAATATATAAAGTTGAATGTGTGTATGTGTGTATGTATGTATATCCGGGATTGGCATCTACACCGTCGCAACTACAGCCACAAAATTTTGCACAGTCACACATCTGGACCCCGAGAGCGTCATAGGCTATGTTGTGAGGCGAAATTTTAACCCTGCGCGTTCCAGTTCATCGAACAATTTTGGCCCTAACTACATAATGGGGAAAAAGTAAAAGGAAATGGGTGGGAGGAAAATGACAGCTGCCAGCTACAGCCACAAAATTTTGCACAGTCACACGTCTGGACCCCGGGAGCGTCATAGGCTATGTTGTGAGGCGAAATGTTAACCCCGCGTGTTCCAATTCACCAAACAATTTTGGCCCTATCTACATAATGGAGAGAAAGTGACAGTTACCAGTTGACAGTTGTGAATGAGAGGGGCTTAATGACGGCACCAAAGACTAACAGCACATACCAGCATATAGTCACTAATTTGGGGCCCTGACATGGATATTCACCACGCACAGGGACATGTATACACACCACATGCACACAAAGAGTAACAGCTAAGGTGGAGCCCCAACATTGGATACTCACCACATACCCAAACACAAACACTCACGCCACAAAGAGACACACACAACACAGAGACACAAACCACAAAGACACCCCCCCCACAGAGACACACACACATACACACCCTATAAGGACACATGCACTCACCCCACAGGGACACACACACAGGGACATACACACATACACACCCCACAGGGACACAGAGACACATACACACCCCACAGGAACACACAGACCCCATAGGGATGGACACACACCACAGAGACAACCCTCCCCCCACAAGGACACACACCACAGGGACACCCCTCCCCCCTAAAAGTGACACACACCACAGGGACCCCCCCACAGGGACACATGCAAACCACTACAAGGAGATGAATCCAAGGCTATGATTATCTATGGTGGTGGAAGAAAGAAGAGAAACAGGGGCGCAGATCTAAGTGCAGCGTATTTCCAAGTGCTATAAGGATTATAAATGTTCACCTTTTGCTTTATATCAGACTCATCTGACCAGATTTGGTCTCAGTTCTCCTTATGGTCTGCAGCCCCGTCCTGGATATGCAGCACACTTAGCCTTGTGGCTGTGAAGGATCAGTTCATAGAAGAGAATCCAGGAGGAATGAAGGGCGCTCCCATTAGCATTCCTGCTAATGGGAGCGCCCTTCATTCCTCCTGGATTCTCTTCTATGAACATGCACACCACTGGGACACCCCCCCGGACACACACACACCCCAGGGACACACACACCACACAAACAGGACACAGATGTGCACAAATCGCCTCACCACAACTCGCCTCATACGTCTGGTAAGTTTAATTTCCAAAAATAAACATCTGATTAAAAACAGCCAATGTGCAACACATGTGCCATATAGGGAATTAAGGCAGATGTCAGTCACATGAGCTGTCTATTATGTGTATGTGTGAGGTAACATATACTGCCCGGCCAGTGGGAGGGTTTACTGTTGGCTTGAGATTTATTAGGCTGCCTATAGCAACCAATCACAGCTCAGCTTCTATTTTCTACAGGTCCATTAATATGAAATATTCTAATTCTATTTTGTTATAGCTAACAGCAGTTATTTATTAACCCAGGCGTAGCCGGGTAGTACAGCTAGTAGTTCCATATAACTATTCCTCTATTCAAAGAGCTGTCTCCTTACACTATCTCATACTGGCAGCAGATTTAACTACACCAGACTGTTAAGGTCACCCCCATCCCCAACTGGTAACACCCAGTTGTCAATCTTTAATTAAAGAGGTTTTCCAATAATAGTGTCAAAGAGTAGACCTGGCTCACTGGGTTGTTAAGGTGCTCTTGAGAAAAAAACCGTATAACTATATAATATCTCAGGCACACAATAATGAATAGAGAAAAATATTGCATCAATTCCTGAATTTATTATTTTGTCTGGTCAGTGTAAGGGAACGTTTCGGTTTAATTTAAACCTTCTTCAGCCAACTGACACTGAGGAAGGAGACCCTCAGGAAAATAGGGTTTTTACAAGAACGTGGGTTCAGCCTTGTACTGAGAACCAATGGCAGCAGGTCCTTTAGTACTACTCATGAGACATGACCACCGTGTACATATGGTCATTAAAGTGCCCCTTGGTCAGTGTGGACCTGTGAAAGGGTCAATTAGTCCTCAGTAGGGTCCAAGTAACACCCACTATGGTACCGCTGCTCATATTTCAGAGACAACTTTAAGGTGAGGTCAGGCCGGTCTCGTCCGGTCAGGGGAGTGTGGGTACTGTGGACGGACCGGACGAGACCGGCCTGACCTCACCTTAAAGTTGTCTCTGAAATATGAGCAGCGGTACCATAGTGGGTGTACTTGGACCCTACTGAGGACTAATTGACCCTTTCACAGGTCCACACTGACCAAGGGGCACTTTAATGACCATATGTACACGGTGGTCATGTCTCATGAGTAGTACTAAAGGACCTGCTGCCATTGGTTCTCAGTACAAGGCTGAACCCACGTTCTTGTAAAAACCCTATTTTCCTGAGGGTCTCCTTCCTCAGTGTCAGTTGGCTGAAGAAGGTTTAAATTAAACCGAAACGTTCCCTTACACTGACCAGACAAAATAATAAATTCAGGAATTGATGCAATATTTTCTCTATTCATTATTGGGGTTCCAATAATAGTGTGAACCCCTTTTCTTTTGTCTTAACTATGTCTTACTAACACTTTTTCCCAATTTTACTTTTGCTACCTACTCTGCTTCTGTAGGCTTACCTCTAAGAGGCTCGTAAATACCTTATTGTTGTTCTTTCTTTGATCCTTCTGGTCTGGAACCCAGATTGGGACAAACAGAGAAGGGAACAATCACTGTGGGGGCAGGGCTTCCTCTCTGTGAGTGACAGCATCTAAAGGGATGTCACTGGGCCGAGGCGGGCTGCCTCTCTTTGAGTGACAGCAGCTGGGCACATCACTGGTGGGCAGGGTGGCCTCTCTCTGAGTGACAGGAGCCTGGGCACATCACTGGTGGGGGTGGGGCTGCCTCCTTGTGAGTGACAGCAGCCTGGGCACATCACTGGTGGGGCTGCCTCTTTGTGAGTGACAGCAGTCTGGCATGTTCCTGGTGGTGGCAGGGCTGCCTCTTTGTGAGTGACAGCAGTCTGGGCATATCACTGGTGGGGGCGGGGGTGCCTCTCTGTGAGTGACAGCTGTCAGGGCATGTCACTGGGGGGGGCGGGGCTTCCTCACTGTGAGCGACAGCAGTCTGGGCACATCACTGGTGGGGCTGCCTCTCTGTGAGTGACAGCAGTCTGGGGACGTCAGTGGTGGGGGTGGGGCTGCCTGTCTGTGAGTGAAAGTAGTCTCAGCACATTACTGGTGGGGCGGGACTACCTTTCTGTGATTGACAGCAGTCTAGGCATGTCACTGGGGGGGGGCGGGACTGCCTTTCTTTGAGTGACAGCATCTGGGCACACACTGGTTGGGGCAGGACTGCCTCTTTATGAGTGACAGCAGTCTGGGCAACAACACTGGTGGGGCGGGGTTTTCCCCCTCTGTGAGTGACAGCAGTCTGGGCACATCACTGGTGGGGGCGGGGCTGCCTGTCTGTGAGTGACAGCAGTCTGGGCACATCACTGGTGGGACGGGGCTGCCTTTCTGAGGACAGCAGTCTAGGGATGTCACGGGGGGGGCGGAGGGTACCTCTGTGAGTGACCATCTAGGCATGTCACTGGGGGGGCGGGGCTGCCTCCTGTGAGTGACAGCATCAGGTATGTAACTGGTCCCGGGGGGGGGCTGCCTCTCTGTGAGTGATAAAGCCTTTGCCGCATGCGCACTCACACTTCACTCTCTTCTCAGCCCCCACCAGTATGTTTCTGTTCACTGTGTCCGATTGCAGTCTTTAATCGGAAGAGCAAAGCTACAACAATAAAGGTATTTACGGCACACAGCGATCACTTACAGGAGCAAGGTAGGTAGCAAAGTATATTGGGAATGTTTTAGTGTGGCGCCCCGCAACGAGTGCGTCAAGGAGGGTATTGCACCCAAAGACAGCAGCAGCAATATTCCTGCTAAGCAATGACACAGTTAAAACTCAGAGCTTACCCCCCACATCACATCAGATAGAGGGTCAAAAAGGTCCTGGTGGGGGGAGTGTAGTGGAGAATTAAAGCAGAGTGAAGAGAGAGAGAACAAAATACTGCAACGTAGGAGGGGGGGCCTGCACATTTCCTGCACCCCCCCTGGCCATTTCCCCCGGTTAGGCACCATGACCCCGGTGCCTCAAAACCCGGACTCGGGCAACCATAAGGGGTCTAAAACACACCCGTCCCCTCTAAAACCCGGGTTTAGGGGTTCTAAAGCTGGGAGTCATTTATCACTGCCATGCAAACCAGGAGTGAGGGACTGTTTTTACGGGAGCACCCCCACCACCGCCGCACACACAGATCGTTTTCCCAGCGGAGAAAACCCCCCAAAAAGGGACCCAAGGCTCCCCACAGATCCGCCAGAATTCCCGGTAGGGAAATTAACAGCCTTGTCCCACCTGGCACCCCAAGCGACAACGGCAACACAAACTAGTTAGAATGGAGGAACACGCGGAGCTCTGAGAAACACTGGTCATTGCGAGTCCCCCGGTCCGTTACCCGTTAACTGTATGCCAGGTATCACCTGCTGGTTACAGTAAAGTACCCATTACAGAGACTTCCCTGTCCGTGCTTTCTTTAGAACCTCCATCTCCACAAATGAAGGTAACTGCACTGCCCCCAACATCTTGTGCAGCTCCTGGCCCGGGGACTCCCCCTCACCTGTGGGGAGCGTTTCCATCTTGCTGCATCCCCCCCACCGGAGGCCCAAGCAGCGCCGGTGGACATCACCGGAACACTCACAGGTGGCTCACAAACAACCCCTTAACGTTCACCAACTCTTTTGAATCTGGACCACCCGGGGCCCCCCTCCGGCAGGCGCGGTTTCCGTGACATGGAGGAAGAAAAACGCCTGTTCCTCGGAGTCCCCGGCCACAGTGAGTCATTAGGAATAGTTAGGAAAAAGAACAGGGATCCAGTATAGTGGAAAACCTCTTTTATACACTCCCAGAACAAATAATAAAGGGAAAGGCACAATAAGAAATGTAAGAAAAGATTCTCCAGAATTGTTTTTTCATGCAAACATTTCAGGAGAGGGGACAGGTCTCCTTGAAAGTTTTCCCGTGGAAGAAACCAAAAACATTGTTTAATCTCTACGCTCCCTGACAGAAGTTAGTCGCTTATTTCCCTGTTTCGAAATAAAACTTATAAACCCGACGCTAAATTCATCCCTTGGTTGTATAAATTACTCTATGAATGCGGAAACCCTCCCAAATGTGGTTTAGGTTAAGAAAATAAATTGCCCTCAATGCTGAAATATTGATCATTTAATGAACCAGAATTGGGCAGATTTTGGCAAGATAAAAGTTTTGTCGCCCACAAAAGTAATGTATATTTAAACAAAAATTAACTTAAAATACAAATATATGTTTCATAACATTGGTGAATGAAGTTTGGGGCTATTAGATCATATTTAATATTTTGTGTGACTTCCATGAGTTTGAAGGACTGCATTATTAATGAAGTCATCAGAAATAGCAAAGAATGCAGTCTTACATGCCTCCCAGAGTTCATCTAGATTCTTTGGTTTTGTCTTCCAAGCTTCCTCTTTCATCCTACCCCAAACATGCTCAATGATGTCCATGTCTGGTGACTGGGCTGCCCAGTCCTTGAGCACCTTGATCTTTTTTGCCTGGAAAAATTTTGTTGTAGAGATGGATGTATGAGATGGAGCACCATTCTGCTGCAGAATTTGACCCCTTTTATGATTTGGAATATAAGAGGTAGCTAATACTTCTTGATATTTTAGGCTATTGATATTGACTTCCACTTTGCAAATGTTTCGCGCACCCCCATACTGATTGTAACCCCAGACCATGATCTATCCACCACCAAATTTAACTGTTTTCTGGGTGTATTTTGGATCCATACAGGCTCCAGTAGGTCTCTTGCAGTATTTGAGGCAGCTGTGGTGTAATTCTACTGAAGATTCATCAGAGAAAACCACCTTCTGCCACTTTTCCAGCGTCCATCTGTTTAGCAGGCTGTGGGACTTTACAAATGCCACAGCGTTTTTTTATTTGCCTTTTGTTTAGTGCTGGCCTCTGGGCACTTATTCGACCATGGAGGCCATTTCGAGACAGAATCCTATAAACTGTTCTAGTTGACACGGGGACTTGAGGTAACCAGGCCTGTTGGAGCTCTGCTGCAGTGGAAGAGGGCTTGCTTTGGATTTTCTAACCAACAGACGTTCCTCCTGAGCAGTTGTCTTTCGGGGTCTGCCGGATCTGGGCTTGTCAAACACATCTCCAGTCTCTTCAAATCTTTTTTAATTCTTTGAACTTGATGCTGAGACACATTAAAGGTGCCAGCCACCTCTGCAGTGAATCTGGTCTTCAGCCTCTTGATAATCAAGGCTTTGGTCGCAGGGTGGATTTTTGGCATGTTGTCAGAGCTCAAGTTGCAGTTCAAGTTAAGGTCTGGGTGCTGGG
>JARQOC010000004.1:74784829-74818244 GCA_033576535.1 Allobates femoralis | reverse complement strand
TTAGTCAACGTGTTTCAGGGCTCCCTGAACATGGCAATATGATACTGATTTGTCCTGAGGAAGGGGCCAGGGAGCCCTGAAACATGTTGACTAATGAATCAATATTATATTCACCCTTTTATAGCTCGTGGAATATGGCAGTGTGCTTTTTAACCCTTCATCCTCCCTACTCTATATGCACCACGCTGGGGACTGCAGCAGTCGTGATCTGCTTTTATAGTGGTTGTGACTCTCACAACCACACAAGGTGAAGCCTCTGATACCTATTTAGGTCATATTTTATCTCTCAGACCCTTCATCCTCCCTACTTTAATTTTTTGAGATAATGACCTTTGGGTTTTCATTAGCTGTAAGGCATCATCATCAATATTAACAGAAATAAACACATGAAATAGATCCCTCTGTGTGTAATGACTCTATATAATATATGGCTTTCACTTTATGTATTGAATTACTGAAATACATCATCTTTTTGATGATATTCTAATACATTGAGATGCAGCTGTAGTTGAGGATTTGTGGGTACCCTGCATAACACAAGCAAAGTGGGGATGAGGAGGCAACATGTAGGCCGGAACTGGGAGTATGGGGAAAACATACAGGACTGGCTAATTCTGGAGCCTGTGTACCATATAGAAGTGAGCTGTATAGTTGTGAAGGACAGATAGATGCTTGCCGTATTGCTGAAAGGCTGCTGACAAGTGATGTTCTGCCACATGAAACCAATGTGTAATCCAGTATGTATAATAGGAGATGTGAGCTTGTTTCCTACTGTACATATGTTTCATCAGTTCCATCAGTAATGTTAACTTTACTTTTGTAAAGTGGGCTGTATCATCCCTTGTTAAGGCATTATATACTGGGTTTCTAGATCATCTGAGGGTATACCACTAAGTGGGAAACAGTAACAGCAAATAATCACACACAAAGAGGAACCCATTTCAATAGTGTCAAAAGTGGCAATAAAACACCTCGGCCCATGCAACCCTTCACCAGATACAATTGAACATATCGGTGGAGGAGGGAGCTATCGGCTCCTCTCTCCACCATTCAGCCTGTGTCTCAGAATAGCAGGCATCACTAGATTGTGCCTACTGCATGAACCCCAGTATACATGCTGCTCACACTGGAGTGGCAGATCAGGGAAATGTGATGAGGGGAGTAGTTTTATTTTATTTTTGAACTTGTGAAAATTCGTGGGTAGGAAAGTCAGCTTGTTTCTTGGCTGGTGGTCATCGGGTCATCAGTACCTTGGTGCATCATGCGGCCTCTGCAGCCGGTGGGCGCCGCAAAGCAAAGTCTCACACACATCTGTCGGAGTTCTGTACCTTTACTTCAACGTTCTGACCAGGTCGCCAGGTTCTTCCCTCTGCCAATCCCAGGTCCAGTTGTTTCTCAAGAACCAGGACAGTGTCGTCGAGACACCCTTCAGTGTTCCCTTCACTGGCGGTACTCTCAGCGCCTTTAACTCGCCTCGCCTTTCCTGACAGTGCCTCCTTGCACACAGCCCAGGTACCGACAACCACAGGCATAGACTGGCACAGCTTCCTAGTGCCGCGCCTTAGTACGGCTGCCTTCTCCGAGATGTGCCAGGTGTGTGGCCACAGTTCCCTTAAGATCTCATAGCCTCTGGTTTAACAGTTCGGGCCTACAGCTGCCGCGCTGTGTTCCGGGACGGTTCCCTGTTTCGTCCACCAGCCCCTCTGTTCTTCTGCCAAATACGGGTGTACGGGTGATCTAAGTCTTCTTCCACACCCCAAGAGTGCCTTCGTTCTTCTACGCTTTCTGGCCTTTCCCTCCCGAGGAGAGTGTGACCGTGCTCCAGCCTGCGGGAGCTAATACCTCTCACCACCTCACAGCCTTTTTCAATGCATGTTGTAGGTAAAGGCTGCGTTCACACACAGCGTATTTCATGCGCTTTTGGGGGTGCGTGTTTTTTGCCGCGGATTGCAGCCGCGCTATTTAGCGCAGGTAAAAAAATGCAGTGCATTCACACACGGCGTTTTTTTACGGCCACATTTCTACCTAAAAGCGCAGGAGAGAAGTGATGTCACATGGGAGGAGGAAGGATCCTGTGTTCCTCCCCCATGTGACGTGTGACATGTACTTTGGCTTTTGCAGTTCCCGTTCCATCCGCAGGGAGCCAAACCATCCCAGCTGCCAGTCATCGTCCCCAGAGGTTCTGCAGCAGCGGCGGTTGCACATAGCTGCATACTTTGGGTGGCGTCACAAATACCCATTTTCCCATCCCCTGTCATCAAAACTCTGCATCCCTTTTAAATGACACTGCCAGGGCCACGGAGCCGGGTTGCCGCCGTGACACCCCTGAACGCAAAAGGACTGCAAGATCTGGCCCGGTTCAGAATATCCCCATTGCACTGGAGTGGGCGTGCCCACTATTGGGTAACCATACTGTGAGAGGTGGCATCATACTGTGTCAGGGCTGTAGATTCGGAGTCCATTTTGGTGGAGTCGGAGTCGGGAAATTCCGGAGTCGGCGTTGGAGTTGGAGGTTTGGCTTACTGACTGCACACCAGGGTTGTGGAGTCAAAGTCCATTTTGGTGGGTTGGAGTTGTATTGAGGGAAATTGAGGAGCCGGATTTGGAGTTGGAGTCTGGCTTCAAGACTTACAGCCCTGTACTGTATGTGGGGGCACTGTACTCTATATGGGGAGTTGTGGGTGCATCATACTGTGCGAGGGGCTGTGAGTGTATGGTGAAGGAAGGAATCATTGTGTGGGGGATCTGTGGGAACATAGTATTGTGTGTGGGGGTTCGTGGTGACCAACATACTGTGTCGGGGTGATTAGGTCCATATTGTGGGTGCTGGTGAATCATACAGTGTGGGGGTCTTTGGGGTCATCACACTATGTGGAGGACTGATGCTCATGGTACATCTACACTTATATATACTTCAGGCTGAATAACAAGAGCAGTGTTTATTAGGTGTTCATTCACTGCTACTGGTAAGAAAACATTACAATAAGTCGTTTATTAACAGGTATTAACCGTAACAGCAAGTCATCAGACTTAATTCTGCTGTATATTAAGTGATAAAAAAAATAATATAAAATAATTATAAAAAATAGCACAATCAGTCTCTTATATGGGTCCTTGGAAAAATGAATAGTCTGTCCCTGGTCTGGATGGTAAATGCAAATACGCAATGTTCTGTTCCCGCAGCACATTCTGCTCACAATCAGCTGAGATATATTCCCCCTTTCTGGAAACTTTCCGATCTTCACAATCTGTCACATATCTGTAAACATTCAGGTCGACCTTTAACTCATCGATGACAGCTAAAAGCAAAAGTGAAAGAAATGAGAGTGAAGGAGGCGATGTGAGATGGAGGTGGAATATTTATATATTGATTATCACCGCTGGTGTCATCTCATGGTGGCGAGTAGAAAATGCAGACACAATCCAAATGAGGATTGGACATTTTCTTAATTTGAATTAAGCCTCGGTCAGAGATGTGAAACAGAGGTTTATTGTCTGAATGTTTATGGCTTATTCACATCTTGCAGTCACTGTGTGGTGACCAGGAGGCCACAAGAGGGAAGTGCAGCCAGGTAAGCAAGGTGGTTGCAAAACACACCCACACCGCACAAACACCGACCCTACGTCTAGGACTCTAGGTTGGGCAAGGGGTAGCGGGTGTACCAAAGTGGGTGGAACGTAGGAGGACACTGACAAAGTGGGTGGAATGACCTAAACAAAACGTAGGAGACAGAAGTTAGTGGAGTTAGAGAAGAGACGGAGTTGGAGAGTGTATAGAGAGAGTCTTCCCAGACAGTTTTGGGCTACCTGGAGACGCAGAATCCTGAGAGGCACAGACCCTTGGAGAGAAAGCCTACTTCATAGCCTGGAAGCGACGGGAAGGGGAAAGACTGAAAGAAACCCCACAGCTAAGGAAGGTGGGAGGACAAGGGCCCGGCAACCTGATAGACCCGTGCTGCGCGGAGGAACCCTTAGCACAGTGACAGACAGAAGGAGCCTGGTGTGCCCAAATACCTGAACCTGGGACCCTGGAGAGCTAGGCCGACACCAGAGAACCGGTTCTGAAGAGGTGACTGGGGATTATATACCCTAATCATGAGACACACCGGTGTGGGGCAGAAACTTTATGTGCTGCAGCCTAACTTTCCACCATGGACTAGGAACACAGTTGTCATACTAGGACTGGTGACCTTGACTGTAAGGGAAATATATTCACCCGTGAGTCTGCGATGACCAGACCGAACCCGTGGGTGAGGTACTACGTAACACTGAGAGAAGGGCCTGAAAGGACTTTGAGGGAGCAACACAGAAAAGCTACCTGAGCTGCACAGTTTGAGTAACCCGGAGCAATGCTGAAGTGTTTAAGTGTAACTTGTGTGAACTGTGAAACTGCTGTGGAAACATCAAGTAAAGTACCCAGTAAGCTCACACTTGCCTGAGACTGTTTACTTGCAGCGTGGCAGAAAAGTTCCACCCGAGGAGCCACAGCCTGTCAGCCCTGCACACTGGCTGGAGAAGCTGCAGCTTGGAAGTAAGTGACTTGTACCCAGCACGATCCCTCACAAAGCCCCATCCAACAATCCATCCACGACCACTACTCCTGCCCTGGGGACGCTCAGCTCTTCCCGAGGAGGGCTTACCATCCACGCTGCCCCAAGTCACCGTCCCCAGCAGGAATATGGCAGCGGTGGTTCTACTAACCACATACCCCGGGTGGCGTCACGACAAATCATGCCTTGCAAATATCCCCTTTTTGGACTGATCCCAGGCCACGGGACCGGGTCACGACTACCGTGATCCCAGACAGCACCGGCCCGGCTCCCGAGTACCCCATAGCCTGGGGGTGCATCAACTGTAACAAAACCGCACTTTGTGTGACAGTTTTTGGAAAAACCTAGTTATATGATCATGGAGGGTGAGTGTATTGAGTTCAGCTGCGGCTACACTGAGTCTGCTGGATACATCACATAGGAGACACTCAGACTGTTGGTTCCATTGCATAGGAAATGCAGAGACTACTGTATATCCATCACACAGGAGACACTGAGACTGTTGGATACATCACATAGGAGATGCTGAGACTGCTGTATATTCATCACACAAGAGACACTGAGACTGCTGGATACATCACATAGGAGATGCTGAGACTGCTGTATATACATCACACAGGAGACGCTGAGACTACTGTTTATCCATCAGATAGGAGACACTGAGACAGCTGTATATCCATCACACAGGAGACACTGAAACTGCTTGATATATCACATAGGAGATGCTTGGACTTCTGTACAAACATCACATAGGAGATACAGGCTACTATATATAAATAGATAGAAGACACTGAGACTGTTGGATATAAACCACATAGGAGATAAAGACTACTGTGTATATATCACATAGGAGATGCTGGGACTGCGGTATATACATTACTGGGGACACTTAAGGTACTGTTACACACAGAGATATATTGCTTGCAACTCACTGGTTGCAGTGAAATCATAATAATAATAATAAAACTTTATTTGTATAGCGCCAACATATTCCACAGTGCTTTACAGTACAATGGTAGAAAAATATACAATACAGAATGGTAGGTAATTCAGAACAGTAGTTACATACAATATACATAGAATCAATGTAGGAAATGCAATAAAAAGGCAAAAAATAAAGGTGACCCTGCTCGAAGGAGCTTACAATCTAAGACGGGATGGGAACACAAAGTACAGGGGCTTATAACAATGAATATCTTATGTCTAAATGACTACTGTTAGGGAGAATGATAGGCCGCCCTGAAGAGGTGTGTTTTTAGGGAGCGTCTCAAGCTATGCAAGTTGTGGATGGTCCTAATTTCTTGGGGTAGAGCATTCCAGAGGATTGGTACAGCTCGAGAGAAGTCTTGGAGTCGGGAATGGGAGGTTCGGATTAATGCCGATGTTAGTCTGAGGTCGCATTCAGAGTGAAGGGGACTGGTGGGGTGGTAGACAGAGTTGAGGGTAGAGAGGTAGGGAGGTGCTGCACTATGAATAGTTATGTGGGTGACAACAAGCAATTTGAATAGGATCCTATAGTGTATGGGCAGCCAGTGCAGTGAGTAATGGTTTGCTAGATAGGTGATCCTGGCTGCTGCATTGAGGATAGACTGGAGAGGAGAAAGCTTACTGTGGGGGAGGCCAGCTAATAAAGAATTACAGTAGTCAAGGCGGGAATGGATCAGGGCCACGGTGAGGGATTTAGTTGTTTCCATGGTGAGGAAACGGCGAATTCTGGAGATATTTTTCAGGTGCAAGCTACAGGAGTGGGTGAGAGATTGTATTTATGGGATGAAGAAGAGATTAGCGTCAAACATAACACCCAGACAGCGAGCCTGCTGACTAGGCATTATCGTGGTGCCGCACACTGAGAAAGAGATGTCAGGTTTAGGGAGGTTAGTGGATGGTGGGAGCAGAAGGAGTTCAGTTTTGGAAAGGTTGAGTTTCAGATAGAGAGCGGACATGATATTGGAGACTGCAGCTAGACAGTCATTGGTGTTCTGTATTAGAGCAGGAGTAAGGTCAGGGGCTGAGGTGTATAGTTGTGTGTCATCATCATAAAGATGGTACTGAAAGCCAAATCTGCTGATGGTCTGTCCAATCGGGGCCGTGTAGAGAGAGAAGAGAAGAGGTCCAAGGACCGAACCCTGAGGGACCCCAATAGTGAGAGGAAGAGGGGAGGAAGTGGAGCCAGTAAATGATACACTGAAATAGTGGTCAGAGAGAAAGGAAGAGAATCAAGAGAATCAGACATATTATGGACACATTGTTCTATTTTGTTGCTGTGTACAAATGGAACAATGTGTCCATGATTTTGACTCACCGTAGCCGGGGGTACACGTAGCGGGCGTTGTTTCTCCTCCAGTCACGGAACCGCGCCTGCGGTGGTGTAGGCCCGGTGGTCCAGATCAATAGGGGAATGGCGGAACAGTGGGGGTGATTTGTCTTCGTGACGCCACCTGCGGGTGTTCTGGTAACTTTACCAGCGCTGTTCGGGTCTCCGGGGGATGTTATACAGCGAGATGGAACGCTCCCCATAGGATGAGCGAGAATCCCCGGAGCCGGGAGCTGCGCAAAATGTTGTGAGGCAGCTGCAGGATGCTGCGCGCCGAATCCTGGAGTAATGCACAACCACACAAAGTCTCTTTTAGGTACCTTTACTGGATGGTAGTCAGGTACACTCGGACCGGGATAGTGAAGTTGGCACTTCTGGAGTTTCACAGCAAGCAGTGTTAGGCTTCCTTTCTCTACTTCTGGTGCTAAGGTCGGGTGGATGTGGAATCCAGCCGGACCGGGCAGTGTGTTCAATGGAACTTGCTTCACCTGGTTAACAGCACTGAGGGCACTGTAAAAGGGTCTGAGCAGGATCAGTACTCTTCCCTGGGCTCTCGTGGATGGGTGCATCAGGTGGGACAGGTGGCTAAACCTCCTGTTGATGGTGCTGGTTCTCTGTGGTGGCTGAGTAGCTCTCACAGCTTCGGTTCCAGTAACCGGATGATTTGGAAAGAGTCAGATTAACTCTGTGTTCCTGAGAGGTGCTTCTCCTTTCCTATTACCCCAATTGCAAGGGTTTCCTCACTGGCAAGTGTGCTGGTTCTGGCCTGGTATGGCTCCAGAACTGGCAGATGCACACACACTCTTCACAGTTCTAAAGTGACTGCACACTCTGAAGTTTCTCCTCCAAGACTCTATTTATAGGGGGAACTGGTTCAAAGTCACCAGTGTAGCTCCCCCTAGAGGCTCGGGGTGAAACCAGGTGTTCTAAGTGTTGTTGTGTTGTTTGGTGTTTGTGGGTTTGCTTTGCTGTTACTTACTCCATTTGTGCTCTAAGGAATTCTGTGGTGCCCAACAGGTGCCAGGGTGCCACAATTTCACTGCAACCAGTGAGTTGCAAGCAATATATCTCTGTGTTAACGGTACCTTAATGGCATGTACATCGGTGGGAGTATTAACAGCAGTGGGGAGTGCTGGAGACATGTACAACACTGACGGCACATACAGCACTGATGGCGCTGGGGCAGCTGCTCTTCTTAATCTTCATCACATGTTAAAGGGATTGTCCGGGCTTCTTCTATCATTTACATGTGTATCTAGGCTGCAAGTTGCTGACAGTTTGTAATTTACATCCTGTCAACATTTTGCATAGTTACCTAGGTGTCACTGATTTGCAGCGGCCAGGGAACGTCTAGAGGGCGTGTTTGTGTTGGAGCTTTCATGGAAATGGGAAACTGGTCGTTTACTCCCAGTCTCCTATAAACATGCCCCCTTCCTTACTCTACACTATGGCCAGCCACCCCTAGGTTCCTACAGCTCACCCCAACCCCTAATTTCAAGATCCACTGACACACTGTGCTGAATCCGCAGCTGTGAAGCAGATTTGGCACACTGTGTCAGTGCAGGAGGGACTGCTGCATGTGTGTGTGCTCACCCTGTGGCTGCTGTCAGTGCAGCCGAGAGTATGAAGGTCTCTGTGACCTGGAGCCGAGGCCCGCAGCCCAGGTCTCTGAGCCCTAGAGCCGATGCTCTTCCTCTCTGTTCCTCCTGTATCATAGAGCAGGGCATAGAGCCGGTGGAGCCGGTCATCTCTGTAACGCAGCTGCCGGCTCCATGGTGCCAGCAAGCAGGTCAGGTGACAGAGGGTAGATATAGAGCAGGGAGAGGAGAAAGGAGTCAGTAGGCTGAGATGCACAGACAGAAGCACATGTCCTGGAAGAGTGGGGTGGAAGGAGAGCAGAATCTGGAGAGCCAGTGTGAGCCACAGAGAGAAAGCCCATCCGAAGCCAGCACCCCAGGAGTGTGAGGGACGAGAGGACCAGTAGTACTGGGTCCTAGAAATACGGCTGAGACGGCAGACTGCAGGCGGAGTAGCCCTCCTATTGAACCCAAAGACACGGTTAGAAGGAGCCTGGTAGAGCCTCACCCAGGAGGACTATTGGAGGCTAGGCTAGCAGCAGAGTGTCGGCTCTGAAGGGGACCGCTGATCCACCCGGCATCCCCAGACAACCGATGGGGGACTCTAGCTTCAAGTTAGGGTTCCTACCCCAAAGGACAGGCAGCTCAGTGGCAACCCGGAGGGCCCATAGGGGTCCGAGCCACCGCCATGTTGTCCGGAGTCACACACACCAAGTGAGTAGGAGAGAGACAAAAGCCTGGAAAGGACAGAGAAGGAGTGAGGGGTCATAGAGAGGAACAACCTGGCTGCAGGAGTAAAGGAAGCCGGAGGGGAGATTGTGCCCGTGTAAAGACTGTAACTTGTGACTGTGAACTGTAACTCAACTGTAACTGAGAGAAAGCTGAGAAGTAAACACGGTGAACCCTGACTCTGAATCCCTTGCATGATTCTGCCTGCATATGATTCCCTCCAACAGGACTACAGAGAGATCCCAGCCTGTAACTGCAGAGCCACAGCCTGTCAGCTCTGGACGCTGGAGAAAGGAAAGCTGCAGCAGAAGGACAGTAAGTGTATTGAATCCACTACCAGCATACACTGCACCATAGACTCAAACTACATCACTGCCCCGGGGAACCAAGTTCTACCCGCGGAGAACTATACCATCCCAAGCTGCTATAACATCATCCCCGGAGGTTCTGCAGCAGTGGTGGTCCCCCATACTGACCACACACCGTGGGTGGCGTCACAACTGACATTATTCCCTGTAAATATTCCCCTTATTATTGCCAGGCCCGGGACACGATCCGGACCAGGACCACCCGAGACATCCCCCAGCAGCAAACCCGGTACGGTACCGAGTACCCCCGTCCCAGTGGGCTCGACAGTTCCCTCAGGTCCCGAGGTCTGCATTCAACACACACTACCTTCGGATTATGTGCACACAGCCTAAGAAATATGGAAATAAAAATGCTTGCAATACTCAAACTCAACCTTTAGGCGACATTCACACACAGCGTTTTGGCTGAATTTTGTGAAGATCCGTTTTTGGTGCAGAAACTGCACCAGGAACGGATCCTCACAAGACGCAGTCTTGTGTGTGTGAATGTGTGGTCCCACCGGCTGCAGTGTTTGGTGTCTCTAGGACCCTGCGGCCTGCACATGTGATTGAATGATGTCACTCGGTCACATGGTGCTGTGCCAGGTCCGCCCGCAGGTCCTGCAGCCTTAAGGATGAGAACATTGCAGATAATGCCTCAAAAACTGACATGCTCATTCTTTGTGCGTATCCGTTTTTGAGCCTAAAAGCGGATCCACACAAAATGGGTTGTCTGAATGCAAAACTGTGCAATGTATTGACTTTGTTGGGACACAAAACGTCACTGCAAATAGTGTGTCCGCCAAAACCGCAGCAATAACTGTTCACTAGCGCACCGTGTGAATGTGACACAACCCAGGACCTTGGAGTACTCGGAACGGGGCTGTTCAGCACGTCTGGGGAGTCACAGGCTCCCATGACCCTGGGTTCAGTCTTGTAAAAGGGACAGTTCTTGGCAAGTGTAGGGAAAGGGGTGATTTTATAAGGGAAAGTTATTTGTGACACCACCCATTGTTTGTGGCAGGACCTCTGGGGATGGTGGATAGGCAGCTGGGATGTAGGGCTCCCCACAGGCGAAGCGGGTCCGCGGGGCAGCGGGTGTAGTGGTTAATAGCAGGCAGGGAATACCTTGGGCCTCGTTACCTCGCTCAGTGGCCTGCGCAGGCTGCCGCCACAGGAATAGCTCAGTCTCACACCATTCTGTAATTCTGTTCCTGGTTTTTCTCAGAGCAAGCTTCAAGTTCATCGATGTTACACACTCTTGGATAAGCTCCAGTCTGTGCAGTCTTTGGTAGATCGGGGAAGGCAGGTATGTGATCCTCGGCGGTGTGCCTGTCCTTTCGCCTCTCTCTGGTCCTGTCTTTGTCTCAGCACTGTTCTAAGCGCCTCTGTGCGCAGAGCCCTGATCCTGCAGCCTCGGGTTATAGTGGGGGAGAGGTACCTCGTCCCTGGACCCTTGTTCGGCTGCTATCTCTGGGTATACGCCAGCGGTTCGTTGATAGACTGCTGTGTTCAGGTCTGGTCCCTGTTTCTGACCACAACCCCTCCGTCTGGTGTTACCAGTCCCGGATTTGGACGCAGTAGCCAATTCAGCTCCTCCGGTGCCCCTAGGGTTCTTAGGCTTTCTGGACTTGACCTCTCCCAGCTCTTCACACTAGCTGTTCTCTTCACACTCATTGTTCTTGTCTGTTCTCGACTGTAACTAAACTTCTCTTTTTGTTGTCCCCCTGGGGTTTATGCAAGGTCCCCTGGGTCTTAAGTGTGTGTTGTTTTGTGTTGAGAATTCACCCTTACCATCCCTCATTTTAGGACTACTGGAGGACCACACCTTGGCTTGGCTGCAGTACCCCTTTGTGGCATCCTGACCGGTGGGGCGCCACAAATGTAGCCTAAAGGTACCTTTACATGCCGCTACCGAAGGTAGCAACAGGTAGGGACCGCACGTGAACGCGCGCGGTTTCAACAGTTGCTAACGGTACCTGATACCGCAAATACACGCCTCCACAAGGTGCTCCACAGAAGGTATTTTCGTCCCCCGGGAGTACCGACGAGTGCCGCAGGTTACCTTCTGTGGAGCACCTTCCCTGATTTACACGCTGCTACCAGAAGGTAATATGGGCGTACATATCGTGCGCCGCAAGGACATAGGCGTGCCACAGTTGGGTATTACGCGTCGCTCGTACGGTGATTGGACAATGCAATAGCATCATGATTGGGCAGCCAGCGCATGAAGGCTGGCTAATACATGATGCTATTGCAAATGTGTAGTGTGAATGGTCAGCTTGTTAAATTTGCCGCCCTATGCAGGGACAACCAATCGTTACGCAGGAGATTCCACCAATGATCGCTGATGGGGCGTGGAATCCATGCCGCCGTGTCACGCCCCAGGGATTACGCTAGGCCACGCAAATACCTTCCTGTGCCCCGATTACACGCCGCTACCATAGGGGTTATACCTGCTTGTTTTTCAGCACGGCTGAAAGACAGGTGTCCACAGAGACAGGAAGGTGCTACCTGAATTACACACCGCAACCTCGCGGTGTTTACAAGGTATCGGGTACAATTGTCTCCGACACCTGCTGGTTTCTACCTTTTCGGTAGCAGCGTGTAAATGTTCCATTATATTATGTACCATTGTATTTTTTTCTGGCCCTGAAATACCATTTACAGAAATGAGCAATTCCAATGATCACTTAAAGGGAATCTGTCACCAGGTTTTTGCCAATCCATTTGAAAGCAGCATAGTGTAGAGACAGAGTCCCTGATTCTAGCGATGTGTCACTTGCTGAGCTGCTTGCTGTCATTTTGATACAATTACTGTTTTCTTAACTGCAGATTAAGCAGCTCATGAATATGCTGCACTACTTGAGTAGTCCTCTAATGATAATTCCAAGCAGATTAAACAGTGATTTTATCAAAACTACACTGAGCAGCCAAGTAAGTGACACATCTCTGGAATCAGGGTCCCTGTCTCTATATTATGCTGCTTTGAGATTATCTGGCAGAAACCTGGTGACAGGTTCCCTTTAAGCCTGCTTCTTTCTTCTCTTCCACTGATGATTTAGGGGCCATGCACACGTTGCAGACTTGTAGCATTTTTTTATGCACAGAATCTGAAGAGTGCAGCAAAGTGAATGAGATTCTTAAAGTCTCCTGCACACGTTGCTTAATTTTTATTTGCAGATTTGGTGCAAGTCAATTCCTTCAGTATTTTTGCTGTAGATTTTACTCATACTATGAGTGGGGAAAAATATGCACCAAAAACACATGTAAAAAACCCATTAAGGCTATGTTCACACTTTGCCCATTTTTTGCACGGGCGCTTTTTGCAGCGTTTTGCACCCGTGGTGCATTGAAACACCGTGTTTTTTACGGGCACAAATCTCCCACAAAAGCGCAGGGGAGAAGTGATGTCACACAGAGGAGGAACAATCCTCCCCTGTGTGACATCTGTGACAGCCCCTTTTGGGTTTCGTAGTATATTAATATACACTGCGAAAGCCAAATTAAAGTACCGTATATACTCGCGTATAAGCCGACTTTTTCAGCCCAAAATTTGGGCTGAAAAGTCCCCCCTCGGCTTATACGCGAGTATATGTATACAGCCGCAGCCCCGGAGGTATACAGGCCCCCCCCCATCAAGCTCCAGGGCCCCCCCCATCCTGTAAAGGAATATCATACTTACCAGTCTCCTGTCGCGCCGTCCGCAGCTGCCGACACGCGATCCCGGGCTTCATTCAGTGAGGTGTACTGAGAAGACCTGTGGTGACGTCAGAGGGGGGGCGTTCCCGGGGCGTTCCCAGCGCTGATTGGCTGTTCGCGGTCATGTGATATGTATCACATGACCGCGAGTGCCCGGGAACGCCCCTCTGACATCACCACAGGTCCTGTCAGAAGAGACCTCACTTGGAACTGGGGATCGCACAGCGGCAGAAGGCGTCGGACAGGTGAAGTATTCATTCTTTTTTATTTTTCAGACCTCAAGGGGGGGGCCTGTATACCTCCGGGGCTGCGGCTGTATACAGCCCTGGGGCTGCGGCTGTATACAGCCCTGGGGCTGCTGCTGTATACAGCCCTGGGGCTTCTGCTGTATACAGCCCTGGGGCTTCTGCTGTATACAGCCCTGGGGCTTCTGCTGTATACAGCCCTGGGGCTTCTGCTGTATACAGCCCTGGGGCTTCTGCTGTATACAGCCCTGGGGCTTCTGCTGTATACAGCCCTGGGGCTTCTGCTGTATACAGCCCTGGGGCTTCTGCTGTATACAGCCCTGGGGCTGCTGCTGTATACAGCACTGGGGCTGCTGTATACTACCTAAGGGCTGCTGTATACTACCACTGGGGCTGCTGTATACACCACTAGGGCTGCTGTATATACCTCTGGGGCTGCATATACCTCTGGGGCTGCATATACCTCTGGGGCTGCATATGGGGCTGCATATACCTCTGGGGCTGCATATACCCCTGGGGCTGCATATGGGGCTGCATATACATATGGGGCTGCATATACATATGGGGCTACATATGGGGCTGCATATACCTCTGGGGCTGCATATGGGGCTGCATATACCTCTGGGGCTGTATATGGGGCTGCATATACCTCTGGGGCTGCATATGGGGCTGCATATACCTCTGGGGCTGCATATGGGGCTGCATATACCTCTGGGGCTGCATATGGGGCTGCATATACCTCTGGGGTTGCATATACCTCTGGGGCTGTATATACCTCTGGGGCTGCTGTATACTACCACTGGGGCTGCTGCTGTATACTACCACTGGGGAGGCTGCTGTATACCTCACTGCTGGGGGTTGTATACCTGTGCTGGAGTCCACCCTCGGCTTATACGCGAGTCAATAAGTTTTCCAGTTTTTGGGGGCAAAAGTAGGGGGGTCGGCTTATACACGGGTCGGCTTATACACGAGTATATACGGTAAGCCAAATGTGTTAAAAATAATAAACATTGAATACTTACCCTGTGCTGGGTTTTCCAGGAGCCGACACAACCGCAGGTACCGACCTTCCGGGACCTATCAAAATCGGCGATTGGTCGCTCGAGGTCATGGGATATATACGTCATATGCACGTCACATATCATATGACTGCGAGCGGCCAATCACAGATCTTCCAAGGCCCTGGAAGGTCGGTGCCTGCGGTTGTGTCGGCTCCCGGCTCCCCGAACACCCGGTATTCAATTTTTATTATTTTTAACACATTTGGATTATTTAATTTGGGTTTCGTAGAGTATATTACAACACTACGAAACCCAAAGGGGCTGTGACAGAGGGGAGGAGAAACAGGATTCTTCCTCCCCTGTGTAACATCACATCCTGCAGCATCGGCATTATATGCGCTAGAATTGCGCATTGTCTGAACGGCGATGCATAATTCCAGCGGGGATAATGGGCTCCTATGGGAGAAAGCGCGAGCACAGGTGCGCAGAGAATTGACATGGTCATTCTTTTTTACGCCTGAGCTTTCTCCCATAAAAGCGCTGTGTATATTTACGCATTTTCTGAATGGCAAAAGTGCCAGCTGACACATACGCACTTGCGCTTTTTTGAAAAGCGCGCGCAAAAAAGCGCATAGTGTGAACGTAGCCTAAACAATGTGCTTAGTCTAAGCAGAAATTGACATGTGAACATACTCTCAATTCTTGAGCAAAATCTAAACTCAGTGAATTGAGGATGAATGATCAATTCAGTAGTTTGAAGAAGCAGATTTGTCTTGTAAGAAATATTACAAAGTTCCTTGTTTTCATGTAAACTATTTTTCTCTAAAATACACTCCCTGACAGAAGTTATGTCGCCTATCCATGTTTTATGTAGATAAAAACTTATAACCTGACGTTAAATTCATCCATCGGTTTTATAAATTACTCTTTTGAAAGCTGAAATCCTCTGAAATGTGGTTTAGGTTAAGAAAATAAATTGACATCAATGCTGAAATATTGGTCATTTAATGAACACAGAATGGTCAGATAGTAGCAAGACAAAAGTTTTGTCGCCTGGTCATATAATGCACCCAATCCTAGTTTACATCCTCACCTGTGCTCAGTAACTGATCGGTTAATTAGTGGGTGTGTATAAAAAGAAACCCAGCACCCCAGACCTTAACTTGAACTGCAACTTGAGCTCTGACAACATGCCAAAAATCCACCCTGCGACCAAAGCCTTGATTATCAAGAGGCTGAAGACCAGATTCACTGCAGAGGTGGCTGGCACCTTTAATGTGTCTCAGCATCAAGTTCAAAGAATTAAAAAAAGATTTGAAGAGACTGGAGATGTGTTTGACAAGCCCAGATCCGGCAGACCCCGAAAGACAACTGCTCAGGAGGAACGTCTGTTGGTTAGAAAATCCAAAGCAAGCCCCTCTTCCACTGCAGCAGAGCTCCAACAGGCCTGGTTACCTCAAGTCCCCGTGTCAACTAGAACAGTTTATAGGATTCTGTCTCGAAATGGCCTCCATGGTCGAATAAGTGCCCAGAGGCCAGCACTAAACAAAAGGCAAATAAAAAAACGCTGTGGCATTTGTAAAGTCCCACAGCCTGCTAAACAGATGGACGCTGGAAAAGTGGCAGAAGGTGGTTTTCTCTGATGAATCTTCAGTAGAATTACACCACAGCTGCCTCAAATACTGCAAGAGACCTACTGGAGCCTGTATGGATCCAAAATACACCCAGAAAACAGTTAAATTTGGTGGTGGATAGATCATGGTCTGGGGTTACAATCAGTATGGGGGTGCGCGAAACATTTGCAAAGTGGAAGTCAATATCAATAGCCTAAAATATCAAGAAGTATTAGCTACCTCTTATATTCCAAATCATAAAAGGGGTCAAATTCTGCAGCAGAATGGTGCTCCATCTCATACATCCATCTCTACAACAAAATTTTTCCAGGCAAAAAAGATCAAGGTGCTCAAGGACTGGGCAGCCCAGTCACCAGACATGGACATCATTGAGCATGTTTGGGGTAGGATGAAAGAGGAAGCTTGGAAGACAAAACCAAAGAATCTAGATGAACTCTGGGAGGCATGTAAGACTGCATTCTTTGCTATTTCTGATGACTTCATTAATAATGCAGTCCTTCAAACTCATGGAAGTCACACAAAATATTAAATATGACTCTAATAGCACCACAACTTCATTCACCAATGTTATGCAACATATATTTGTATTTTAAGTTAATTATTTGTTTGAATATCACATTACTTTCTGTGGGCGACAAAACTTTTATCTTGCCAAAATCTGACCATTCTGTGTTCATTAAATGATCAATATTTCAGCATTGATGGCAATTTATTTTCTTAACCTAAACCACATTTGGGAGGGTTTCCGCATTCATAGAGTAATTTATACAACCAATGGATGAATTTAGCGTCAGGTTATAAGCTTTTATTTACGTAACATGGATAAGCGACATAACTTCTGTCAGGGAGCGTAGAGATTAAAACAATGTCTTTGGCTTTCTTCCACTGGAAACTTTCAAGGAGACCTGTCACCTCTCCTGAAATGTTTGCATGAAATAACAATTCTGGAGAATCTTTTCTTACATTTCTATATTGTGCCGTTCCTTTATTATTTGTTCTGGGAGTGTATGAAAGAGGTTTTCCACTACTACTGAGATCCCTGTTCTTTTGTCCTAACTATTCCTAATGACTCACTGTGGCCGGGACTCCGAGGAACAGGCGTTTCTTCTTCCTCCATGTCACGGAAACCGCGCCTGCCGGTAGTGGGGCCCGGTGGTCCAGATTCAAAAGAGTTGGCTGAACAGTTAAGGGGTTGTTTCGTGACGCCACCTGTGAGTGTTCCGGTGATGTCCACCGGCGCTGCTTGGGCCTCCGGTGGATGGGATGCAGCAAGATGGAACGCTCCCCACAGGCTGAGCGGGAGTCCCCGGAGCCAGGAGCTGCACAAGATGTTGTGAGGCAGCTGCAGTTACCTTCTACTTGTGGAGATGGACGGTTCTAAAGAAAGCACGGACACTGGAAGTCTCTGTAATGGGTACTTTACTGTAACCAGCAGGTGATACCTGGCATACAGTTAACGGGTAACGGACCGGGTGGACTCAGCAATGACCAGTGTTTCTCAGAGCTCCGCAGTGTTCCTCCATTCTAACTAGTTTGTGTTGCCGTTGTCGCCTTGGGGTGCCAGGTCGGGTACAAGGCTGCTTCAATTTCCCTACCGGGGAATTCTGGCCGGATCTGTGGGGAGCCTTGGGTCCTTTTGGTGGGTACTCCGCTGGCAAGACGACTCTGTGTGTGCGGCGGTGGTGGGGTGCTCCTGTAAAGCAGTCCCTCCACTCCTGGTTTGCATGGCAGTGATAAATGACTCCCAGCTTCAGAACCACTAATCCGGTTGTAGATGGGCACGGGTGTGTTTTAGACCCGCATATGGTTGCCCAGAGTCCGGTTGTTGAGGCACCGGGGTCATGGTGCCTAACCGGGGAAGTGGCCAGGGGGGCTGCACGGAACTGTGCAGGCCCCCTCTCCTACGTTGCAGATATTGTTGCTTCTCTCTCCTCTTCACTCTGCTTTAACTTCTCCACTACACTCCGCCCACCAGGACCTTATTGACCCTCTATGCTGATGTGCATGTAGGGTATGAAGCTCTGAGTTTTAACTGTGTCATTGCTTAGTCAGAGAATATTGCTGCTGCTGTCTTGGCTGCAATACCCTCCTGTGACGCACTCGTTGCGGGGCGCCACACTAACACATTCCCAATATACTTCTGCTACCTACCTTGCTCCTGTAAGCTGATCGCTGTGATGCCCGTAAATACCTTTATTGTTGTAGCTTTGCTCTTCCGATCTAAAGACTGCAATCGGACACAGTGAACAGACAACATCACTGGTGGGGGCTGAGAAGAGAGTGAAGTGTGAGCTGCGCATGCGTGCAAAGGCTTCTATCACTCACAGAGAGGCAGCCCTGCCCCGACCAGTTACATACCTAGACTGCTGTCACTCACAGAGAGGCAGCCCCGCCCCCACCAGTGACATGCCTAGACTGCTGTCACTCACAGAGGTAGCCCTCCGCCCCCACCAGTGACATGCCTAGACTGCTGTCACTCACAGAAAGGCAGCCCCGTCCCCACCAGTGATGTGCCCAGACTGCTGTCACTCACAGACAGGCAGCCCCGCCCCCACCAGTGATGTGCCCAGACTGCTGTCACTCACAGAGAGGAAACCCCGCCCCCACCAGTGATGTGCCCAGACTGCTGTCACTCATAAAGAGGCAGTCCTGCCCCAACCAGTGATGTGCCCAGACTGCTGTCACTCAAAGAAAGGCAGTCCCGCCCCACCAGTGACATGCCTAGACTGCTGTCAATCACAGAAAGGTAGTCCCGCCCCCACCAGTAATGTGCTGAGACTACTTTCACTCACAGACAGGCAGCCCCACCCCCACCACTGACGTGCCCAGACTGCTGTCACTCACAGAGAGGCAGCCCCACCAGTGATGTGCCCAGACTGCTGTCGCTCACAGTGAGGAAGCCCCGCCCCCACCAGTGACATGCCCTGACAGCTGTCACTCACAGAGAGGCAGCCCCGCCCCCACCAGTGATATGCCCAGACTGCTGTCACTCACAAAGAGGCAGCCCTGCCACCACCAGGAACATGCCCAGACTGCTGTCACTCACAAAGAGGCAGCCCCACCAGTGATGTGCCCAGGCTGCTGTCACTCACAAGGAGGCAGCCCCACCCCCACCAGTGATGTGCCCAGGCTCCTGTCACTCAGAGAGAGGCCACCCTGCCCCACCAGTGATGTGCCCAGACTGCTGTCACTCAAAGAGAGGCAGCCCCGCCTCGACCAGTGACATGCCTAGACTGCTGTCACTCACAGAGAGGAAGCCCTGCCCCCACCAGTGATGTTCCCTTCTCTGTTTGTCCCAATCTGGGTTCCAGACCAGAAGGATCAAAGAAAGAACAACAATAAGGTATTTACGAGCCTCTTAGAGGTAAGCCTACAGAAGCAGAGTAGGTAGCAAAAGTATATTAGGAAAGTGTTAGTAAGACATAGTTAAGACAAAAGAAAAGGGGTCACACTATTATTGGAACACAATAATGAATAGAGAAAAATATTGCATCAATTCCTGAATTTATTATTTTGTCTGGTCAGTGTAAGGGAACGTTTCGGTTTAATTTAAACCTTCTTCAGCCAACTGACACTGAGGAAGGAGACCCTCAGGAAAATAGGGTTTTTACAAGAACGTGGGTTCAGCCTTGTACTGAGAACCAATGGCAGCAGGTCCTTTAGTACTACTCATGAGACATGACCACCGTGTACATATGGTCATTAAAGTGCCCCTTGGTCAGTGTGGACCTGTGAAAGGGTCAATTAGTCCTCAGTAGGGTCCAAGTACACCCACTATGGTACCGCTGCTCATATTTCAGAGACAACTTTAAGGTGAGGTCAGGCCGGTCTCGTCCGGTCCGTCCACAGTACCCACACTCCCCTGACCGGACGAGACCGGCCTGACCTCACCTTAAAGTTGTCTCTGAAATATGAGCAGCGGTACCATAGTGGGTGTACTTGGACCCTACTGAGGACTAATTGACCCTTTCACAGGTCCACACTGACCAAGGGGCACTTTAATGACCATATGTACACGGTGGTCATGTCTCATGAGTAGTACTAAAGGACCTGCTGCCATTGGTTCTCAGTACAAGGCTGAACCCACGTTCTTGTAAAAACCCTATTTTCCTGAGGGTCTCCTTCCTCAGTGTCAGTTGGCTGAAGAAGGTTTAAATTAAACCGAAACGTTCCCTTACACTGACCAGACAAAATAATAAATTCAGGAATTGATGCAATATTTTTCTCTATTCATTATTGTGTGCCTGAGATATTATATAGTTTATACGGTTTTTTTCTCAAGAGCACCTTAACAACCCAGTGAGCCAGGTCTACTCTTTGACACTATTATTGGAAAACCTCTTTAATTAAAGATTGACAACTGGGTGTTACCAGTTGGGGATGGGGGTGACCTTAACAGTCTGGTGTAGTTAAATCTGCTGCCAGTATGAGATAGTGTAAGGAGACAGCTCTTTGAATAGAGGAATAGTTATATGGAACTACTAGCTGTACTACCCGGCTACGCCTGGGTTAATAAATAACTGCTGTTAGCTATAACAAAATAGAATTAGAATATTTCATATTAATGACCTGTAAGAAAATAGAAGCTGAGCTGTGATTGGTTGCTATAGGCAGCCTAATAAATCTCAAGCCAACAGTAAACCCTCCCACTGGCCGGGCAGTATATGTTACCTCACACATACACATAATAGACAGCTCATGTGACTGACATCTGCCTTAATTCCCTATATGGCACATGTGTTGCACATTGGCTGTTTTTAATCAGATGTTTATTTTTGGAAATTAAACTTACCAGACGTATGAGGCGAGTTGTGTGAGGCGATTTGTGCACATCTGTGTCTGTTTGTGTGGTGTGTGTGTCCCTGGGGTGTGTGTGTCCGGGGGGTGTCCCAGTGGTGTGCATGTTCATAGAAGAGAATCCAGGAGGAATGAAGGGCGCTCCCATTAGCAGGAATGCTAATGGGAGCGCCCTTCATTCCTCCTGGATTCTCTTCTATGAACTGATCCTTCACAGCCACAAGGCTAAGTGTGCTGCATATCCAGGACGGGCTGCAGACCATAAGGAGAACTGAGACCAAATCTGGTCAGATGAGTCTGATATAAAGCAAAAGGTGAACATTTATAATCCTTATAGCACTTGGAAATACGCTGCACTTAGATCTGCGCCCCTGTTTCTCTTCTTTCTTCCACCACCATAGATAATCCATAGCCTTGGATATCATCTCCTTGTAGTGGTTTGCATGTGTCCCTGTGGGGGGGTCCCTGTGGTGTGTGTCCTTTTAGGGGGGAGGGGTGTCCCTGTGGTGTGTGTCCTTGTGGGGGGAGGGTTGTCTCTGTGGTGTGTGTCCATCCCTATGGGGTCTGTGTGTTCCTGTGGGGTGTGTATGTGTCTCTGTGTCCCTGTGGGGTGTGTATGTGTGTATGTCCCTGTGTGTGTGTCCCTGTGGGGTGAGTGCATGTGTCCTTATAGGGTGTGTATGTGTGTGTGTCTCTGTGGGGGGGGTGTCTTTGTGGTTTGTGTCTCTGTGTTGTGTGTGTCTCTTTGTGGCGTGAGTGTTTGTGTTTGGGTATGTGGTGAGTATCCAATGTTGGGGCTCCACCTTAGCTGTTACTCTTTGTGTGCATGTGGTGTGTATACATGTCCCTGTGCGTGGTGAATATTCCATGTCAGGGCCCCAAATTAGTGACTATATGCTGGTATGTGCTGTTAGTCTTTGGTGCCGTCATTAAGCCCCTCTCATTCACAACTGTCAACTGGTAACTGTCACTTTCTCTCCATTATGTAGATAGGGCCAAAATTGTTTGGTGAATTGGAACACGCGGGGTTAACATTTCGCCTCACAACATAGCCTATGACGCTCCCGGGGTCCAGACGTGTGACTGTGCAAAATTTTGTGGCTGTAGCTGGCAGCTGTCATTTTCCTCCCACCCATTTCCTTTTACTTTTTCCCCATTATGTAGTTAGGGCCAAAATTGTTCGATGAACTGGAACGCGCAGGGTTAAAATTTCGCCTCACAACATAGCCTATGACGCTCTCGGGGTCCAGATGTGTGACTGTGCAAAATTTTGTGGCTGTAGTTGCGACGGTGTAGATGCCAATCCCGGATATACATACATACACACATACACACATTCAACTTTATATATTAGACTAGCTGTAGTACCCGGCTACGCCCAGGTTAATAAATAACTGATGTTAGATATAACAAAATAGAATTTGAATATGTCATATTAATGACCTGTAGGAAAATAGAAGCTGAGCTGTGATTGATTGCTATAGGCAGCCTAATAAATCTCCAGCCAACAGTAAACACTCCCCTGGCCAGGCAGTATATGTTACCTCACACATACACATAATAGACAGCTCATGTGACCGACATCTGCCTTAATTCCCTATATGGCACATGTGTGACTGTTTTTAATCAGATGTTTATGTTTGGAAATTAAAGATAGCACACATATGAGGCGAGTTGTGTGAGGTGATTTGTGCACATCTGTGTCTGTCTGTGTGGTGTGTGTGGCTATAGCTGACCGCTGTCGATTTTCCTCCAACACGTTTCCATTCACTTTTTCCCCATTATGTAAATAGGGGCAAAATTGTTTGGTGAACTGGAACGCGCAGGGTTAAAATTTCGCCTCACAACATAGCCTATGACGCTCTTGGGGCCCAGATGTGTGACTGTGCAAAATTTTATGGCTGTAGTTGCGACGGTGTAGATGCCAATCTCGGATATACACACACACATTCAGCTTTATATATTAGATTAATGTTGTCATAAGTATTCATGAGGAACATCAGAGAAATGACAGGACAAAATTGTAAAAATAAACTGTATTTCATGGGGAATATAAGTATTTATTAGAACTGACATATCATAGTAGGTGATAGGTCCTATTTAACTATAACGGCAGGGGCACAGCTGGAAGATGGCTGGCAGTATAATCCCCAAAACCATTCATACAAATCTTTTTCAAGAAAGGCTGCACACTTGAAATGCCAACATCATGGGATAAATTCTTGAAGCCACTTGGCATCATCCGTATATACAAAGTTTTTATCCTCTTTAATATATTGCTATTTTGCAAATCTGCCCAGTTAATTCTTCTCTTTTCTTTTTTTATCTGCTCTAGAAACAGGAAGTTACTTTTCCCTGATTTGAGTTATCTTCTTCTTGAACTCCTGACTCAGCTGCTCTGCTTCTCCCCCTGCCATTGATTTTTCAGTGCCGAAGAAGAAACTTCTGTATCTACATAGAGCTTAGAAGGATGCAGCTAGACTGTTTTAATCATGTGATGTTATGGACCTGATGGAAAAGAGAAGAGTTAACTGGGTAGAAAGAAAAAAAATGAGCAATTGTATTTACACTGTGCTTTATAATATGATAACTGCAATATAGTAATAGGATAAAAATTGTGATGGTAGTGCTTATTTAACCAGTACGGTATATAGGCTTAGAAGCAAATGTCCGACACTACCTTCACATGTGCAGCTTATTGTAAAAAGCAATATAGTGGTTATAACAGAAACAAAAAGATGGGGTGCCCATTTAGAAAAACATGAGTTCAATATGTGTAGAAAAAGAAATTAAGTAGCACTCACCATCTGATAGATCCCTTAGACTGGGGTCACACTTCACAGGTCACTCACATTAGACGGATGACGTTACTGCAGAGCCCAGCCTGCTGTAACACTGACCGCTAACGTCGGGTGTGTCCTATGACCGCTGGTCCATAGAAACCCGCTGTTTTCTATGGATACAGCTTCACAGGAAGCCCCAGGCAGCGTGCTTATCCAGGACGCACAGAGAAACATTGCTGACAATGTTTTCCTGTGCGTCCTGGATCACGCACTGCCTGGGGGCTTCCTGTGAAGCTGTATCCATAGTAAACAGCGGGATTCTATGGACCAGCATTCATAGGAAGCATCCGACGTTTGTGGTCAGCGTTACAGCAGGCTGGGCTCTGCAGTAACGCCATCTGTTTAACATGGGTGACCAGTGAAGTGTGATACTAGGCTTATTTAGACATTAAAAAGAAAAATAGCAGGAGACCACAGATAAGTGGTGAGCCTTAAAGGCACAAAAAACATAAAGAAAACTAATGTGCACCTCAATAATTATCATTTTTATTGGACCATTAAAAGAGGTTTTAATGTTATACAGTACTTTCCATTTGGATGTAATAACTGAGGTTGTAAAGAAGGTAGTACTGTGAGTTGTGGCCGCAGCAACCGCAGCTCATATCCTCGCCATCAACTTCTTACCCCATCTGCAAAGCGTTAATTTAGTTCTTGCTCATCCGTCGTGCCTCAGGAAATTTCAATCCAATGTATAATTTGCCCCTGGACGAAGGATGGTCTAATAGTTTTAGCCTGAGGTGTTAATACATAGGGACCATCAACAATCAAATACCGTATTTTTCGTTTTATTGGGCACAGCAAATTGAAAGACGCACTCCAAATTTAGAGAAAGCAAAAGAGTTATAAAAAAAAAATTCGGGAAAATAGGGTTCGTATTATAATCCGGGAGCGGCATCGGTGGTGAAGCGGGTCCACAAGAGGCAGGTGCGGTGGTGGAGTAGGGTGATTTTGTGGGCAGTGTGGCAGGTGTCCTGGCTATGCTCTAGGTCAGGGGTGGGAACCATCTTTCTGCTGGAGGCCATTTGGAAATTTCTACCATCCTTCAGGGGCCGTACAAAATTATCAACTTGAAAATTACCCGTTATATTTGGTTAAACAATCAACTCACCCCTACTGTGGTGGCTGGAGCCGCTTCTCATTGGCGTGGGAGATATTGGTCATGTTGCTTCTCAACAGCTTTTCTAGGTTTCCAGGAAGGCTACAACTGGATCATAATACGCACCCCCCAAATTTTCCTTACATATTTTTGAGAGCAAAAGTGCGTCGTATGTTCTGCAAAAATACGGTAAATGGGTAATGATCATGTCCACATATATACCAATTTTCTAAGTAAATCTATTTCTAAAAGTGCTATTGACCTGAATTTCTCACCAGATGTCAGTAACAACTCATCCATTCCAGACAGGTAAAGAAATCCAACTATATATGTTGACAAATTAAGTAATGTGTAATAATGAAATCCACCTTTGTGTAATTTATATTATAACTACAAATGTTTCTGTGAAGGCCTCAGAGGCTTGTCTGAGAACATTAGGGATCAAACAGCATCATGAAAGCCAAGGAACACACCATAAAGGTCAGGGATAAAGTTGTGGAGAAGAGTAAAACATAGTTCATAAAAAAAAAAAACAGAGCTCTGAACATCTCATGGATCACTTTTCAAGCCATCATCCAAAAATGGAAGGAGAATGGTACAACCGCTGTCCAGCTCTATTGAGGAATTGCCAAAAAATAGGCAACATTGAGGACCATAGAGACTGTGGTCAGCCGAGAAAATTTAGCGCAATCGATTAAAAATATTAAGAAATTATAGGGAATTCGGTAAAAAATGTGCTGCTAACTGATTTATCCTTACGATCTGCTGGGAGTCCATATAATTGCAGCTGGCTTCTATTTAAAATATGAAAAAAATCAAGAAGCAATGGATTCCCAAGATTCTTAGAATTTCAACAATTTTATTGATGATCCATTAAAAATAACATGCTTGTGTGGCGCCCCACCAGGTAAGCCGCCACCAGAGGTACTGCACTCCTCCGTTAGAAGGAAAGTAATGCCTCTGCTCTCCAGGTGCTGGGATGGTGCAGTTAAGCTTCACACACACACACACACACACAACACTAGGGACCTCGCGACAGTGGGTGGATTCAGAGGGAAGTCCCAAGCGTAGCCGGGAGGGAAAAGTGTAGGAAGTGCGGAGTTAGTTAGTCGACAGAGGAGGAGAAAGAGAGAACATCGGAGGAGTGGAGTGGAAGTTGGGAGTGTAGGGGCAGTGTGGTGCCAACTCCCGCGGGCTGGAGCATGACCACGCTCGCTCCAGGAGAGAAAGACCGGCAAGTGTGGAAGAAGGAAGGAGTCCTCGAGTATGGAACGAGATGTAGATCCCCGTATGCCCATATCTGACAAGACAGAGGGGCTGGTGGACGACACAGGGACCTGACCCTGAACATGGCGTGGACGCTTCATGCCCGAACCATTGAAATGGAGGCCCCAAGCTTCTAACGGGAGCTGTGGCCGAACACCCGACACAACTTGGAGAAGGCGGCCGAACTAGAGAACAGTGCCCTGGGAGGCGGTCACAAAGAAGCACTTGTGGCTGTCGGTACCTGAGCTCTGTGCTGCGGAGGCACTGAGAGCCTGGTGGGCAGAGTGGTGTCACGCTCTCCCCAGAAGAGAACTACTCCTTATATCACTGGGAGAGACACCTAGAGAGAGGGATAGGGGCACCAACCGAGGCTTGACTGCACTAACCTGTTTCTGGAGACAATGCTGAACCAGAGGTTGGCAAGGGAAGTACCCGGCGGCCATGCTGAAACAACTGAGTAACGTAACAGTACTCCAGTTGTGGTATGTGAGACTTTCTTTAGCGGTGACCACTGGCCGCAGAGGCCGTATGAGACACCGGGGTGCTGATAACCTTATGAACATCTGCCAAGGTACAAACTTACTCCTCAATCATACTGTCCTGGGGACCGTGCTCCACCTGCGGGGAGCAGAACCATCAAAGCTGCCGGTCACCATCCCCAGAGGTTCTGATGTAGCGGGGGCTGCCCTGGCCGCATACCGCAGGTGGATCATAAATTCCCCTTTCCCTAGTCATCCCCCATCATCTATCCTGCCGTTTATTTAAAATGACATCGCCGGGGTTATGGGACCGGGTCTCGGCACCCGTCTGTCCCCGTGCAAAGAACCGAGAAGTGAAGAACAACGACTGCTCAGTCACCGAGTACCCCCAGCCCTGGAGTCAGCATTTCACTTGCACAGGGCAAGAAAACTGTGTTACCTGGTCTAACATGTTTCAGACTTGTACTTCCTTTCTCAAAGTCGCAAGGCCAATTGAACACACAGAGACTTAAAAAACATTACTAGGATCAGAATACACCATATATATTAATAATTTATTATCCCAAGAAAATACCCTCAGACGAACCACGCATAAGAGGGAAGAAAATTACAAATACATCTTGCTTATTTCCCTTCAAAATTAGTAAATCTAACAACTAGCGCTTCCGATCCTGATGTAAGAGCAGATGTATATAAAATAACTGCCTAAAAAAACTTACATTATGTGAGTGGCCTAAGACCTGTCACAAAAGTGGTATAGCGAAGGAGGGAAGCAGGATGGCAATAACGGGCAAGGTAAACTCTGTAGCTAGACTTATCCTATAGATTGGGGTCCTAGCTGACTCTGTACCTAGAGGTAACTCTGATGGTGAGGAGGTCTGGGCCACCAGTTTTTCCCTGCTCCTCAGCCAGCCCTGTGCTAACACTCCTTCACTTCCACATACGGCCCAGGATACACAGCAACTCACACAAATAAGGAAAATGCCAAAAAGCTTCAGCACAGAGTGCACACACGTCTTCTCAGCTTGTGGTCTTGAAGAGACTAAAACTATCAGCGACATCTCCTGCTGGAAGAAGAAGCTATTTAAAGGCCAGGGGTGTTGGTCACCTGACAAACCCAAAACTTCCCACCTGCAGAGCCGCCTCAAAGCAACACAGCAGCATCTAAACATTAACTCCAAAGGTTCCAAAGAAAATTAACACCCATTAAAACTACAGACAGCTTTACTCATAGACTGCAGCAGTCAACATGTGACAAGACCTTCCACACATTTTCACAGTCTTGTGTAGATAATTCTGACTGCCTGCATCTTACCACCTGTCATCCAGAAGATGCTGTATTTGACTAAAACTAAACAAAACATAGCAGAAAAAGGGGGGAATTCCCTTTGTTACCCAAGACCTTCAGCGTGAACTACTGCATAGGGAAGCAACCAGAGGAGAAGGGAGCCAGTTCTGACGCTGGTGCCAGAACAGGTCTTCTTTGGGATCTATCAGGATGGAGAGCAGAGGACGGTCTCCTTACAGACACTGATCAGTTAGTGACTCACCGTTTCCGGGTTCTCAGGTCTCAGGCGCTGCTTCACTGTCACGGTTCCGGCCTGAAGCTGTGGGGGCCCGGTGGTCAAATGGACGGGTTGGGGTAATGGGAAAATAAGTCTTATTTGTTTCGTGACGCCACCTGTGAGTGTCCGGTGATGCACCGGCACTGCTTGGGCTTCCGGGGGATGTGCGGCAGCTGGATGGGATGCTCCCCACAGGATGAGCAATAATCCCTGGGGCCAGGAGCTGCACTGAGTGTAGTACGGCAGCTAAGTTAGCTTAGTAAACTTGGATTAAGACAGCTACGGAAGAACACACGGACACGATGTTCCTCTGCATGGGTCTTTACTGTATTTCTGTTACGGTACGCGGTAACACAGTTCTTAGGTGACGGACCGGGTGGCCTCAGTGGTGATCAGTCTCTGTCCAGAGCTCCACAATGTTCCAGCTTTACAAACGGTCCCTTTGTGTTGCTAACCGTGGCTTTAGTTCATCAGGTTAGGATACTGGGGTCTCTATAATGGATTGCCTGTTCCAGATTATTCAATCGGCTACAAAGGGTCCTAGACTCCCGTGGTGGGTACCCCCCTGTGATGGCGATAGGTTTGGTAGCTGTAGTGGTGTGCTCCTATAAAGCTCTTCTACCACTCCGGTTTGTAGTACAGTGCTGAACAACTGTCTACCTCGGAACCGGTATCCGGTGGGACTGGGCGTGGTGTATTTGAACCCGTTGCTTTGTTGCTTGCCCCCTTTCTCGTCTGGGTCACCGCTTCTTGGTGCCCTCTCAGTTAGATCTCCATCGTGACTTCTGTCCTTGACCTTGTCTCTCCCACCTTCTAACTTTCTTTTTCTGCTCTTCCCCCACACTACACCTCACACTCTTCCCACCAAGACCTGATTGGTCCTCTGCCTCTGGATGGTACATGTGGTACATGGAGCTCTGGATTTAACTTGTTCACCCCTGAGACGGACGATATTGCATCTTCAGTCAGGGATGCAATACCTTCCTGTGACGCACTCGTTGCGGGGCGCCACATTAGCAGTGGACGGCAAGAGACTCATGTGATCATACGTCTCCTTCAGATTGAATACATAGTTGTATGCGGTCTTGGATTACAGGGGTTGGAGGCATTCATCTCCCCCTTCCTCTTTATTAATTATCTTAAAAAGGTCAAAGGACCTGCATGCATGTGGACAAACATAAAAATTGAACCACAATGAAGTCATGTTAGTAGACCTCCTATCAAGTCCCTATTGTCCCGCTTCCTGGGGAAGGCACCCTAGAGTGGACCCACTAGACCGTGGTATCAAACTCCCCTGGGTGAGCTGCTCCTAGTTTACCCAACCCCTATACAGGGATTGTCAGGGGCAAGCCCAAGGGGTCTAAATACCACAGCAGCTAGTACCAGGGGGGCGGCTCGTAAGGTTAGCCTATACTAAGGAACAGAGAAGTATTCCACGTAACAGGGTACAAGGCTAAGAGACCAGGACTGGTGTTCCCGGGGAAGAGCACAGCAAGGGTTCCAGGACACAGAGCACAAGGAAGGCCTGACCAACAGTCAGCAAGGCAGAAGCAAACTGACTTAATAATCAGGCACCTCCCATCAGAGGAAGTGGCCTGATATACCATGGGAAGAGCAGTTATTGGTCAAGGGGAGTGTCAGGTTGGACAGTGCCGGCCCCTAGAGTCAAAGGGAAGGAGTGCACCTAGTGCGCCGCTGATTGGTCACATGAATACGACCATAGTAATGTGTTCATGTGCCAACCCGGCGGTCAGCTGACAGGAAGGGAACATGGCGACGGCTCCGAGACACAGCACGCCTGGATGCCGGACACCCGGTCGGCAGAGGAGCAGGAGATGCCGACCCGGGAGAGGTGAGCTGGGAAGTGGTGCCAGGGGGCCTAACACCTATTTTGTGTTTTGCCTACCTACTGTATCAATGGAGTTTAACACCCTAGGTTTTAGGTGCCCCCACTCCTCGGCGACTATCCCTGATCTGGCCCTAAGTCAGATAGAAGTTATTTCAATTAGGTTGACTTCTGAGGCAAACTAAACTCATAACTTAACTCCAGGCTTTAACCCTGAAGAAATATACCATTTGAATCTTCTTCCATGAACTACCAACAGGATTCTGTGTATGACACCCCTGAAGGTTACCCAGCTCTCATTGGACTGCATTATAAATTAAGTTTGCCTCAGAAGTCAACCTAATTGCAATAACCTCTATCTGACTTAGGGTCAGATCAGGGATAGCCGCCAAGGAGTGCACCTAAACCCTAGGGTATTAAACCTCCATTGATAGGTAGGCTAAATGACTAACCCAGGGTCGTATGGGAACTCGGGTGTCTGGGCCCTGCTGTGGTTGGGATGTCACGGGTGGCCTGCCCAGACCAGTGGCCCTGGTGGTCAACTGGTAAAGGAGTTGGGGAATGGTAATAAAGAGTTTAAAAGTTTGTCATGATGCCACCTGCAGATTCTGGTGATGGGCACCAGCGCTGCTTCAGACCTCTGGGGGAGATGGTACTGCAGCTTGGATGGAGCAGCTCCCTGCAGGTGGAGCTCAGCCCCTGGGACAGACCAGCACTGATGGTGGTGGTGCTGGTGGTTGTTTGGAGTGTAAGGATGACCTGCAGTGCAGCAGTCGAGGTGAAAGGAAAACACCGAAGATTTCTCGCTCTACACGGATACTTTACTCTGTAATCCAGTTCAGATGGCAGTTCAGGTTACAGCACAAACAGTCTATAATCAGGTAGCTAGTCGGGTAGTCACAGAGGGTTGCAAAGTCAGTCAGCGGATCCCGTAGTATACTCTCTCTTGTCAATCCCGTATCCTGCTGCTAAGACCGGCACAGCCCTCTTGTATACCAGGCCCATTGGGGTGCTGCAAGATTCCCTTCTTCTCCCTCTCTGAAGGGGCTTAATCTTTGGTGGGCAATTCTGGCGAGGCTGCACTTTCTAGACAGGGTGTCAGGGTTGATGGACTGACCCGTGACGACCGGTGTGGATGGCTCAGGGGCTGAACACCCTGCACCGTATCCTCGGAGCCGACACTCCGTTAGATGGACCAGGGTTACCCCGGAGTATGGGCACTCCGTTATGGGGTCCCCTCTTTACCTTCTCAAGCTCCCTCTTTACTTCTTTCCTCAGTGCAAACGAAAACTGTCTGACTTCCCTCCTCCCCTAACTCCGCCCAATGGGAATGGGACTACCCGTCTACCCATTCTACCTTTTTAGGCTTTTTTAATAAAGAATATATCTTTTAAATATATCTTTTGAAGTTGGTATTCATATATCTTGAGAATAATGCAAATTTGCACTTCAGTAAGGAAGTGGATATGAACTCCAGTGCCACCTTTAGGGAGCTCATCAAAGTCATAGTCGCTTTCTGACAAGCCTATAAATATGACTAGGAATTTGTGCCAGATCAGAACCCCAAACTACAGATGCTGCGCTTCGGGGTAACTTTGAGGAGCTACCTAAAGGTGGCGCTAGAGTTCATATCCACTTCCTTACTGAAGTGCAAATTTGCATATTTCCTAGAGGAGGGATGTGGCTTTAAATCTCATTACCTACCTATATCTTGAGACAAATTCAATACATTACCTCCTAAAATTATTTTGAATATCTTTAGCCAATTCATATTCCCCAGCCAAGTAAGTTTGAAGTCATTAGCTTGGTGGTCTAATATATAATTTGGTCCTTTCTTTTGGCCGGCGCTTCCTTCGAAGATGTCCAGCAGTTCCCTCAAGTCAAAACTGACAGCAACAAGTGGGATCCTCCTGTACTCTTCTACTCTTTTGGAGAAGTTTGGCCATATATGTCTCCATGGAACAATTGCAACCAAACGCCATAGCTTCAAGAAGGAATCAAAGCCAAGAGACTCAACAATGCATGAAAAGATAAGAAACGAGGAACAGACAAATACCTGTCTATCCTAAAATTTCATTAGAGCAGTGTCAGTATGGCTCCAAATGTATTCTGCAGCCGGAAAACAACCCCAAACCTTACAGCCAACGCCAATATAAACTATCTTCAGCATAAAAAAGAACAAGGAGCCCTGGAAGTGATGATCCGGCCCCCACAGAGCCCTGATCTAACATAATCCAGCCTGTGTGGGATCACATAAAGAGACAGAAGATCTGTGGTTAGATCTCCAAGATGTTTGGAAAAAAACTTTCCTGGTGAGCTCCTTCAACAACTCTATGCAAGTGTACCTAGAAAAAATGATGATTTGAAGGCGAAACAGTCACACCAGATATTGATGTAACCTAGATTTATTTTTTATTCATTCACTTTTTTTGTTAATAAATTATTAACACTTCTATTTTTGAAAGCATACAAAAAACAAAAGGAACAATGACTGTAATTGCCAGATATTAGCTATTGCTGACTACATTATTAAATGGTGCTGAACATCCAAATTATCTAATAATCAAAAAAGGACTATAAAGCATTCCCCAAACCAGTGAGTAATAAAAAATATATGCGATCTTTATTAAAATTTCTCTCCAAAATTATGTCTGTAAAGTGGATGATCCAATTTTCTTCATACTCAATTATATTTGAATAAAACATGAAGAGAAGAAAAGAGGGAAGATCTCAAGTCTGTCTGATAACTGTGATATCAAATAGGATTCAATTATGCCCAGAGGAAAGGAGAGTGAAGTCCGCGCTGGTTGGCCATAGGGATTGTGTGACATAATGTCACGTGAGCCCCGGGAGAGCTGGTGTGACAACGCTGGAATGGTGAGTAGAAGTGTTTTACTTGATGGAAACATAGGGATTGAGAAGGGGTTGCCTGAGTAGTGGACAACAATTTTAACTTCTTCATGACCTATGACGTATATTTACATCATAGGTTGTTTATCTGCCTTTGATGCTGCACATTGTTGTCTGATCTCATCAGCCGACATGTGCCTCTAATAGCGTCGGATCTGCCCACCGCTGTGAAATAGTTAAATCAAGCCGTCAATCTCTGACAGCAGGCTTTAAAATGCATCAGCAGGGAGTGTGTCATCTCCCGCTACCATGGGCAACCCCAAAACATGATCACATGGCGTCAATGGGTTGTCATGACAGTTGGGGTCAGCTGATGCCACGTGTATCTGTCATGATGAACTTCCTGTGGATGCCGGCTGTCTGCTGGCGTTTATAGGAAGTCATCATTTCTGTTGTCGAGAGTGGTGCTGATGTACTTCCACGTCTCTGTTGCTCTGTACAGCACAAGGGGACTATTACAAAGTGAAAAAATAAAGTTTTTAAAAATATTAAAAAAAAACTGCAAAAGTTCAAC
>JARQOC010000004.1:74719011-74784729 GCA_033576535.1 Allobates femoralis | reverse complement strand
GTGTACCATCCCCGGAGACCCGAACAGCGCTGGTAAAGTTACCAGAACACCCGCAGGTGGCGTCACGAAGACAAATCACCCCCACTGTTCCGCCATTCCCCTATTGATCTGGACCACCGGGCCTACACCACCGCAGGCGCGGTTCCGTGACTGGAGGAGAAACAACGCCCGCTACGTGTACCCCCGGCTACGGTGAGTCAGAATTTGGCGTCACGAACAGGATACGAGCAGGCCCGTTATCACGGGTATTGTGTGCTATTTATTGACTGTAAATATCGAACTGTACATTTGGTCCGCCATTGCTGCGAGAAAAGGCGGGAAAAGAAGGGGCGTGACTGTGCAGAGGGCGCGAAGATTAGCCCCGCCCCCACGCTCTGACGACTTCCTCCGTACGCAGCAGGAACCGGAAACTCCCGTGGTGCCTCACTCCTCACCGCGAGGCCGACACTTCCGTTTGCAACCGAGGGAAAGGCTACGCTTAACTAAGGGGGAGCGACCATGAGTAACCCGGCTCCCGATCACGCGGTACCCCCGCTAGACCAAGCGGTACCTCAAAACATACCTTTTGATGGACAGCAACCAGTCGGCGGTATGCTACCACAACCCGCTCCGATTATGCCGATGTCTCTACCCTACGTTCCTAGTGCGACCTGGTTACCCAAGTACAGCGGCGTACCCAGTACCTTGGAGACCTTCCAGAGGAAGATATGCCAAGCCCTGGACATGTACCCGATGACCGGTAAGCAAAGAGCTTCAGTTATTATGGGACAGTTAACCGGTGCAGCCGAACTGCAGAGCCGCAGCTGGCCTATAGAAGTTCAGAATCTGTGGAGCAGATATTCGCTAGATTAAACCGGGTCTTTGAGTGCCATACAGAAGCTGGATTAAGACTGTCATTCTATCGTTGTAACCAAGGGGCACAAGAAACTGTCCTTGATTATTCACTGCGCTTGCAAGAAGCATACAGACTGTTAAAACAAGTCGATCCAGATAGTGCTCGAGATGAGAACAAAGCGTTAATTGGACAATTTATTGTGGGCCTTAAACTGTCTGAGGATAGGAAGCAAGCAAGCTGGTGGTCCATACAAAACCCAGGCGCGGAGTTTGATACCTTGAGAGATTTAACAGTCTGGGGACAACGACTCGCTGAAGTACCCGATCCCGCTTCACCGCAGCAGCAGTACACTGACACCCCTTCCGTGCCGGCAGCAGCATCTCCAATCCCTGCGATTCAGTCCAGCGCACAGACTGTAACACCTGATCGGTTTGATCAACTGTGTGCTAATGTCGAGCAGCTGATGAAGGACGTGGCCAAGCTACAAGCTGGGAGAAGACCCAAGACAGATGCAAGGCCATCGGACAAGATTCAACTCGCCGACAGTCCAGACGACGTCCCCTGGATGAGGAGAAAGACACAGCCGTCGCGAGGAAAACCTGCAGACCGCCGCAGTCCTGACAGACGCCGCAACAGTCAGCAGAACGACTTAGGAGGACGCAATCTGCAATCCCGTCCTTTAAACGAGCGACCCCTGGGCGAGAAGGGCCAACCCCAGGAGTAGACTGTCCAGGCCCTACGTCCAGCTGGGAACACAAGTATGTGGGAGACTGTCCATACTTACCAATCGTCATTGATGGCATCGCTATCTCCGCCTTGATAGACACTGGATCCCAGGTGACATCCATCCCCAGTGCCCTTTACAAGCAGTTCTGGCCCGATGTTAAGCTAGAACCCTCTAACCCTGAGATGAACCTTGAAGCCACTAATGGTATTCCGGTTACCATAGAGGGGCAGTGGGAAGCTACAGTAAAGGTGGGGAGGGTGCAGTTGAAAAACCAGGGTATCTTAGTGGTCCAGGATAAGCCTAACCACAAGGACCCATATGTCATATTGGGTACCAATGTCATGATCAAATGTCTCGATGAAGTGTTGTTTTTACTCCAACAGAGTGCTGAAGCCGGTAAACCCAGAGAAAAGAGGGCTATCCAAAAGCAGATCAGAGCTCTGGTGTATCAACAACAGGTAACCTTGTCAAATGGTGAGATTGGCAGAGTAAGGGTCACAGATCCCATTCCAATTGTGGTACCACCCAGAAGTGAAATGATGATCTGGTGTCGAGCAGCCATAGGCCTCAGAGGGCAGGACTACCAAGCTGTAGTAGAACCTGTAATGTCCGACAGTAGTCCTACGCTCTTGACAGCCAGAGGGTTAGTCGATGTAAGAAAGGGGAGAGTCCCCGTACGCATATTGAATTATGGTGATGACGAAGTCAGACTGCCTAGATATGCAACTGTTGCTAAATTGTACCAAGTAAAAGATGATGCTGTGATTGATGTAAAATCCTCAAATCAAACAGTCACTGATGAACCCCCTCACTCCAAAGATCAGTTAGAGAAATGGTGTCAAGACCTCAGTGTAGGAACTGACAATACACCCTCTCACCAGAAAAATGGAGTATACCGGGTAGTTCGGGAGTATGAGCAAGTGTTCAGCAAACACCCACTTGACTTTGGGAGGATTAAAGGGGTACAACATCATATCCCCACAAACAACCATGCACCTATCAAAGAAAGGTACAGGCCTATACCACCCACTCACTACCAGAAAGCAAAAGAGATGCTTCAGGACATGAAAAATGCAGGAGTCATTAGGGATAGCTGTAGTCCCTGGGCCGCACCACTAGTCCTGGTTAAGAAGAAAGATGGTAGTATGAGGATGTGCGTAGACTATAGGCAAATCAACAAAGTCACACACAAGGATGCATACACGTTACCACGCATAGAAGAGTCACTAGCTGCACTCAAATCTGCCAATTATTTCTCCACATTAGATCTTACTAGTGGGTACTGGCAGGTTGCCGTTGCAGAGGAGGATCGTGAGAAAACAGCTTTCACTACTCCAATGGGCTTATGCGAGTTCAACAGTATGCCATTCGGTTTGTGCAATGCCCCAGGAACATTTCAGAGACTTATGGAGTGTTGTTTGGGCCACAAGAACTTTGAGACTGTCTTGTTATACCTTGATGATGTCATTGTCTACTCTCAGACCTATGAAGATCACCTCCAACACCTGAGTGAAGTGTTCGAGTCACTGTCCAAGTACGGGATGAAACTGAAACCGTCCAAGTGCCACCTGCTGAAACCCAAGGTCCAATACCTAGGACATGTGGTCAGCGCCGAAGGCGTAGCACCGGATCCGGATAAAGTCACCGTCATCAAGGACTGGCCAGCACCCATCAACCACAAAGAGGTACGTCAATTTCTAGGACTGGTCGGGTACTACCGACGCTTCATCAAAGGCTATACCAAGATAGCCGCCCCCATGCAAGATCTCCTAGTAGGTCAATCCAAAAACGGCAAGATCAGGGGACCCCCGTTCCACTGGGGCCCAGAGCAGGACAAGTCCTTCCAAACGTTAAAAGATGCTTTAACTGGAGAAGAGATCCTGGCCTACCCTGACTACAATCTACCGTTTCTGTTGTACACTGACGCAAGCAATGAAGGTTTAGGAGCAGTCCTATCTCAACGTCAGCAGGGCAAGGAGAAGGTGATAGCCTACGCAAGCAGAAAGCTCCGTCCCACCGAAAGGAACCCGGAAAACTACAGCTCCTTCAAGCTGGAGTTCCTGGCCCTGGTCTGGGCGATCACAGAGCGTTTCAAGCATTACCTGGCATCCGCCCCGTTCACAGCTTTTACAGACAACAACCCTCTAACACACTTAGAGACTGCAAAGCTGGGAGCCCTAGAACAGCGTTGGGTAGCAAGACTCGCCAACTACGACTTCACTGTAAAGTACCGGGCAGGTCACAAGAACGGCAATGCTGATGCCCTGTCCCGAATGCCTCATCTTCCTGAAGAGGGGGAAGACATAGATGACCTAGAAGAGGTTGAACTACCTGCTTTCCACCGTTCCGGTACAGCAACATGTCATCAGAGAAACCAGACACGTGTAGAGAGGACTGTGAACCCGTTACCTCACCATGACTGGAAGGAGGCTCAAGCCAACGACCCAGATGTCAGCCTGGTAAGGGATCTCATCACTCAAGAACACGCCAACATGGACTCTGATGCCTCACCAACTGCTAAACGCCTGTGGAAGGAGAAAGGGAGGTTGTTCGTCTACCAAGGTAAACTATGCAGAAGATACCTCAATCCAAGAACCCATGAACTCATCTGGCAGATTGTAGTTCCCAAGACCGGAGTCCAAATGATCCTTGAAGCATACCATGATGATGCAGGACACTTTGGATGGAAGAAGCTGGAGAGACTCCTGAAGGATCGGTTCTACTGGGTCGGTATGAGAGGTTCCATTGACAAATGGTGTAAAAACTGTGGACCATGTCACCTTCGAAGAAAAGACCATCTAACTCAGAAAGCTCCGTTGCAACCAATCGTTACCACCAAACCTCTTGAAATAGTTGCTCTCGACCACGTGAAGCTTACCCAAGTCGAACCGGGTACACCTACGCTCTCACCATCGTCGATCACTACTCAAGATTCCTGGTAGTCGTTCCAGTTAAGGATTTAACTGCCGAGGTAGCAGCCAAAGCGTTCCAGAGTTACTTCTGTCGCCCCCATGGGTATCCAGACCAGGTCTTAACGGATCAAGGACCAGCCTTCGAATCAGCTCTGTTCCAAGAATTCTTAGGGCTGTATGGGTGTAAGAAAATCCGCACAACACCTTATCATCCTCAGACGAACGGTTTATGTGAGAAGATGAACCACATAGTCATTGACATGCTCAAGACCTTACCAGTTGAAGAGAGAAATCAATGGCCGGAGAAACTTCCAGATCTCGTGGACATCTACAACCACATACCTGTCAGTTCGACAAATTACACACCTGCTTACTTGATGAGAGCAAGACCAGGTAAACTGCCTATTGATTTGCAGATGGGAACCGTTGAACCCACAGAAGACTCTTCTGATGAAGACTGGGTCAGCCAACGCCAAGAAAAGTACAAGAAAGTACAGGAGAGTGTTGAGAGAAACCTGGAAATCAGTAGAACCAAGCAAGAAAAAGACTTTAACAAGCACGCCTCAGCTGAACCGCTAGCTATAGGTGATGTAGTGCTGAAAAGAAAGGAAAAACCAACAAATTGGATAACAGTTGGGAATCCATACCCTACACCGTTATGCCGTCACACTTTGATAACTCAAAAACTTGTGTTATTAGCAAAGACAATGGGAATACTATTGCGACTGTCTCAAGGGATCATTTGAAGAAATGTCCGCCACAGTTAATCCCACAAGCAACCAGTTACCCTACTGTAACTCAAGATGAAGAAACAAAAGAAAATCTAGTCCTTACAGAAATTGGATACCTACCAGCTGATTGGCCACAAATAGGTGATGCATTCCTCATACCAGTTATGCACTTTTACCAGCCTACAGAAGATCAGCCAAAGCCAAATCCAATTCCACAAGTCCAACAAGAAGAAGTCCAAGTGCAAGAATTGCAGCCTGTTATCATGGAACCAGAGATTCCTGTAATCGGTCAGCCTGCTAGTCCCACAGTAAGAGAAGCCATTCCTAATCAACTACCTACAGAGGTCAGTCCAGTTGATAGACTCCGCACTTACTATGGTCTTACACAAAGCAGACATAGAGAAGTACCAACCACTTCGTACACTACACAAACAGCTTTGGAAACACCCACACTACGCAGATCCACACGTAGTACATTAGGACAACCCCCACAAAAACTTGGAGAATGGGTTTAAAATGTAGTGGAAAATGTAACCTGTAAGTGTTGTAAATATTAACCAGTTTTCAAAAACCTGTAAAAAGTAGTGTACAGAAGGGTGGAGGAACTGGGCTATGTCCCAAGTATACTAAGTTGGGGACAGAAAGCGCCTGGTAAGGTATAGAAGGTTAGTACCGGCCTCCCAAGCAGAGACACCCGTAGGGAATGTATAAAGTTACCATGTATCCCTGGACTTTACCTTTTTCCCTTTTCGCAAACTTTGGACAATTGTCACAGGACTTGTGTGACCACTAACTTTACCTTTTTCCAGCCTGCGGCAGATGGACTAGTGCCGTACGGACTGCTTTTCACTTTTTCCACATTTTTCACTTCTTTTCAGTGATTTTTGTGTTTTCTTTAAGACTTTGTAAATTGAATGTTATAAAATGCTTAGTGGTAAGTTGTAAAAAGAACTTTTTGCTCAGCCGGGAGAACTGAGGTTAACTAAGGGGGAATGTGGCACCCTGGCACCTGTTGGGCACCACAGAATTCCTTAGGTACAATGGAGTAAGTAACAGCACAGCAAAACCCACAACACAAACAACACTTAGAACACCTGGTTTCACCCCGAGCCTCTAGGGGGAGCTACCACTGGTCACTTGAGCCAGTTCCCCCTATAAAAAGAGTCTTGGAGGGAGAAACTTCAGAGTGTGGTAGACGCTACAAGAGCTGCCTGCCTGTGTGAAACCTCCACCCTATGAGGAACACACTAGGCCCATCCAGCCTGTTAGCCAGTGGAAATCCCTGCAATTGGGATAATAGGAAGAAGGAGATCACCTCTCAGGAACACAGAGTTAATCTGACTCTTTCCAAATCATCCGGTTACTGGAACCGAAGCTGTGAGAGCTACCCAGCCACCACAGAGAACCAGCACCATCAACAGGAGGTTTAGCCACCTGTTCCACCTGATGCACCCATCCACGAGAGCCCAGGGAAGAGTACTGATCCTGCTCAGACCCTTTTACAGTGCCCTCAGTGCTGATAACCAGGTGAAGCAAGTTCCATTGAACAAACTGCCCGGTCCGGCTGGATTCCACATCCACCCGACCTTAGCACCAGAAGTAGAGAAAGGAAGCCTAACACTGCTTGCTGTGAAACTCCAGAAGTGCCAACTTCACTATCCCGGTCCGAGTGTACCTGATCAACAACCAGTAAAGGTACCAAAAAGAGACTTTGTGTGGTTGTACATTATTCCTGGATTCAGCGCGCAGCATCCCGCAGCTGCCTCACAACATCTTGCGCAGCTCCCGGCTCCGGGGATTCCCGCTCATCCTGTGGGGAGCGTTCCATCTCGCTGTGTACCATCCCCCGGAGACCCGAACAGCGCTGGTAAAGTTACCAGAACACCCGCAGGTGGCGTCACGAAGACAAATCACCCCCACTGTTCCGCCATTCCCCTATTGATCTGGACCACCGGGCCTACACCACCGCAGGCGCGGTTCCGTGACTGGAGGAGAAACAACGCCCGCTACGTGTACCCCCGGCTACGGTGAGTCAAAAATAACTAACCAAAGTAATGTTTCAGGTCTATAGGGGGGTCTTAGACCCCCCTATAGACCGGCCGCCCACTCCGGTGGGCTGCTACTACAATATCCCCGATGGCACGGGCTCCTTAGAGCTCCGTGCAAGTTCCCACAACTCCCGCCCCCGTATCTGTACAGAGGGGTGCCTGCACCCCTCTGTTAGAATTATCCCTAAATGTGGCATACACAGATTAGTTATAGTAATAAAGGTCGATAGTTACGTCATTCTTCATAGTTTTTCAGCATCCATCTATGGGCGGGGCTTTGTTCTTCTGCCGCCGCCCATGGAATGATGATGGCCGCCTCCTGTGGCCTTCTCCCTGTCTTTTCAGGGCGGCCGCGTCATGAAAGGGGCGTGGCTACGGTCGCGTCATACCGTAGCCCCGCCCCTTTCATGACGCGGCCGCCCTGAAAAGACAGGGAGAAGGCCACAGGAGGCGGCCATCATCATTCCATGGGCGGCGGCAGAAGAACAAAGCCCCGCCCATAGATGGATGCTGAAAAACTATGAAGAATGACGTAACTATCGACCTTTATTACTATAACTAATCTGTGTATGCCACATTTAGGGATAATTCTAACAGAGGGGTGCAGGCACCCCTCTGTACAGATACGGGGGGCGGGAGTTGTGGGAACTTGCACGGAGCTCCAAGGAGCCCGTGCCATCGGGGATATTGTAGTAGCAGCCCACCGGAGTGGGCGGCCGGTCTATAGGGGGGTCTAAGACCCCCCTATAGACCTGAAACATTCCTTTGGTTAGTTATTTTAACTATTTAATACTCATAGGACAGTTTGCTGATCCCGGCAATAGCCGGGATCAGCAACCTATGCAGTTACCGGATGGCTCAGGATTACACATCCTGATTACACATCCTGATTACACATCCTGATTACACATCCTGAGCCATCCGGTTACTGCACAGCGGTAATCAGCACACATTTTGGTCAAAAAATGTGTGTGACCGGCATTGCGTTCACCGCATCCGGATCCGGTGAATGCAATTCATGTCTGAAATGTGACCCTACCCATAGTCTAACAACTTGCCAAAAACGTTCAGAACCTCAGGGGACACTTTTTGGCACCCTTAGAAAAACGGATCCATTTTTCTAAGGGCTAAAAAATACGCATTGGTATGTGTGAACAGGGCCATAGTGTGGTATATGGGGTACAAAGATAGTGGGGCCATTCTTCATCAATGGAAACCTCAATGCAACTGGATATCAGAAATTGCTACATGATTCAGATATCCAGTGTCATTGAGGTTTCCATTGCTGTTAACATTCACATCCAATTTTGAATACAGAACCTTATTTATTAAAGGGATGGTCCAAGACTTTCATATTCATGATCTATCCTTAGAAAGTTCATCAACATCTGATTATGAGGGGGCCAAGACCCAGCACTGCCTCCCCCCGATCAGCTGTTTGCAGATCCCACCAGATGTAAACAGTAGGTACCAGCACACTATCTACCCACTGACAGTATTTGGAGCTTAAAACATTGAAATAAATCTAATTCTTCTTAATGTGTCTCAGGGGATCGACCACATCAACCATCCATCCCCCTTCTCATTGTCTGGTGTGTCACTGTAAAGCAGCTGGCTGCAGCTGGAGCCTCTCCCCTCTGCCCTGAATGTAGTAAGACACAAGATTGCTGCCCTCTGTGGCTTTGGCTAATTGTCGCTGTGAATATACCGCCACTAGAGAGTTGAAAACCCCTTTGTACATATACAGGATTAGATGGTCCACTGGTCCTGCTGAAATTAGTGAGTTTGTTGACGCTCATCTTATTTGCACGGTAATCTTAAAGCTACATATCCTTGTCAGACAACTATGAAATATCTTCTGGAATAGCCCTTTCTCCCTGATTCCTATCTCATATTCCTCACGTATCAGGAAATCCTTATGCATGTGTGGAACACTAAGGGCCGGGATACTCAGACTGCTCAGTGCTATTTGCAATATCACAGTGGGGACCAAGCTCACATTGAAAAGGGAGGTTGAATATGGAAAAAAGAATAAAAGAAAAATAATAAGTTTGTGACGTCAATTGGGATAATCAGCCAGATATGGCTGGCATTGCAGGAGATCCCTGGGAGATAAATGGAGTGGCAGTGCAGTTGGTAAACCCTTCCCAACCAGGGCTGGCTCCCAGGGGATGTGATCATGGGGGTCTCTAATTAGAACTGTAGTCTGCTCTGCTGGGTGAGAAATATGACCTACATGCTGACTTCTGTAGCTCTTAGTTTTCTAGGTGCCTTTGTGCTGTCCTGTACTCCTTCTTTAGCTGCTGCGGATTACCTATTGCCAGGTTGGTAATGCGGGCCTATAGTTAGCTGTGCCTTCCAGCAATTCTCTGACCTTCTGTATTACTGATGCCCTGGAAAGTTCCACTTTAATGGCTGGTGAGCATGGAACCCACCCAGCCTACTCTTCCTGCCACCAGGCTCTGTAAACCTGAGCAGCCTAGGGACTGGTACCCTGCTTGGCAGCTTGTCCTCTTGGAAGCAGCTCCTGCGGCCTTTCCTCAGGACCTCTCTCTTCACGCCTCTCTGTCTTACTAAACACTAAACTCTAACCCTTACCCCTCACCAGTGAGTGAGTCACATACCAAAATAAGGCATCCAGTGCTCAGTCTACTGCTAAGAGTTCAGGCAGTGTGTGAATGCTGAGACTTCCAGCAGAGGGAGCTCCAATTCTCTTCAAAATTGGCATTACAATTGATGTAGAAAAAATACTATTTGTGGAAGCCAGACTGCAGGGACGCTACTCATGTGGAGCTCTCTCCACTACTGGGACCCTCTCAGTCACTGAACACACAACTAACTGCACACCCACAGCTCTCTCTACATCTGCGACCCTTGCAGCCACTGTGAACGCACAGCTGACAGCACACACAGCTCTCTCCACCTCAAGGACCCTCACAGTCACTGTGAAAGCACATTTGACTGCACATGTACAACTGACTGCACAAGGATAGCTCTCTCCACTTCACGGGACCCTCGCTGTCACTGTGAACGCACAACTGACTGCATATGTTGAGCCCCAGGCCCTGGGGTACTCGGGTATCTGACTCGGTGGGTGTTCTCACGGGGATGTCACGGGTGGCAACGCCTGAACCCGTGGCCTGGGTGACACTTCAATAAGGGGTGTATGTACAGGAGATTAGAGTTTGTCATGTGATGCCACCTGTAGTATCTGGTGATGGGTCACCAGCGCCGCCGCAGTCCTCCGGAGGTCGATGGTAATGCGGCTGAGATGGCAAAGCTCCCTACAGGTTCCTGTAAGCAAACAGGTTGATGGAGATAACCACACAAAGGCAAAGTCACTTTCTCCTGAGTACTTTACTGTAAACATTCCGCAGCAAAATACAGAGTCCACAGTTCAGCAAGTTGTTAATCAAACAGGTAGCTCTACGGGTAGCTGCAAGTGGATGCCAGATGGTATGGTTGAACCCGTGGTAAACCTTAGTTGATGAACCCGTGTCCTTTTTTCCCCGCCTAGGATGAGTCTATACCCAATGGCTCCTTAAAGGTGGACTTGGGGCTCCCCTCCCTCGTGGTGAGGAGGCAGGCAGACCGCTCCATCTGCCAGGGTGCCGCAGCCGGTGAACAGACCGCAGCAGCTGGTTGACGGCTTTCAGCGTAGTGCTGTTAGGGTTAACCTTCCGCCTCGCTCCACACTCCTTCTCCTCCGACTCTGTACTCTCAGACACCCTTTATCTGACTAATAGTGATGGGCGAATCCTAAATTACTCGGAATCGCTTGACTCTAGCGAGTCCGAGCACAGGACTCGCTACTCGTTGCGAGTCTAGCGAGTCCAATGTTAATGAATGGGGAAGCAAGTAATAGCGAGTAGTGTGAGATTACAAATCGCAGATGTGTCTCGGAAGCTTCAGCCTGAAGCAATCCTAGTTTTGTCATTTATTTGCATTGGACTAGTTTACTTTGCAACTGTAATCGCTGGCTGGGAAACTCGCACAGATAAGAGTCCTGTCTTCTTTGTGTGCTGGCTCCAGGGTCCTAGAGCCTGCCTGCAGCCTGATGTAGCAGAGCTGAGATTGTTCTCAGTCTGCTCATTCCCTGTGTACAGACATGAATGTCTGTGCACAGAGATGATGTAGCAGAGCTGAGATTGTTCTCAGTCTGCTCATTCCCTGTGTACAGACATGAATGTCTGTGCACAGAGATGATGTAGCAGAGCTGAGATTGTTCTCAGTCTGCTTATTCCCTGTGCATAGACATCTATATTTATGCACAGGGGATGTAGCAGAGAGGACATCGCGTTTTGGACTGCGTCGGACGGAAGAGGATTTTTTTAATTAAAGATGGAGTCTCTAATGGCTTTTTTTTTTATTTCTAATAAAAAATTTCTCTGTGTTGTGTTTTTTTTAAAACAATTTAATAGAAATTCATGGCGGTCATTACTAATATTGGCGTGACCGCCATAAATTTCGGGCTTAGGGCCAGCTGATAATACAAAGCTGGCCCTAACCTCTATTACCCAGCGTGCCACCGCCACCAGGGCCGCTGGAAGAGCGGGGTTCAGCGCCAGAGGATGGCGCTTCAATGAACGCGCCATCTTCTGGGGCGGCTGCGGGCTGCAATTTGCAGCGGGGGGTGCCCAGAAAGCTTGGGCATCCCTGCGCTGCGGATTCCAGCCCCCAGCTGCTTAGCTGTACCTGGCTAGACATAGAAATTGCGCGGAGCCCCACGCATTTTTTTGACTCCGACTCCGAGACGACTCCGACTCCGAGACGACTCCGACTCGACTCCGAGACGACTCCGACTCCGAGACGACTCCGACTCGACTCCAACTCCGACTCCGAGACGATTCCGACTCCGAGACGACTCTGACTCCGAGACGACTCCGACTCCGAGACGTCTCCGACTCCGACTCGACTCCGAGACGACTCCGACTCCGAGACGACTCCGACTCGACTCCGACTCCGAGACGACTCCGACTCCGAGACGACTCCAACTCCGAGAGAACTCCGACTCCGAGACAACTCCGACTCCGACTCGACTCCGAGACGACTCCGACTCCGAGACGACTCCGACTCCGAGACGACTCCGACTCCGAGACGACTCCGACTCCGACTCGACTCTGAGACGACTCCGACTCCGAGACGACTCCGACTCCGAGACAACTCCGACTCCAAGACAACTCCGACTCCGAGACAACTCCGACTCCGACTCGACTCCGAGACGACTCCGACTCCGAGACGACTCCGAGACGACTCCGACTCCGAGACGACTCCGACTCCGACTTGACTCCGAGACGACTCCGACTCCGAGACGACTCCGACTCCGAGACAACTCTGACTCCGAGACAACTCCGACTCCGACTCGACTCCGAGATGACTCCGACTCCGAGACGACTCCGACTCCGAGGCGACTCCGACTCCGAGGCGACTCCGACTCCGAGGCGACTCCGACTCTGAGGCGACTCCGACTCCGAGGCGACTCCGACTCTGAGGCGACTCCGACTCTGAGGCGACTCCGACTCTGAGACTCCGACTCTGAGACTCTGACTCTGAGACTCTGACTCTGAGACTCTGAAATTCATTAAATAATAAAAAAAATGCGTGGGGCTCCGCGCAATTTCTATGTCTAGCCAGGTACAGCTAAGCAGCTGGGGGCTGGAATCCACAGCGCAGGGATGCCCAAGCTTTCTGGGCACCCCCCGCTGCAAATTGCAGCCCGCAGCCGCCCCAGAAGATGGCGCGTTCATTGAAGCGCCATCCTCTGGCGCTGAACCCCGCTCTTCCAGCGGCCCTGGTGGCAGTGGCACGCTGGGTAATAAAGGGGTTAATACCAGCTTTGTTATACAAGCTGGTATTAAGCCCGAGATTCTTAATGTCAGGCCACGTTTGACCCAGCCACTAAGAATCTCCAATAAAGGGTTAAAAAAACACAACACAGAGAAAATTTTTTATTTGAAATAAAAAAAAAAGCCATTAGGGACTCCATCTTTAATTAAAAAAATCCTCTTCTGTCCGACGTAGTCCAAAACGCGATGTCCTCTCTGCTACATCCCCTGTGCATCAATATAGATGTCTAGAACAATCTCAGCACTGCTACATCATCTCTGTGAGCAGGCGGGCTCTAGGACCCTGGAGCTGCACAGAGAAGACAGCTGGACTCGGCTCGCAATGTAACAGCAGTTATCTGCGAGTTTCCCTGCTATCACTGGCACAGTAGCCAGTGATTACTCGCACGAGTCTAATGCAAACAATGGCAATCCTAGTGTTGTCAGCGTTTCTGACAAAACTAGGATTGATATTGATTTGCATTGGACTCGTGCGAGTAATCACTGGGAAACTCGCAGACTACCGAGTCCTGCGAGTCCCTTACTACTCGCCGAGTAACGAGTCCTAGCGAGTAGATTCGCCCATCCCTACTGACTAACTGTCTCTAATTCCCCCTAGAGGTGAATAACTCTCCCTTGGGGTAACCTCCCACCACTACTGTGTGGGAGTGCAGGAATGGGTCCCACCATCCTAGGATCCACTTGCAGCTGGGGAAGATTACACCTCTTTTACAGGTGCAATACCCCACTGTGACGCCTGCGTCACACATACACATAGCTCTGTCGACCTCTGGAACACTCAGTCACTGTGAATGCAAAACTGATAGTACAGGAACAGCTCTCTTCACCTCTGGGAGCCTCAGATTGACTTTTGAAAGCACAACTGAAAGCACATGTACACATCTCTCCACTTCTGGGGACCCTCACAGTCACTGTGAACGCCCAACTGACTACACACGCACAGTTCTCTCTATCTCTGGGACCTGTGAGGCACCGCCGGCATGTCCCCATGGCCGGGGCGCATCACATGCAGGATCAGTATAGGATCCTGTTCACATGAGCTGGGTTTGTACCGTAGGTGTGTTGTGTAATCATGTTCGGCTCCCAGTGTGTCAATGTATGAAGGATTCATGAGACCAATGAGCGGCTGAAAGCATTGTGTGTACTGTGTGAACCAACCCGGAACACAGGGAGTTAAAATAAGCTGTGTGAAAGCTGTAGAGATCAGGCACAGAGATGAGCAGGTGTATAGGAACTAGAGGAGGCTGATTAGTAGCAGCCAAGTGGGTGTGTCCATGTGGGCATGGCAGGCATGATAAGAGCCTGCCAGCTGAGTGATTAAGAGTTGAGAGACATGTGAGATCATTATTATCCTGATCACCAGCCAGAGTGCAGAGCAGTCCAGGGCTCTGTGTGCATGAATAGGATGGGAGCCTGCTAGCTCCATGCCGGTGCCTAGGACCAAGGTCGTAACAGCTCCTGGAGTGGGGAAGCCGTGGCTGAGCCCGGTGGATACTGGTCCGGGCGTATGGTTGAGATATGTCCAGGAAAGGAGCCCTTGGGGACGCTGGGTGTACCCATGACCCAGGTAGCGAGATCCGGATCCGTGCCCGGTAAGACGGCAGTTCCCATGTGATGGAGTGAGCTGTGTGTGAATCATGCCAGGCGGGCATAACTGCCGTTGGGTCCGACTAGGCAGTCGGTAAAGGACCCGTAGATGTATCTGAGGGCTTAGTTAGAAGTGCCCTGAATGAGAGACGATGGCCTATGAGTAAGAGCCATGTATAATGTTGTGGGGGAGTGACCAAGCCAGTATGGATGATAGATTGAAGGCGTTCCGTCCCTGGTGGACGAGAGGGAGGCTTGCTTGCTGCATGCAGGAGGCACCCGTCCTTCAATAGAATGTATGTACCTGTGGCCAGACACAGGGGTCACGAAGGCTCCTAGAAAGGGTAACCATGGCTGATCCAGAAGGGTGTTACTCAGACGCAGGGTACAGTCGTCGACCTGGAGACCTGCCACGAGATGGGGGTTTGGTGGCGGCTGGTGGCCCGTACTGTTGTGAGTAGGCCATGGTGACGCGTGGTTAGCCCGGGTTCTATGGTTGACCAGGTCCCTATTATGGTCATGGAGGAGCCACAGTCCATGGATGGATTATGATGGGCTGTGAGTGGGGTGAAGTGGCATGAATATTGTAGGATGGATCACATGTGGTATGGAAGTTCTCGGTCAGGCTGGAGTCCTGACTATGGGGTGGAATAGAATCATCGTGCTGGGTAACTAAAGCCGGGCGGCTGGTACCGCCATTGGGACCCACAGGGCCCGTTGAAGGGTATATAGCGAAGGTCAGAAGCAGGGGTTAGAAGGGCTCCTAGAGTGGGGAAACCGTGGTTGGACCAGGTGGGCGCTAACCTGGACGTGTGGTTGAGATATGTCCAGGAAGGAGCCCCTTGGCGAGGCATGGCGTACCCGTGAGTCAGGTTGCTCAATCCCTGTTCTGAACCCAGAGGGGTCATCGTTATTAGGTAACTTATGTATTGTGAAATGTGTGTAGAACGTGTAGATAGGCCGGAGGCCGTAGCCACCACGGGAGCTGGTGTTAGAGCTCCAATGGGGAAAGAGAGGTGGTTAGAGGTCCCGGGTTACTATAATGGTATATGTGCAATATTCTACGTAATGTATTGTGGAACGTAATGTATTATTTGATGTGTTTATTTTAAATGGTAAATGTACGACCCCGGGTATTGATGCTTATGAGAAATAAACGGGTAGTCATGTGAAAAATTATGAACACGTGTTGGCGTCATTTGACAGCAAGCGAGTGCCCGGGCTCGCTACCTTACAGACCCTAGCAGTCACCGTGAACACACAACTAATAGCACATGCACAGCTCTATCCACCTCTGGGACCCTCGCAGTCACTGTGAATGTCCCACTGACTACACATGCATATCTCTCTCTGGTTACATCTAAGGGGGATCCGAAAATATCTTGGCAGTTTTGTACCTCCCATGGAAGTGAATGGAGGAATCTGCGCATGTGTAGTGACCGCTCTGTTCTAGGCAGCCACGAGTTGGGGATCAAGACTCCCTTGAGAAGCTTCTGACAAATTCTGTGCTCATGACATAGATGTTTAAGATGGGAAGACCCCTTTAAATAATACATTATTTGTACATATTAGATGTAACGTGCGGCTGGCACCCTGAAGGCGTCTTCCACCACTAGATGACAACTCCTTCAAGCTTGACGGAAAACTCTGCGACCTGTGCAATGACCGGGACATTTACAGATTGGAAAAATAGGAATTTAATGGAAGAAAGGCGCACGGGTATAATTCACTGTATAAAGAGATCATCCATGAAGGACGATTATTGCAAATAATAACGTCTGGGTCCGATCTCTTAGGCTCTGACTGTTAGTGACAGCGACTCGTGAGCTGATTACAAGGGCGCGGCCAACATTGTTCTGCTTTTTTGCTTACATTTATGATTATTTTGTTACTATAGGGTTAGTTTAACACCCGCTCTCGTCTCCTTGACTTTTCCCTGGGCACATTTCCTTGGCTGCAGGCGTTGCGAGAGATTACGGAGCGACAACTGGATTGTGATGATTGAAAAACTCAGGTCAGAGGATTCAGGAACGTGCCATTTGCTCCTTGGCTTGTACAGCGCCATCAGCATTTCCAGGCCTGGTTTGTGATTTACAGCAGCTATATCATGTTAGCTGCCCTCTGGAACAGACTCTCCGTCCTGATGAAAGTCATAACAAGTTAATGGAATTACACAGAAGAGGTTCCAATGTGAGTCTAATCTGTGGGCGCCCCCTTGTGGTCACATAGTGCAGCGCAGGTTACGTTTAGGCACTGTGGTCTTCATAGTAGAAAATAATCTGCAATACCAGATGATTCAGTACAAGAGACCGCAAGTTCAAGTCATCGAGTTAAGTCAAACGGTAAACCAAAGAAAAAAGGAGATGCTTGAATAGCAGTTTTTTCAGTTCCTGGATCGCCTTAAAAAACACAACAAGAGAGCACATGTACCCCAACATGGTAACAGTACACGCAAAAAAATGAAAACCTCCCACAATGTAATCAATATTAAAGTACCGTAATAAAAGAAACTATATCCACCGATGTTCTGTGCATAAGGCTTGTGGAAATCCGTCTATATCTTAATGAAATCCTACACAGATTGGATGATGAGAGATCATGGCTCTGCAGGGGCCGGATCATCATTTCCAGGACACTTTGCTCTTCCTTAGTGTGACAATAGTCAGTATGCACAGGCTAGCCATTCACTGGGTAGTCAAGAGGTCCAGGGTCAGATATCAAGAGGGCTAGTAATAAATAAAGGGGCATAGTCAGGTCACGTTTCGAGGTTAGAATTCCACGAAGGTAGTGGATTAAGACCCAGGGAATAGGCAACAGATGGGAAGGCTATAACAGACAAAGGGTTAAGGTAGCAGGATGGTAGTAATGGACAAAGGCAATCAAGGGAACTAGTCTGACCCTTAGACTGGGGGTCCCTAACTGACGCTGTTCCCAGAAGTACCTCTAAAGGTGGGGCTGTCTGGGCTGACATCCTTACCCTGCTCCTAACCAGCCCTAGGGCTAACACCTCCTTCACCTCCACCCAGGGAAAAGCAAAGCAACTCCCACACATGATAGCAATATCCAGGAAAGCATGCACACAGCTGACAGTCAGGCAGAGTATGAACTCTATCAGTGACATCAGGTGATGCGTCATGGGACTATTTAAAGGCTGGGGGAGTGGTCAACAGCCACTCATACTGCAGAGCCACAGCAACAGAAATGAACTCTTATGGTACAAAAGGGAATTTATTCCCAGTTAACTACTCACACTGTGGAGCAGTTCACAGAGACTGCAGAGCAGTCTACACGTGTCGGGCCGAGGCAAGATCCAAGGTAAGGCAGCAATAGATCAGAAATAGAAAATTGAAAAACAAGGTACACTTACACCACCGAGCTAAGGCTGTGACTGGCAGTAATAGGAGGCTAACAGACAAGCTAAATAGCCAGGTAATCATTCAGACCAGGAGACACCTGGAGGAAACCCAGTATGCCCCAACCCTGATTGGACGGCTGGACTCCAGTGACTCCAATGTTAAAAAAACGGATCCAACTTAAATCAGTTATTTAAAAGCAGACAAAAATGTTGTGTCTGCAAAACTTTCTTTGCCACCGGATTGCTGCTGGATCCGGTCTTGACATTTGAGCTTAGCCTAGCACACACAGGGATATATCTTTATATGAACACACACATATATACCGTAATTTATACACAAATAAAGATACACATCCACACTGATATAAATATATACACTCACAATAAGTAACATGTAGATTATATGGTGTTTATTCATTAGAATTACATATCATCTGGATCCCACCACTTAGGAGCTCAAGTCCGGCATCTCTGTTCCTTGAGACTATGACACTCAGTTCACCATAATCAGTTTCATATTTCAGTACTTGAAAAACAAAAGCTTTGACACAAACAAATGAAATAAATTGGATAGATATAAAAACATATTTGAAGTACAGTACAGTTTACATCTACCATTATATTATACTGTGGCATTACCTGTGGCTTTCCAGAGTTTATATAGCTCCAACTATAGCACATCTTATCAACCAGAGACTTAGAGAATGTTGGGAGTTGTAGTTTCACACCTGTTGTTCCCTTTGTGCAATTCAGAAGGAGGGCACCATAGCAATTCAAAGTAATAATTGCAGGGTTCACCAAAAGATAAAAAGGCCACTTTACACACGGCTACATTTCTAGCTTATCCACAGGTAACTTACTGGCTGCAGTGAAATCATGGAGACATTATTCCATTTGTACACAGCAACAAGATAGAACCATGTGTCGGGCCCCATGGGACGGGGTACTCGATACCGGACCGGACGGTGCCGGGGAAGTCACGGGTTGCTTGGTCCGGACCGTGTCCCGGGCTCGGCAAATAAAGGGGGATATTTACAGGGGAAATGTCACGTGTGACGCCACCCACTTGATGCGGCCAGTGATGGGGGCCGCCGCTGCTGCAGAATCTCCGGGGGTGATGGAGTGGCAGCGGAGATGTTATAGTTCCAGTGGAAAGAACTGTATCCCCGGGGCAGTAAGAGTTAAGGGTTGTGGAATTGTCCAGGACACTTGCTTTGCAGACGCTGCAGGATTTCTCTTCCTTGCTGGTGCTGACAGGCTTGTAGCTCTGGAGGTGGAAATCTGCTGCAACCTGTATGGGAGGAATGGTCTGCAGATAGAGACTGACAAGAGAGGCAAATTCAGGGTTTTCCGTGTCTTTTACTCTCAATTCTTCAAGCAGTTTACAAGTCAGTTGCAGTTCTTACAGTTCAAACACAGTTCTCAATACACGGGTGCATTCTCCCTCTCCGGGTTCCCTTTTCTCTGCAGCCAGGCCTCTCTCTCTCTCTCTGTGACCCCTCACACAGTCTGTAGTGTCCTGTCCGGGCTGTCTACAGTCTCCGTCTGTACGGGTGGTGTGTGAAACGCTGGACAGTATGGCGGTGACTCGGACCCCTGGTGGGCCTTCCTGGTTGTCACTGAGCTGCCTGTCCTTTGGGTTGGGGACCCTAACGTGAAGCTGTGGTCCCCCGTCGTGTTGTTTGGGGATCCCGGGTAAACTGCGGTCCCCTCTAGAGCCGACACTCTACTCAGCCCAGCCTCCAGCAGTCCTCAAGCACGAGGCTCTACCAGGCTCCTTCTTTTCTGTTCCTTTCAGTATCCTAGGAGGGCTACTCCGCCTGCAGTCAGTGGCTTCAGCTGCTGTCTAGGGCACGGGTTCCACTGTCCCTCTCTGTTCTGTCACACTCCTGGTGGCATCAGCGTCGGACAGGCTTTCTCTCTCCTCTGGCTCACACTGGCTCAGTACGGATTCTGCGCTCCTAGCCTTGCACTCACAGAACGTGTGTAAGTCTTTCTGTCTTTACAGCTCAGCTTCTGGTCTTTGCATCTCAGCCTACTGTGGTCTACTCCTTACTGACTTCCTTCACTCCTCCCCCTCACTATATTCTCTCAAGTCACCTGACTTCTGGTGTGCCCAACCCACTCCTCTGATCCACCACCCCTCAATCTCATAGAGTTCTAATCTCAGGGCTGGATGTTAACCATCTCTGACACGTGGGTTGTGTGGGCTGTGAGGGTGTTGGTGTGCAACAATGTCCTACCTGCCTGGCTGCAGTTCCCTTTGTGGCCTCCTGGACGCAGGGGCGCCACATTCTCCTGGAGTTAACTAGCGCGTCCTCGCGCTGCCCGTCATGGATTACCCTGAAAACATTTTTATTTTTAAACAACAGTAAACATTAAGTATTCTTGGTTTCTTCCCATCCGGGAGGCACGATTCTTCAAACGTTACTTTAACTTAACTATTTACAAGTGCACGGGTATATACTCATCATTACTCTTTTCTCTCTAGACCTCTACCGGGTCCAATGCTACAACGCATTCACTTTCTTTAGCTATAAAACACACACATTATTAAAGTCACTACTTTCTTATAAAAAGTATAAAAGTTCTTCTTTCAAAAAGTATAAAAACATTCTTCTCTTCTGAAAAAGTGCAAAAAGTTTCAAAGTTCACAGTTCACGATTCAAAGCAGTCAAAGTCTCATGCACTAACTCGCATGTGCAGCTGGTCTTAAAACCAAAGGGGAGCACACAAAGGTGCTCAACTATTTACAGTTCAAAGTTCGTACCAGCTCATTGTTCGTGGTGCAAATGTTCAATAAAACATATAAGACAAACAGGGGAATGCTAGCATTCATTCAGGTAAGGGATGGGGTCACCAAGGAAAAATGCACATTCACACTTACAGTGTCTTCTTTCTTGTATTAAATCATAAGGTGTTTACTTCTGCTAAAAATATATACTTTATTTATGCACTTGTGCAAAGAATACATACAAAAACCAATAAAAGCTGAGTGCACAGGATAGTTTTGGGAAGGAAGAGGCTTGCCTTGACACTTATACCTCCCTCCTTACCCTGCCTACCAGCGGAGGTCGGCACCCTACAATCGATATGGCGCCCCCACTCGTCGGCGGCTCACCATATGCTTACCCTATACTCTCCCTTATAGATTGAGAGTAGTGCGCCCCACCTATAAACACTCCAGGGGGTGTTCTTCGGAAAGCACAGATCATCCTGTGTCTCAGTATTAAAAAGATCTGGATCATACGGCTTAGCACTTGTCTGACATACAGGATATACCCATGTTCAGAACCTACTCCCTTCCCATATTGCTATCCATAAACCACCCTCCTTTAAAGCGAACCTGTCACCCCCCCCCCCGGGCATCAAAAGCTATAATAGCCACCTTCTGCAGCACTAAGGCTGCATTCTGAGAAGGTGGCTATAGGCTTTTGATGCCCTTTATAGTATGAAATATTAAGTTAGGTAAATGCTCACTCTTCTGAAGACCGAAGATTGGGAGGCAGGGTTTCACGCTCCTCCGGCCCGCCCCCTCTTGTCAGTCATTGTGCGCGCCTGCTGCTGCCTCCCCTCAGTGTGGAAAATGAACGCGCGTCTCCATTCTCCTGTATGGAGCCGCGCATGCGCTGTGCGCCCGGTGTCCAGGATGTCGACACCGGGCGCACAGCGCATGCGCGGCTCCGTGCATGAGAACGGAGACGCGCGTTCATTTTCCACACTGAAGGGAGGCAGCAGCAGGCGCGCACAATGACTGACAAGAGGGGGCAGGCCGGAGGAGCGTGAAACCCCGCCTCCCGGTCTTCGGTCTTCAGAAGAGTGAGCATTTACCTAACTTAATATTTCATACTATAAAGGGCATCAAAAGCCTATAGCCACCTTCTCAGAATGCAGCCTTAGTGCTGCAGAAGGTGGCTATTATAGCGTTTGATGCCCAGGGGGGGTGACAGGTTCGCTTTAATGGTATTGATATGGTGGTTATGGACCAATTAGTACTGGTACTTAGCTCAAGAATGATACCAAAGGTCTCTCCCCGCGCGCCTCGACGCGTTTCATCATCATCAGGAGGCTTGATATGATGTTTCCATAGCTGCGGTCTTTGCCGGTGCACAAGAAAGCTGATATGCTGAGAGGGGAACCGCCATGATATCAAATGCTCCCTTATATCAGGTCTGGAGCTGTCAGTGCCTCCCCCTCCTCCCATGTCACTTCCTGTTAGGTGTCACTCACTGTTTACTCCCCAACAGGACCCCAATAAAACACAGGTATAGAGTATGTTGATAACGATGGTACGTCTGATGCCCCCTCTACTCACCACCAGCCATCCGATGCTCAAATCGGGCTTACGGGCCCGGTGGAACGCACGCCGATCGCTCCAACATGGCCGCTGGAACGCACCTTGTCATAGGAAGTGACGCGTGCGGACCCCGCGCATGCGCGGACGCGAGGAAGGCACACCGCGTCATACCATGACGCGCCCTCCGCCCGCGCATGCGCGAATGTGATACGGCCTTCTTACTATGCTGTTGCCTAGGATACTCAGAAGCAGTGCGATCAGGCCGGACGCAGGAAGAATTACCTACAAACCGGGCATCACAATGAAGGCTGATTAGGAGGTGGGGGATGATATTTAGGACAAGGACATAAACAATAAAGGTGACTTACATTTAGGGAGAAAGGCTAAATAAATAGCCATATATCATACCCTTGATTCAGGAATAGGGACATAGGGGACTGAGATGTAGCTAGACTGACAGCTCTCACCTGACATATACAAATCGATAATAAATTCATATACTATGAATAAATTCGCCAGTTACATATGGGTACCAAGTTCTGCCCTGTTTTCACAGAAAACATGCGAACGACATCTGTTCGTTAATCCCCCCAGGGGACAGGGAACCGAACCTAATTGGGATGTCCTGGTATCAGACCCCGATTTGAGGGATTGTATTCCTCCTACACCAAGCGTCACATATAGGAGAGGGCGATCGCTTCGAGACAGACTGGTACATAGCCACTATAGGCCACCAACCAGCGATTCAAACTGGTTTGGACGTAGATCGATTGGGTTCTACAGGTGTGGTGACTGCTCTTTTTGTGGCTATATGACACCATGTAAGTCTGTAACAAGCATGGCCAACGGAAAGAACGTTCTTCCTACGAGATTTTGCGAATTGCAAAACGTCTGGTGTGGTGTACGTGGCAACATGTTCATGCAGACTAGACTACGTAGGGAAGACCATCAGAGAGTTTAGACGTAGGGTAGGTGATCATGTGGTGGACATAAGGAAATCCAGAGACATCCCTTTGGCACGGCATATGGACATGGTACACAGGGGCAATCAGAAGCAGTTATCATTCAGAATACTAGAGGTGGTCAAAATGGGCCCAAGGGGAAGAATTCACGATCAGAGCATTCTACGAAGGGAGACTGAGTGGATTTTTAGGTTCGGTTCCCTGTCCCCTGGGGGGATTAACGAACAGATGTCGTTCGCATGTTTTCTGTGAAAACAGGGCAGGACTTGGTACCCATATGTAACTGGCGAATTTATTCATAGTATATGAATTTATTATCGATTTGTATATGTCAGGTGAGAGCTGTCAGTCTAGCTACATCTCAGTCCCCTATGTCCCTATTCCTGAATCAAGGGTATGATATATGGCTATTTATTTAGCCTTTCTCCCTAAATGTAAGTCACCTTTATTGTTTATGTCCTTGTCCTAAATATCATCCCCCACCTCCTAATCAGCCTTCATTGTGATGCCCGGTTTGTAGGTAATTCTTCCTGTGTCCGGCCTGATCGCACTGCTTCTGAGTATCCTAGGCAACAGCATAGTAAGAAGGCCGTATCACATTCGCGCATGCGCGGGCGGAGGGCGCGTCATGGTATGACGCGGTGTGCCTTCCTCGCGTCCGCGCATGCGCGGGGTCCGCACGCGTCACTTCCTATGACAAGGTGCGTTCCAGCAGCCATGTTGGAGCGATCGGCGTGCGTTCCACCGGGCCGGTAAGCCCGATTTGAGCATCGGATGGCTGGTGGTGAGTAGAGGGGGCATCAGACGTACCATCGTTATCAACATACTCCATACCTGTGTTTTATTGGGGTCCTGTTGGGGAGTAAACAGTGAGTGACAACTAACAGGAAGTGACATGGGTGGAGGGGGAGGCACTGACAGCTCCAGACCTGATATAAGGGAGCATCTGACATCATGGCGGTTCCCCTCTCAACGTATCAGCTTTCTTGTGCACCGGCAAAGACCGCAGCTATGGAAACATCATAGCAAGCCTCCTGATGATGATGAAACGCGTCGAGGCGCGCGGGGAGAGACCTTTGGTATCATTCTTGAGCTAAGTACCAGTACTACTGCCTTTTCCCTGATTTGGTCCATAACCACCATATCAATACCATTAAAGGAGGGTGGTTTATGGATAGCAATATGGGAAGGGAGTAGGTTCTGAACATGGGTATATCGTGTATGTCAGACAAGTGCTAAGCCGTATGATCCAGATCTTTTTAATACTGAGACACAGGATGATCTGTGCTTTCCGAAGAACACCCCCTGGAGTGTTTATAGGTGGGGCGCACTACTCTCAATCTATAAGGGAGAGTATAGGGTAAGCATATGGTGAGCCGCCGACGAGTGGGGGCGCCATATCGATTGTAGGGTGCCGACCTCCGCTGGTAGGCAGGGTAAGGAGGGAGGTATAAGTGTTAAGGCAAGCCTCGTCCTTCCCAAAACTATCCTGTGCACTCAGCTTTTATTGGTTTTTGTATGTATTCTTTGCACAAGTGCATAAATAAAGTACCGTATATACTCGTGTATAAGCCGAGTTTTTCAGCCCAAAATTTGGGCTGAAAAGTCTCCCCCTCGGCTTATACACGAGTCAATACGGGGGGGGCTGTGTCCGGGGCTGTGGAGGCTTCAGGAGGCGGGGGGGAGGCTGCTGTATGAGCGGCCCCGTCACGTGGGGCCGCTCATTAAATATGCACTGCTTTCCCCTGTCAATCAGCGGCAGGGGGAAGCAGTGCATAACTAAATAAATCCCCCCCAAGTGCTGGCACCTGCCCCCCCTTGTAAGGGCCCCCCCCCCCCCCGATGGTTATATTACCATTCCGGACTTCTGATCCGCGCCGCTCCTCGGTGCTTCATCCTCGCTGCTCCGTCCGTCTTCTACATCCCGGATCTCCGGCCGTCGCAGGCATGTGACGTCATCGCGACGGCTGGGGATCACGGATGTAGAAGACGGACGGACGGAGCAGCGAGGAGCAGCGAGGAGCGGCGCGGATCAGAAGTCCGGAATGGTAAGAGAAGCGGGGGGGCCCTTGCAAGGGGGGGCGAGTGACAGCATTTGGGGGCTGCTGGGGACCCCCAGGGGGCTGCTGGGGACCCCCTGGGGGCCGCTGTGTACCCCCAGGGGCTGCTGGGGACCCCCAGGGGGCTGCTGGGTACCCCCTGGGGGCTGCTGGGGTACCTGCTGGGGACCCCCTGGGGGCTGTTGGTACCCCCAGGGGGCTGTTGGTACCCCCTGGGGGCTATTGGTACCCCCAGGGGGCTGTTGGTACCCCCAGGGGGCTGTTGGTACCCCCTGGGGGCTGTTGGTACCCCCTGGGGGCTGTTGGTACCCCCTGGGGGCTGTTGGTACCCCCAGGGGGCTGCTGGTACCCCCTGGGGGCTGTTGGTACCCCCAGGGGGCTGTTGGTACCCCCAGGGGGCTGCTGGGTACCCCCTGGGGGCTGCTATATGTACCCCTGGGGGCCTGCTGTATACCACTGGGGCTGCTGTATACTACCACTGGGGCTGCTGGGGCTCCTGTATACTACCACTGGGGCTGCTGGGGCTCCTGTATACTACCACTGGGGCTGCTGGGGCTCCTGTATACTACCACTGGGGCTGCTGGGGCTCCTGTATACTACCACTGGGGCTGCTGGGGAATCTGTATACTACCACTGGGGCTGCTGGGGAATCTGTATACTACCACTGGGGCTGCTGGGGAATCTGTATACTACCACTGGGGCTCCTGTATACTACCACTGGGGCTGCTGGGGCTCCTGTATACTACCACTGGGGCTGCTGGGGCTCCTGTATACTACCACTGGGGCTGCTGGGGCTCCTGTATACTACCACTGGGGCTGCTGGGGCTCCTGTATACTATCACTGGGGCTGCTGGGGCTCCTGTATACTACCACTGGGGCTGCTGGGGAATCTGTATACTACCACTGGGGCTGCTGGGGAATCTGTATACTACCACTGGGGCTGCTGTATACTACCACTGGGGAGGCCTGTATACCACACTGCTGGGGTCTGTATACCTGTGCTGGGGTCCACCCTCGGCTTATACACGAGTCAATAGGTTTTTCCAGATTTTTGGGGCAAAAGTAGGGGGTCGGCTTATACACGGGTCGGCTTATACACGAGTATATACGGTATATATTTTTAGCAGAAGTAAACACCTTATGATTTAATATATTGACCCTCTTCTGTAAATCAATACTCGTCTTCTTTCTTGTAGAACCCGTGTTCATTCCTTCTTGCCTTGCTTCCGCACCTGCCTCTCGACTTCCTCTTTCTCCCACCTTCTCACGCATCTGCGGATATACTCTTCCCGTGTTATCAGATCTGCGGGGCCTACTTCGCTGCCGGGATCTCCTAAAAAGCCCATCAGGTCATCGCATTCTTTATCTCGCTCCCACCAGCAGCGGAGCTGCTCCCCTCTCACCTCAGTTGTTGTAGGTGCCGGAATCAGGGGCTGCGGTAACGCCAGGTGTCCCTCCGGTAGAGCTCCGAGTGGGTCATTCTCTCTTTTGGTAACTTGCGGTGCAGTACGTGGCACGGTCAGATCCACCAGAGTTGCTGTACGGCATGGGGCTTCACATCTATTGCGGTCACGTGTTGCTCCAACCCAGCCGGGTTGTATGGACAGCGTCTCGTAGCTCTGGCAGTGATCGACACTAATCTGGATCCGGGTCCGATGCTCCTCTTGGGCCTGTGTCATCCGCTGGGGTAGCAGCCGCAGCACACTCGCCGGGTGTCTTGGACGTGGGGACGCTCTCCTCCTTCTGCCATCTCGTCTAGGTCACACGGGGTCTCTCCTCGGCCGGGTTCCTCCACCGGGTCACTCCGTGGGCCCTCCGGGATCACTCGTGGTCTTCCTTCGGCAGCGTTCTCCTGGGCGTCCTCCGCTTCCGTCCGCATGTACTCGAATGGCGACTGCTTCTCTTCCGGTTGCTCGCTCCGCCCCCTCCTGATGACGATTTCCTTCTTCATGCCCGCCAGCTTCTTGGTAGGAGGGTCTAGGGGCGGCGGCTCTTCTTTGAGAGTGACAGCTGCCTCTCCCGGAGTTAAGGAGAGCCAGGGCGGGACCTTCTTTTCGCGCCTTGAACCGGACCGGCCCACGATGGGAGTTTTAGGAACGCCTCCCCTGCACATGGCGCTAGTCCCCTATGGCCGCCATTAAGGTCAGTTTTGGCGGGAAAAGTCCAGAAACAGTTCTTTTGGCGCACGGGGTCCAATTCTTTTGGACCGGGTAGATCCTGCTCGTGACGCCAGGTTTGTCGGGCCCCACGGGACGGGGGTACTCGATACCGGACGGTGCCGGGGAAGTCACGGGTGGCTTGGTCCGGACCGTGTCCCTGGCTCGGCAAATAAAGGGGGATATTTACAGGGGAAATGTCACGTGTGACGCCACCCACTTGATGCGGCCAGTGATGGGGGCCGCCGCTGCTGCAGAACCTCCGGGGGTGATGGAGTGGCAGCGGAGATGTTATAGTTCCAGTGGGAAGAACTGTATCCTCCGGGGCAGTAAGAGTTAAGGGTTGTGGAATTGTCCAGGACACTTACTTTGCAGACGCTGCAGGATCTCTCTTCCTTGCTGGTGCTGACAGGCTTGTAGCTCTGGAGGTGGAAATCTGCTGCAACCTGTATGGGAGGAATGGTCTGCAGATAGAGACTGACAAGAGAGGCCAATTCAGGGTTTTCCGTGTCTTTTACTCTCAATTCTTCAAGCAGTTTACAAGTCAGTTGCAGTTCTTACAGTTCAAACACAGTTCTCAATACACGGGTGCATTCTCCCTCTCCGGGTTCCCTTTTCTCTGCAGCCAGGCCTCTCTCTCTCTCTCTGTGACCCGTCACACAGTCTGTAGTGTTCTTTCTGGGCTGTCTATGGTCTCCGTCTGTACGGTGGTGTGTTGAAACGCTGGACAGTATGGCGGTGATTTGGACCCCTGGTGGGCCCTCCTGGTTGTCACTGAGCTGCCTGTCCTTTGGGTTGGGGACCCTAACGTGAAGCTGTGGTCCCCCGTCGTGTTGTTTGGGGATCCCGGGTAAACTGCGGTCCCCTCTAGAGCCGACACTCTACTCAGCCCAGCCTCCAGCAGTCCTCAAGCACGAGGCTCTACCAGGCTCCTTCTATTCTGTTCCTCTCAGTATCCTAGGAGGGCTACTCCGCCTGCAGTCAGTGGCTTCAGCTGCTGTCTAGGGCACGGGTTCCACCGTCCCTCTCCGTTCTGTCACACTCCTGGTGGCATCAGCGTCGGACAGGCTTTCTCTCCCCTCTGGCTCACACTGGCTCAGTACGGATTCTGCGCTCCTAGCCTTGCACTCACAGAACGTGTGTAAGTCTTTCCTTCTTTACAGCTCAGCTTCTGGTCTTTGCATCTCAGCCTACTGTGGCCTACTCCTTACTGACTTCCTTCACTCCTCCCCCTCACTATATTCTCTCAAGTCACCTGACTTCTGGTGTGCCCAACCCACTCCTCTGATCCACCACCCCTCAATCTCATAGAGTTCTAACCTCAGGGCTGGATGTTAACCTCCTCTGACACGTGGGTTGTGTGGGTTGTGAGGGTGTTGGTGTGCAACAATGTCCTACCTGCCTGGCTGCAGTTCCCTTTGTGGCCTCCTGGACGCAGGGGCGCCACACATGTCTCCATGATTTCACTGCAGCCAGTAAGTTACCTGTGGATAAGCTAGAAATGTAGCCGCGTGTAAAGGTACCTTAAGAGGTAATATGTTCCCTGTTGCATTTAGTTTTTATATATGAAATATTATCACACCCACACTTAATACATGAATATATTACCAAAACTACCGTCAGTACATACATACAGCTCCAGAACCACCATCAGTACATGAATACATCACTAGAACCATCATCAGTTCAAAAATAGAACAGAAGAACCAAATTTAGTGCACAGATACATAACCAGAACCACCATCAATACATGAATACATTGCCAAACTTAGTAAAGCGATCCATTATAATGTCAGGTCAGCCCCATATACATTTGATCAGCATAACCTAAAAGTCTCAGTATGCCCTTAACAGTGCTAAAGAGATGCTGGGAGTTATTGTTAACAATCATCATTAGAATGCTGACCACACAGGAACCTCAGTATTGATGAGATGTAGTCAGTATCGCAAATAATCGTTTACACATAGGGACCATATAAGTGATGCTTTCTATAACGTGAATCATTCTCATCCCTTTTGTCTCTCTCTGGTCCTGACGCCATGATGACTTTTCACATCCACAACTCAGCTGTACAGACTTCCATCTTCTCCAATCTTTTTCATCACATCCCAGCACAATGCCTCTAGTGTCATCATAATGTCCCAGAATAAGAATAAATACCCTCTGATGTGTCACTAAATACATAATTGTACCTCACTGTGCAACCTGCACATAATGTGCCCCCTATATGGACTTTCTTATGGTACATGTGATTCGCTCGGGGGTAGTGAGGACTTGGGTTATCCGGGCCCCTTTTCCGCTGTGATTGGGGGGATGTCACTGGTGGCCTGCCCGGACCCGTGGCCCCGAAGACCGAACTTAAAAAGGGGAATATATACAGGGGAAATAAAGTTTATAAAGTTTGTTGTGACCCCACCCGCAGCTTCTGGTGATTGAGCACCAGCGCCGCTTCAGTCCTCCGGAGGGTGGTGGTATAGCGGCCTTGATGGTACAGCTCCCTGCAGATGGAGCTAACCCCCCGGGGACAGGGATGCACCGGTGATGATAGGGGTGCTGGTGATGGATGGATGGAGCAGAGCAGGGTGTAGCGAGGAAACGAATACACGGAGACATGTTCGCTCTACCCGGGTACTTTACTGGAACGATGTAGATGATGATACAGTTCACAGCAGAAACAGTCTTAGGACGAAGTAGCTGGCCGGGTAGTCACAATGGGCTGCAAAGTCTCTGGGAGTCTCCTTGGAATGCCTACTTGGATCTGCTCTGTGTCCTGCTCTCAATGCATGTCTTGAGGTGTTCGTTTAGTACCAGGCCTGTTGGGGTGCTTGGTGGATCCTGGTGAAAATCCTGGTGTGAAAAGTCCTCTAGACAGGGTGTCGGGGCCGATAAACAGACCGCGACCTTCGGTGTTCTCGGTGAGGTGCTGAACTCCCTCGCCGTCTTCGGAACCGGTGCTCCAGTAAAACAGACCAAGGTTCCCTCCTGAGTATGGGCGCTCGGGGGCTTCCCTCCTTCTGTCTGAGCCGCCTGCTTCTCTCTCTGGAGACCCCCTCCCTGGGATTCCTCCTTTTCTCTTTCTCGGAGGATCCCCATCCTCTGTCTTCCCTCAGTGCTGACTAAAACTCAGTGTGTCCTCCCTCCTCCCGTAACTCCTCCCCTCTAGGGTATGGGACCTCTGTCATTTGCCTAAGTGGGTGTGTGTGGGAGTACTAGGATGGGAGCCTCCAAAAGGACATTTGCATTCCATTGTGACGGGGTAACCGCAAACTCATTTATGGGTGCAGTACCCCAATTGTGACGCCTGACCAGGTGAGGCGCCACATTCTCCCTCGGTGGAATACACTCGTCCACGAGTGTGGTTAAACGGGGAAAAGGTAAAGTGAAATTAGTTTTTTCAATAAACAATAACAATAACGGGTAACATATTTACATTTTTCAAGCATTGTGTTTCATCCCTTTATGGGAGGCACCAAACTTAGAACGTTGCATAGAATATAAAAGAATAAAATAAAACATTATTAACTTGGGGTTCATCGGCCTCACGGGGACCGGTAACTGCGCGGACCCAGCGGTAATTATTGTCTCTCACAGTCCAGTGTGCTTTATCACCGCTGGGCTGCTTTGAATAAACATTATCTATAATGGGGTGAGAGTTCTCATTTAAGTCCATGAGGCTCAAAAGGGAAAAAGAAGCAGTAGTCATTGTTCAGGAAAAAGGCACAAATAAACTATATACAGTTCAAGTCCTGTAAATACAGTTTCTTAAAGACGGGCCACTCTGATGGCAAACCATCCATGGGTCCCACGTGCCGCTCATAGGTACCCTGATCTCCACGGTACAAGTCTCTGTCCGGGTGACTGCAGCGTAGATGGGGCTCCACATCACGTCGCCCAACAAAAATGTCATCTTTTTGTTCTCCCTCGCGTATAAACCCCCACCTGTCCCCATAGCGCAATGACACTACAGTACCTTGCTTTCTCAGTTCCATAGGTAACAGAGGTTGTCGAAGAGCGTCATCTCTGGAGTGGCGGCTCTCCATTTCAAGTTGCCACGAGTCCTCGCGATGACGTTGTCGGGCTGCCTGGTCCTCCTCGCTGAGCTGGAGAGGAATAACCGGGGGAGAGTATGCCAGAGGTGAAGGGTTCCCTCCTGAGTATGGGCGCTCGGGGGGGGTCTCCTCCTTCTGTCTGGGCTGCCTGCTTCTCTCTCTGGAGACCCCCTCCCTGAGATTCCTCCTTTTCTCTCTCGGAGGATTCCTGTTCTCCGTCTTCCCTCAGTGCTGACTAAAACTCACTGTGTGTCCTCCTCCTCCCCTAACTCCCCCCCAGTAAGGTATGGGACCTCTGTCATCTGCCTAAGTGGGTGTGTGTGGGAATGCTAGGATGGGAGCCTCCCAAAGGACATTTGCATTCCATTGTGACCACGGTAACCGCACACTCATTTATGGGTGCAGTACCCCAATTGTGACACCTGACCAGGAGGGGCGCCACACATGACCTCAACACTGTCCTCTGCTCTACTATAAATATGACTGTCACTCTGCCCTCCCTATGAACTATTTACTCTCACTGTTTGTTGCACCTGCCCACCCCACCCCTGCTGTTACCCCCATGGAGCAGGCAGTGTTTGGAATCCCCTCACCAGGAGGTAATAATATCCGGCACCATGACAGTATGAGACTAGATGATATTCTAATGGTGCGGGGCTTATTAATAATTGAACACAATGATGTATTATTGATCTGAGAAAGGTCTGACATGATGGAACGCGTTCTTTATCCAACTGAAGTAAGAGTGAGAACTGGAGGAAGATAGAAGATCGTATAAATGTATGTGACGCTGAACAAAGGAGAGAGAAATCAGCCGCAAGCCGGAAAATCTCTGCATATTGATCCCATTCGGCTTCCAGTTTGATATCCAAGAAATGACGCAAAAAGTCAATAAAGGTTAATTGTCCGCCATTGCCGGACTACAGACACCAAAGTGAGAATCCTCCTGCCAGTGTCCTGACGGTCACCATGGTCCAGCTGCTGTTACCTGTATAGGAACAGACTCCGCACATCTCTCCCCATAGACTGCTGCTGCCCTCTGGTGGCTGTAAGGGAGAATTGCATCATCATCTGATGAATGGAATAAAATAGAATTAATAATAAACTAAATAATAAAAAAAAAAATCTATCTACAAAAATTATACTTTTAATTAATTGTTCAAACATCACATGAGATAGTTAGCAAGATAGAAGAATATCAAATGGATGGAAAGATAGGTATAATAGATACTAGGTAGACAGAAAGATGTATCGGATGAAAAGAGATATGATAGACAGACAGACAGACAGATAGATAGATAGATAGATAGATAGATAGATAGATAGATAGATAGATAGATAGATATGATAGACAGACAGACAGACAGACAGATAGATAGATAGATAGATAGATAGATAGATAGATAGATAGATAGATAGATAGATAGAGCTGCAGTTTTTTTGGTGTGTAACTTGACAACTTGGCAAATGAACCATTGCCCTAACTGATTTTTGCACCCTGCTTAAGTGGTTGTGCTGCTCGTTATATTCTACATAGATAGATGTGATATATAAATATTAATAAACTATACGGTATCGCGTTGGCAATTCTAGAACATGTGAGATTATGTATTACACCAACAACTCCCACTACTAATCACAGCGCCACCAAGGAGGGCGGGGGGAGCCCGCTGCTACATGGGGTGGCTGTGGCTTGGCAGATGCTACTGCTTGCCACCCCCCTATGCGGTCTCTCCCTTTGTGCGCTCTTTCTCCCTCGGCATGCTCTCTTTCCCCTTGCACACTCTCTTTTCCCTTGTGCTGTCTCCCACCCTATGAGCTCTCTCTTCCCTTGTGCCCTCTCTCCCCTTGTGTGCTCTGTCCCTTTTTGCTGTCTCTTACCCCTGTGTTCTCTCTTCCACCTGTTCACTCTCTCTCTCCCATTGTGCTCTCTCTTCCCCTGCACACACTCTCTCTCCTGTGTACTCTCCCCCTTGTGCTGTCTCTCCCTCCTATGTGATCTCTCCCCCTTGTGCTGTCTTTCCCCCTGTGCACTTTCTCTCCACTTGTGCTGTCTCCTCCCTGTGCACTCTCTCTTTTCTGTTTGCTCTATCTCCCCTTGTGCTGTCTTAACCCTCTGTGCACTCTCTCTTCCTTTGTTCTGTCTTTCTACCCTGTGCACTTTCTCTCCCTTTGTGCTGTCTCTTACCCCTGTGTTCTGTCTTCCCCCTGTCCACTCTCTCTCCCCTTGTGCTCTCTCTTTTCCCTTTACACTCTCTCCCTTGTGCACTCTCCCCCTTGTGCTGTCTTTCCCCCAGTGCGCTTTCTCTCCTCATTGTGCTGTCTTTCCCCCTGTGCCCTTTCTCTCCCCTTGTGCTGTCTTTTACCAGTGTTCTCTCTTCCCCCTGTGCACTCATATCCCCCCATACACTCTCCACCTTTGTGCTGTCTCTATCTCCTGTGTGCTCACTCCCCTTGTGCCGTCTTTCCCCCTGGGCGCTTTCTCTCCCCTTGTGCTGTCTCTTGCCCATGTGCACTCTCTTCCCCCTGTGCACTCTCTCTTTTCACTGTATGCTCTATCTCCCCTTGTGCTGTCTTAACCCTCTGTGCACTCTCTCTTCCTTTGTGCTGTTTTTCTCCCCCTGTGCGCTTTCTCTCCCTTTGTGCTGTCTCTTACCCTTGTGTTCTCTCTTCCACCTGTTCACTCTCTCTCCCCTTGTGCTCCCTCTACCCCCTGCACACACTCTCTCTCCTGTGTACTCTCCCCTTGTGCTGTCTCTCCCCCTTTGTGTGCTCTCTCCCCCTTGTGCTGTATTTCCCCCTGTGCACTTTCTCTCCTCTTGTGCTGTCTCTCCTCCCTGTGCACACTCTTCCCCCTGTACACTCTGTTTTCACTGTTTGCTCTATCTCCCCTTGTGCTGTCTGAACCCCCTGTACACACTCTCTTCCATTGTGCTGTCTTTCTCTCCCTGTGCGCTTTCTCTCCCTTTGTGCTGTCTCTTATGTTCTGTCTTCCTCCTGTCCACTCTCTCTTCCCCCTGCACACTCTCCCCCTTGCGCACTCTCCCTCTTGTGCTCTTTCCCCGGAGCGCTTTCTCTCCCCTGTGCTGTCTCTTACCCCTGTGTTCTCTCTTCCACCTGTTCACTCTCTCTCCCCTTGTGCTGTCTTAACCCTCTGTGCACTCTATGGTGCACCCATATAAGAGTGTGTAGTATTCCTGTGACTATGGAATTGGGACGCTGCACAAAGGACCCTCACACAACACATCCACACACCCTACGTAGGGGACCGTGGGTGGACCCGCTGTAGGAAGGACCCAGTCCCATGGGAGGGGTGACACGGTAGAAAAGTGTGTGGGTGCGAGAAAAATTAGGTTAGTCTGAGAGACCTCCGTTGGGGAGTGAGGAATGCGGATTGCGGAGAGGCCGTTGGGAAGGAAGGGGATCCTAAGGGCACTAGGTATTGCATCTCGCCTGAATCCGGAGTCGGTATGTCTACCGACTGGTGGGATCTGTCCCAGAACAGAGGACCGGCTCTGAGCACGGTGCGGGTGTCTATCCCGAGCCGTCGAACCGGAGGCCCAGCTTCTAGAGGAAGTCGAGGCTGACCCCCGGCGCATCCAGAAAAGGGCACCATATAGGGTCTGGGGGACCCGGAGAAGAGTCCTCGACCAAGAGATCCATGGGAGATGGCTTCAGGTTCTGCGCGCGGAGGAGACAGGAGAGAGCGCAGGAAGGGACTGGCAAGAACAGCAGGCATTCCACTGAGGGTCCTGAGTAAAGCATCCTGATTCCTAGTGACTACCCAGCCCAGGCAGACCTGAAAACTGTGTTATTGAAGAACTGCTAGTAAACTTGTACAGAGTAAAAAGACTGTGTGTTGTGCTTTACTATCTCTGCCTGAGGAGCCGCTGACCGCAGCAGGGAGAAGGACAAGTGACACGGCCTGGTGTAGCTGCATATCTGTGTGAAATCACAAACTTCCACTACTGCCCTGGAGATCCCACTCCACCTACAGGGAGCATAACCATCTGGCTGCTCCACCATCACTCCGGAGGTCTGTCCCGCAGCGTTGGTATTATTACTGGGAACCGTAGGTGGCATCACAAAACACTTTTATTTTATTATTATTGACTCTTCTCAGCGACCACCAGGGCCACAGTAGCAAGCACATGCCCCGTGACATCCCCTGTGAACTATTGGGTACCCCAAGGCCCTGGGGCGGGTCAGTTTTATATAATATATAGATATTTGATAGGTATTCGATAAATATTATGCTAGTCATTACTCACAGACTAGCCATGAGGCTGAGGAGTCTACCGGTCCTGGGTCAGATATCTGGAAGGTTCATCGTTCACAAAGGGGTAAGACCAAAGGCGTAGTCAGGTCACAGTCTAAGGTCAGAATTCCAGGAAGGAAGCAGATGAAGACAAAAGAGCTACTAGGCAACTGGATAGTCAGGTAAGATCAAATACAGAGCACAGACACCACCGAGCATAAGCTACAACTGGAAGTAATCTGGAGCCAGGGAGCCAGGGAATCACACCAGACAGGAGATACATGGAGGAAAACCAGCACGCCCTCCAGCAACCTCCAATTGAACGGCTGAACTGTCTATCACCATACTAACAGCTCAGCACGCCCCTCTTTGCTTGACACTAGCTGGACTATGGTGGACTATGGTGGGGGTCAAAGGAATATTCTCATTCTTCACACATTACCCCCTTGAGGGTGGTTGGATGTTGCAGTTGGATTTCCTCTTTGAGGGAAACGGTCAGGATAAAGTCATCCATAGTTAGCCCTGATAACCCCTTCAATCCTCAAGAAAGGGGCAGGAACCAAAGTTCTACTGTGAGGACCGATGTCAAGCAAGAGCACTGATTGCTTTAACAATTCGATGTTGTGTAGTCAATTAGACGTTGTGCCGGCAGCGGTGGAGGAATGTGGTGATCTTGTCGGAGGCAGTGACTTCTACACTTATGTGAGAGGGAGGAGAGAGGTGGAGCGACACACTGAAACAGAGCCTTTAACTGAAAGATCTAAAAACAATGAAAAAGCAAACTTTGTGAAAAGCTGCTATTATTTACCATATTTTCAGTTCAACAATAAAAGGTATCAACCACTGAGGACTCTCAGATTTTAACACGTTTCATGAAATCCAAAATTTGTGTCGGTCTCAAAACTTGTGACCACGTCCGTACGTTGCGGCATCATTGTAAATGGGAACATCACTTTGTCGCCATCTTGTGGTTATTATATAAAATTGCAAATCCGCATTAGACAACAGCTACTATTCACAAGAGGTCAGCTCACAAACAATGCATGACTTCTACCAATTAATCAGCCACGAAACCCAACAGGTAAAAATGTAATCAACCTTTATCCCATCATATAAAATGTGTATTAAACACTACAAATGGTCCAATAGCAGCAGAGACGATGAGCAGGACAAAAGCAAGGTGTGAACGCGAGTCACTAGAGTAATAACTAGTCCCAGAAGTGAAGAGAAAGACTACAGTTAGATAGTAATTATAATAATACTACTTACTGGATTAGTAAAGAGAGGTTAAACGATCCGAGGTCAGGTCCAGGAAATGGTGCAGTGCAACAAGGTGTAGTCAGAGACGAAATCCAATTCATGAGCAGGGGTCAGGAAAACTACAAAGACAAGACAGTCAAGACAGGGAGCAGGCAAAAGAGTAGTCAGGTCACAGAGACATGGTCAAAGTCCAGGGAAGGGAATAAAGTCAGGTTGGGTCAGGCAGAGAGATCAGTCTAAAGGCCCCGTTACACGGTACGAGATCGTGAACGATATCGCTGAAACGTCACGGGTTTGGAGACGTTGAAACGACATCGTTAGGACGTCGTTGCGTGTGACACCGAGATACGACCACAATAAATTGTTGGATCGTTGATCGCAGATTTGAGAACATGTTCTCAAATCAGAGGATCTTCGATTAGCCAACCTGCTGCATGGTTGTGTGTGACACCGCGATAACGATGTCGTTAACGATTTCCACCATTCACAACAGTGAACAAGTATCGTTTGCTGGGTTGTGCGTACAATAGCTGCTCGCTGGATTGTTGTTGCATCGTGCACGATATCTAGACGTGTGACATCTCACCAACTATCTCTAAACGATGTCCTAACGACTGCGCGCCCATGAGATCGTTAGTGAGATCATTACAACATTGAAGTGTGTAATAGTACCTTTACACAGGCAGCTGCAAGTGTACAATTGACAATTGACAATTGATGGAAGAGCTAGTATGCTTAAATAGAGGAGTGATCAAGGAAAGTGAACACAGTTGATTGCAAAACAGACCTAACACAACTAAAACAGTCTGACAGCTTCCACACAGTTACATTTGTGGAGTATGTGTCCGTCTTTCTTATCTTTGAAAGTTGTGAGATATGTGTGCGCCTCTGAGGCTTTTGAGTTCAGGCCATGAGACCTGTGCAAACTCTGGGCATCGTGCTCCGTGCTCGGACCGTAAAATGAAGACATCAGAATTCGACATAAGACCTCTATGAGACATCTGTAGATCATGGCCTGAGACCGTGACTTGAGGACTAACCGCAAGACTCCTAGACTCCTCTCCCAAACTTAACAGTCTCTTATTTGTGTGGAAATCACAGCCATTATTGGGACAGTAATATATGGATGTCTTAATTATGTTCCAACTTACTTATTTTCAAATGTTAACCTTTGTGCTGTGACAAAAAGCCTGCTGTGGTCTGGTCTGATTTACAGGTCAGACTGGTGCATGTAAATAGTAGACAAATTCTGCACCCGACCCCTATGGTCAGCAGCACACAGAGCCAGTTACCTTCTCAATTTTCAGACTTGGCTGGCTCAAGTTGTACAACAACCATCTGTTTCCCTGAAAATAACTTACAGTACCCCGAAAATAAGCCATAGCAGGATTTTTCGTCCTTTTTGGTGTATGCATTTATTATAAGCACTACTAAAAAACTAAGCTCTCGTTGCAGTTCATCATACTTATAGTATCTTGAAATAGGGATTGGGCAGCCCTTTCAGGATATGTAACTGTTATTGCTGTATGCTGCCCTGTGTGTTGCACAGAGAATTTATAGTCAAACACCGGCTAGTTAAACATATGTTAATGTTAAAGGAATATTCACTTCTTCCCCCGCCCACCCTTCTGTGTCGGCATCAGTGATTTGGACGCCCTTTAATGCCAAAGGAATATTCATCCCTTACCACGCCCACCCCTCTTTGTCAGCATCAATAATTGGGTCACACGTTAATGCCAAAGGAATATTCACCCCTTCTTCCACCCACTCCCCTGTGACGGCGTAAGTGATTGGATGTTGGATGCAGCCAGACTACTTGCTCAAGGACTGGCATCTCTCCTGACCCGAGTGTGTCAGCATGTGTATCTATGTAGCTGTCACGTTTAGATCAGCCCCCGGCCAGTCCAAGGATTGCGATGCCATCCTAGGGCGAATAATACAGCAGTGTGACTGCACCAAATCACTGATGCCGGCATAGAGGGATGGGCGTGGGGAGTGGTGAATAGTCTTTTGACATTAACAGGCAACTAGTGATGAGCGAGCACTACCATGTCTTACCATGCTCAGGTGCTTGGTAATCATAGCAAGTAGTCAAATGCTCAGACGGGCTCAACTAAGTCTAATGAAAGTCAAAGGGGAACTGAAGCTTTTTTCTAAAAAATCTTCTGGAAAAATGCTCAAGTTTTCCACTGACTTCCATTATAATCGATACGAGTCAAGCCCGTCCGAGCGTCTGACTGCTGGTTACCAGCTCTGAGCACCTGAGCATAGTAGTGCTTGCTCATCACTAGTTGCCATTAATGTCAAATGAATATTCACCCCTTCTCCCGCCTCCCCCCTCCTGTGCCTGCATCACTGATTGGGTGCAGTCAACTGCTGTATGACTCTCCCAAGGAACACATCACAATTCTCGGACTGGCCGGGAGCTCTTCTGACATGAGTGTGACAGATGCATAAAAATACACAGTCATGCTCAGGTCAGGAGAGCCGCCAGTCAGAGGTAAAGTCACTCTCTGACCCACACTGACCTGGAATAACCAAAATAACCCTTTAATGACTAGTGATAACACTTTCATAACTTGTCATTCGTCATTGGTGGCAATCTGGCTTCTTTGATTTGTTTGCACAGATTGTGTCTGGTGACCATCTCTCAGAGCAGGACATGGCTCTCAAGGAGGTTGGGGACCTCCAATCTGCACAGATCTGTCCTAATCACGACATATCTCTGCCAGCTAGAAGTATGGATTTGGGATTTTGTCTAATCTGCTTCCTCCTATATTGTGCATACTAGTTTTAGCGCATGTGTGGCGCCCCTGCGGTCTGATCACCACAGTGGTAGTTAGCTCCATCGGTCCTAATACCACATCCAGGAGAATTCAGGTATCTTATGATGGACTCCCTATGCATGCACACACTTCCCAAACTCTGATCAGTGGGCTGGGTACAAAATGCCTGTTTAGGGCAGTGAAAGACACTGGTTGGAGGGAGGGCCTAGCTGTAGTGAGGTGTAGGGATGGCTGGCATTAATAGAACTTAGACACCTGCTAGACATAGTTGGAGAGCGGATGAGTATAGGTCTGCTAACAGCCTCCGGGCTATGCAGGACATGAGCTGTGGAAAAGGTGCCAAGACCTCAGACTGTCAGGACTGCATTCCTGGCAGTAAACTGGAAGCTGTTGGGCTGCAAGCTTAGTAGCCGCACTATAGGACTACCAGAGGCACAGTGACTGTGAAAACAATAGAGAACCGGTGTAGGTCTGGGGTTGTCACAAGTCTGGGACACCTGCCTGCTAGTAGCCATGAGGAAGGCAAAGGCACACGGGGAAGCCGATAGAACCTAGAATTTCAACCTAAGAGGAAAGTCACTTGGAAGGCCATATACCCATTTATCATAGCAGTGCTTAGTTCTTCTCAGACTGACCAGATCACCCAGCCATATGAACCCTGTATTCTGCTGATGAACTGACGCACAAGTTAAAAGGTCAAGAACAGACGCTGTCTCCTTGCTTCACTTCTGCAGCCATCCTGCACCTCCACTCACTACTATGACATCTATCATCTTTAACACCATTTCACTACTACACTCCAGGGCCACACTCCTGCTGAAGGGAGTGCTCCATCTAGCTGCTCTACCATCTATCCCTTGGGGACCACTACCTGCAGCGTTGGTCACACCGTCCAGACTTCTCAGCTGGCGTCACGACAAACTCTACAATCACTTAATTCTCCTGTAATAGCTCCCCTGTTACATATCCGGTCAGGACCATGGGGCTGGGTAATCACCACTGTGATATACAGACTGACTGCTTGCCTGGCTACTGAGTACCTGGCATTAGTGACCATGACACAAGCGCAATGCAAACTTTGGAAAACCAGAAGAAAAATCTTTTTTTTTTCTGCTGGACACTACAGACGGTTGAAGAAATTACCTGATTTTTACAGATTTTACATAAATTTATGGACACTTGGCAACCCAAAAGACAAGTACAATATGTGAGACGCAAGTCTTGGCTGGTTTTCTCCATGGTGGTGAGCAACGATGTGGAAGAAGAATCAGTTAATTTGTGGGGCTGGAGGTTAATAGCCGCAGTAATGGGACATGTAGAAGGGTCTTTATGATATATGGTCATCGGTATAATCAATTAGTAATGACCTTGTTTCTGGTGATACAATAGTGTTCATTATAAGCCTTCTCCATGTAATCACCAGGAGATTGATCTCCTCCATAGACATGACAAGGACAATTAATGATTCATTCCGGATATTCCCCGACAGACTCAGGCAGGGGGAGCTGATCTCAATAGAGTTTACAAACAATGTTATCCTTTGATTTTATGAAATTAAAGATGCCGAGCAGCGTTGACTGTAGAATTGTGCTCTGGAGAACACTTTGCCAGAGAATGAAAGTTTTCTTGCAGGCAATGCTCGTGATCATCATAAGGAGAGAATTAACGACGTTCCTCCCTGTTTCAAACCTGCAGGAGACTAAAGATTCATCCAATCAATTTTGCCCGAATTGCTCTGAAAAGTCACAAACTTTTGCTGTCCGTGTGATACCTCTCATTTCTCATTTATGAAAAGCTGAGCCATTCACTACTCCAGAAATGTCATTCCAGTCCATGACCGGAGTAAGATTTCTGGCATGGTGCTCCTCTTTATACACTTTTGTTTTTTTCTCTCCTTCCAAGATCAATAACTTTCTCATTTATCCATTGGTATGAAGGCTTATTGTTTGGGAGGTAAGCTGTACTTTTGAATGGCACCATCCATTTTACATAATGAGGGAAAAAAATTTAAAGTGAGATGAAATTGCATAAAAAGCTCAATTTTGCATTTATTTGGGGGGGGGGGGAATTTGCGCCTCCAGCCATATGTTAAAATAGACCTGGTTGTGATAATGGGATATGGTGGGATATAATTTACTGCATTTAACAATCGTTGTTTAAATACCGTGAATAATGAATTCATCTCTGGATTATAATACAGGAGGTAACTCAGGATCAGTAATGTAATGTATGTACACAGTGACTGCACCAGCAGAATAGTGAGTGCAGCTCTGGAGTATAATACAGGAGGTAACTCAGGATCAGTAATGTAATGTATGTACACAGTGACTGCAAAAGCAGAATAGTGAGTGCAGCTCTGGAGCATAATACAGGAGGTAACTCAGGATCAGTAATGTAATGTATGTACACAGTGACAGCACCAGCAGAATGAGTGCAGCTCTGGAGTATGATACAGGAGGTAACTCAGGATCAGTAATGTAATGTATGTACACAGTGACTGCACCAGCAGAATAGTGAGTGCAGCTCTGGAGTATAATACAGGAGGTAACTCAGGATCAGTAATGTAATGTATGTACACAGTGACTGCACCAGCAGAATGAGTGCAGCTCTGGAGTATAATACAGGAGGTAACTCAGGATCAGTAATGTAATGTATGTACACAGTGACTGCACAGCAGAATAGTGAGTGCAGCTCTGGAGTATAATACAGGAGGTAACTCAGGATCAGTAATGTAATGTATGTACACAGTGACTGCACCAGCAGAATAGTGAGTGCAGCTCTGGGTACAATACAGAAGGTAACTCAGGATCAGTAATGTAATGTATGTACACAGTGACTCCACCAGCAGAATAGTGAGTGCAGCTCTGGAGTATAATACAGGAGGTAACTCAGGATCAGTAATGTAATGTATGTACACAGTGACTGCACCAGCAGAATAGTGAGTGTGACTCACCGTAGCCGGGGGTACACGTAGCGGGCGTTGTTTCTCCTCCAGTCACGGAACCGCGCCTGCGGTGGTGTAGGCCCGGTGGTCCAGATCAATAGGGGAATGGCGGAACAGTAGGGGTGATTTGTCTTCGTGACGCCACCTGCGGGTGTTCTGGTAACTTTACCAGCGCTGTTCGGGTCTCCGGGGGATGTTATACAGCGAGATGGAACGCTCCCCACAGGATGAGCGGGAATCCCCGGAGCCGAGAGCTGCGCAAGATGTTGTGAGGCAGCTGCGGGATGCGGCGCGCTGAATCCAGGAGTAATGTACAACCACACAAAGTCTCTTTTAGGTACCTTTACTGGTTGTTGATCAGGTACACTCGGACCGGGGTAGTGAAGTTGGCACTTATGGAGTTTCACAGCAAGCAGTGTTAGGCTTCCTTTCTCTAGTTCTGGTGCTAAGGTCGGGTGGATGTGGAATCCCTCCGGACCGGGCAGTTTGTTTAATAGAACGGATTTCACCTGGTTGTCAGCACTGAGGGCACTGTAAAAGGGTGATGATAATTCTACCTTCTTCCTGGGCTCTCGTTGGTAGGTGCGACAGGTGAACAGGGGGCTAGACTCCCTGTGTAGTATGCTGGTTCTCTGTGATGGCTTGGTGGCTCTCACAGCTTCGGTTCCAGTAACCGGTGTTTAAGGAAAGAGTCGGAATAACTCTGTGTTCCTGAGAGGTGATCTCCTTCTTCCTCTTGTCCCAATTGCAGGGACCTCCACTTGCTAACAGACTGGTTAGGCCTAGTGTGTTCCTCATAGGGTGGAGGTTTCACACAGGCTGGCAGCTCTTGTAGCGTCTACCACACTCTGAAGTTTCTCCCTCCAAGACTCTTTTTATAATGGGAACTGGCTCAAAGTGACCAGTGGAGCTCCCCCTAGAGGCTCGGGGTGAAACCAGGTGTTCTAAGTGTTGTTGTGTTTTGTGAGTTTGCTTTGCTGTTACTTACTCCATTTGTGCTCTAAGGATTTCTGTGGTGCCCAACAGGTGCCAGGGTGCCACATTCCCCCTTAGTTAACCTCAGTTCTCCCGGCTGAGCAAAAGGTTATTTTTACAACTTACCACTATACATTTTATAACATTCAATTTACAGAGTCTGAAAGAAAACACAAAAATCACTGAAAAGGAGTGAAAAATGTGAAAAAGGTGAAAAGCAGTCCGTACGGCACTAGTCCATCTGCCGCAGGCTGGAAAAAGGTAAAGTTTTGGTCACACAAGTCCTGTGACTATTGTTCAAAGTTTGTGAAAAAGGGGAAAAAGGCAAAGTCCAGGGATACACGGTAACTTTATACATTCCCTACGGGTGTCTCTGCTTGGGAGGCCGGTACTAACCTTCTATACCTTACCAGGCGCTTTCTGTCCCCAACTTAGTATACTTGGGACAGAGCCCAGTTCCTCCACCCTTCTGTACACTACTTTTTACAGGTTTTTGAAAACAGTACTATATACAACACTTACAGGTTACATTTTCCACTACATTTTAAACCCATTCTCCAAGTTTATGTGGGGGTTGACCTAATGTACTACGTGTGGATCTGCGTAGTGTGGGTGTTTCCAAAGCTGTTGGTGTAGTGTACGAAGAGGTTGGTAATTCTCTATGTCTGCTTTGTGGTAGACCATAGTAGGTGCGGAGTCTATCAACTGGACTAACCTCTGTAGGTAGTTGATTAGGAATGGCTTCTCTTACTGTGGGACTAGCAAGTTGACCGATTACAGGAATCTCAGGTTCCATGATAACAGGCTGCAATTCTTGCACTTGGACTTCTTCTTGTTGAACTTGTTGGATTGGATTTGGTGGCTGATCTTCAACAGGTTGGTAGAAATGCATAACTGGTATGAGGAATGCTTCACCTATTTGTGGCCAATCAGCTGGTAAGTATCCAATTTCTGTAAGGACCAGATTTTCTTTTGTTTCTTCATCTGTAGTTACAGTAGGGTAACTGGTTGCTTGTGGGATTAACTGTGGCGGACATTTCTTCAAATGATCCCTTGAGACAGTCGCAATAGTATTCCCATTGTCTTTACTAATAACACAAGTTTTTGAGTTGTCATAGTGTGACGGCATAACGGTGTAGGGTACAGATTCCCAACTGTTATCCAAATTGTTGGTCTTTCGCTTTCTTTTCAGCACTACATCACCTATAGCTAGCGGTTCAGCTGCGGCGTGCTTGTTAAAGTCTTTTTCTTGCTTGGTTCTACTGATTTCTAGGTTTCTCTCAACACTTTCTTGTACTTTCCTGTACTTTTCTTGGCGTTGGCTGACCCAGTCTTCATCAGAAGAATCTTCTGTGGGTTCGATGGTTCCCATCTGTAAATCAATAGGTAGTTTACCTGGTCTTGCTCTCATCAAGTAAGCAGGTGTGTAATTTGTCGAACTGACAGGTATGTGGTTGTAGATGTCCACGAGATCTGGAAGTTTCTCTGGCCATTGATTTCTCTCTTCAACTGGTAAGGTCTTGAGCATGTCAATGACTATGTGGTTCATCTTCTCACATAAACCGTTCGTCTGAGGATGATAAGGTGTTGTGCGGATTTTCTTACACCCATACAGCCCTAAGAATTCTTGGAACAGAGCTGATTCGAAGGCTGGCCCTTGGTCAGTTAAGACCTGGTCTGGATACCCATGGGGGCGACAGAAGTAACTCTGGAACGCTTTTGCTGCTACCTCAGCAGTTAAATCCTTAACCGGAACGACTACCAGGAATCTTGAGTAGTGATCGACGATGGTGAGAGCGTAGGTGTACCCGGTTCGACTTGGGGTAAGCTTCACGTGGTCGAGAGCAACTATTTCAAGAGGTTTGGTGGTAACGATTGGCTGCAATGGAGCTTTCTGAGTTAGGTGGTCTTTTCTTCGAAGGTGACATGGTCCACAGTTTTTACACCATTTGTCAATGGAGCCTCGCATACCGACCCAGTAGAACCGATCCTTCAGGAGTCTCTCCAGTTTCTTCCATCCAAAGTGTCCGGCATCGTCATGGTATGCTTCAACGATCATTTGGACTTCAGTCTTGGGAACTACAATCTGCCAGATTAGTTCATGGGTTCTTGGATTGAGGTATCTTCTGCATAGTTTACCTTGGTAGACAAATAACCTTCCTTTCTCCTTCCACAAGCGTTTAGCGTTCGATGAGGCATCAGAGTCCATGTTGGCGTGTTCTTGAGTGATCAGATCCCTTACCAGGCTGACATCTGGGTCGTTGGCTTGAGCCTCCTTCCAGTCATGGTGAGGTAACGGGTTCACGGTCCTCTCTACACGGGTCTGGTTTCTCTGATGACATGTTGCTGTACCTGAACGGTGGAAAGCAGGTAGTTCAATCTCTTCCAGGTCGTCTATGTCTTCTCCCTCTTAAGGAAGATGAGGCATTCGGGACAGGGCATCAGCATTGCCGTTCTTGTGACCTGCCCGGTATTTTACAGTGAAGTCGTAGTTAGCGAGTCTTGCTACCCAACGCTGTTCAAGGGCTCCCAGCTTTGCAGTCTCTAAGTGTGTTAGAGGGTTGTTATCTGTGAAAGCTGTGAAGGGGGCGGAGGCCAGGTAATGTTTGAAACGCTCTGTGATCGCCCAGACCAGGGCCAGGAACTCCAGCTTGAAGGAGCTGTAGTTTTCCGGGTTCCTTTCTGTGGGACGAAGCTTTCTGCTGGCGTAGGCTATCACCTTCTCCTTGCCCTGCTGGCGTTGAGATAGGACTGCTCCTAAACCTTCATTGCTTGCATCCGTGTACAATAAAAACGGTAGATTGTAGTCAGGGTAGGCCAGGATCTCTTCTCCAATTAAAGCATCTTTTAATGTTTGGAAAGATTGTTCCTGTTCTGGGCCCCAGTGGAACGGGGGTCCCCTGATCTTGCCGTTTTTGGATTGACCTACTAATAGATCTTGCATGGGTGCAGCTATCTTGGTATAGCCTTTGATGAATCGTCGGTAGTACCCGACCAGTCCTAGAAATTGACGTACCTCTTTGTGATTGATTGGTGCTGGCCAGTCCTTGATGACGGTGACCTTATCCGGATCCGGTGCTACGCCTTTGGCGCTGACCACATGTCCTAGGTATTGGACCTTGGGTTTCAGCAGGTGGCACTTGGACGGTTTCAGTTTCATCCCGTACTTGGACAGTGACTCGAACACTTCACTCAGGTGTTGGAGGTGATCTTCATAGGTCTGAGAGTAGACAATGACATCATCAAGGTATAACAAGACAGTCTCAAAGTTCTTGTGGCCCAAACAACACTCCATAAGTCTCTGAAATGTGCCTGGGGCATTGCACAAACCGAAGGGCATACTGTTAAACTCGCATAAGCCCATGGGAGTAGTGAAGGCTGTCTTCTCACGATCCTCCTCTGCAACGGCAACCTGCCAGTACCCACTAGTAAGATCTAATGTGGAGAAGTAGTTGGCAGATTTGAGTGCAGCTAGTGACTCTTCTATGCGTGGTAACGGGTATGCATCCTTGTGTGTGACTTTGTTGATTTGCCTATAGTCTACGCACATCCTCATACTACCATCTTTCTTTTTAACCAGGACTAATGGTGCGACCCAGGGACTACAGCTATCCCTAATGACTCCTGCATTTTTCATGTCCTGAAGCATCTCTTTTGCTTTCTGGTAGTGAGTGGGTGGTATAGGCCTGTACCTTTCTTTGATAGGTGCATGGTTGTTTGTTGGGATATGATGTTGTACCCCTTTAATCCTCCCAAAGTCAAGCGGGTGTTTGCTGAACACTTGCTCATTCTCCCGAACTACCCGGTATACTCCATTTTTCTGGTGAGAGGGTGTATTGTCAGTTCCTACACTGAGGTCTTGACACCAGTTCTCTAACTGATCTTTGGAGTGAGGGGGTTCATCAGTGACTGTTTGGTTTGAGGATTTTACATCAATCACAGCATCATCTTTTACTTGGTACAATTTTGCGACAGTTGCATATCTTGGCAGTTTGACTTCGTCATCACCATAATTTAATATGCGTACGGGGACTCTCCCCTTTCTTACGTCGACTAACCCTCTGGCTGTCAAGAGCGTAGGACTACTATCGGACATTACAGGTTCTACTACAGCTTGGTAGTCCTGCCCTCTGAGGCCTATGGCTGCTCGACACCAGATCATCATTTCACTTCTGGGTGGTACCACAATTGGAATGGGATCTGTGACCCTTACTCTGCCAATCTCACCATTTGACAATGTTACCTGTTGTTGATACACCAGAGCTCTGATCTGCTTTTGGATGGCCCTCTTTTCTCTGGGTTTACCGGCTTCAGCACTCTGTTGGAGTAAAAACAACACTTCATCGAGGCATTTGATCATGACATTGGTACCCAATATGACATATGGATCCTTGTGGTTAGGCTTATCCTGGACCACTAAGATACCCTGGTTTTTCAACTGCACCCTCCGCACCTTTACTGTAGCTTCCCACTGTCCCTCTATGGTAACCGGTATACCATTAGTGGCTTCAAGGTTCATCTCGGGGTTAGAGGGTTCTAGCTTAACATCTGGCCAGAACTGCTTGTAAAGGGTACTGGGGATGGATGTCACCTGGGATCCAGTGTCTATCAAGGCGGAGATAGCGATGCCATCGATGACGATTGGTAAGTATGGACAGTCTCCCACATATTTGTGTTCCCAGCTGGACGTAGGGCCTGGACAGTCTACTCCTGGGGTTGGCCCTTCTCGCCCAGGGGTCGCTCGTTTAAAGGACGGGATTGCAGGTTGCGTCCTCCTAAGTCGTTCTGCTGACTGTTGCGGCGTCTGTCAGGACTGCGGCGGTCTGCAGGTTTTCCTCGCGACGGCTGTGTCTTTCTCCTCATCCTTGGGACGTCATCCGGGCTGTCGGCGAGTTGAATCTTGTCCGATGGCCTTGCATCTGTCTTGGGTCTTCTCCCAGCTTGTAGCTTGGCCACGTCTTTCATCAGCTGCTCGACATTAGCACACAGTTGATCAAACCGGTCAGGTGTTACAGTCTGTGCGCTGGACTGAATCGCAGGGATTGGAGATGCTGCTGCCGACACGGAAGGGGTGTCAGTGTACTGCCGTTGCTGCGAAGCGGGATCAGGTACTTCAGCGAGTCGTTGTCCCCAAACTGTTAAGTCTCTCAAGGTGTCAAACTCTGCGCCTGGATTTTGTATGGACCACCAGCTTGCTTGCTTTCTATCCTCAGACAGTTTAAGGCCCACAATAAATTGTCCAATTAACGCTTTGTTCTCATCACGGACACCATCAGGATCAACTTGTTTTAACAGTCTGTATGCTTCTTGCAAGCGCAGTGAATAATCAAGGACACTTTCTTGTGCCCCTTGGTTACAACGATAGAATGACAGTCTTAGTTCAGCTTCGGTATGGCGCTCAAAGACCCGGGTTAATCTAGCGAATATCTGCTCCACAGATTCCTGAACTTCTACAGGCCAGCTGCGGCTCTGCAGTTCGGCTGCACCGGTTAACTGTTCCATAATAACTGAAGCTCTTTGCTTACCGGTCATCGGGTACATGTGCAGCGCTTGGCATATCTTCCTCTGGAAGTTCTCCAAGGTACTAGGTACACCGCTGTACTTGGGTAACCAGGTCGCACTAGGAACGTAGGGTAGAGACATCGGCATAATCGGAGCGGGTTGCGGAGGCATACCGCCGACTGGTTGCTGTCCATCAAGAGGTATATTTTGAGGTGCCGCTTGGTCTAGCGGGGGCACCGCGTGATCGGGAGCCGGGTTACTCATGGTCGCTCCCCCTTAGTTAAGCGTAGCCTTTCCCTCGGTTTCAAACGGAAGTGTCGGCCTCGCGGTGAGGAGTGAGGCACCACGGGAGTTTCCGGTTCCTGCTGCGTACGGAGGAAGTCGTCAGAGCGTGGAGGCGGAGCCAATCTTCGCGCCCTCTGCACAGTCACGCCCCTTCCTTTCCCGCCTTTTCGCGCAGCAATGGCGGACCAAATGTACAGTTCGATATTCACAGTCAATAAATAGCACACAATACCCGTGATAACAGGCCTGCTCGTATCCTGTTCGTGACGCCAAATTCTGACTCACCGTAGCCGGGGGTACACGTAGCGGGCGTTGTTTCTCCTCCAGTCACGGAACCGCGCCTGCGGTGGTGTAGGCCCGGTGGTCCAGATCAATAGGGGAATGGCGGAACAGTAGGGGTGATTTGTCTTCGTGACGCCACCTGCGGGTGTTCTGGTAACTTTACCAGCGCTGTTCGGGTCTCCGGGGGATGTTATACAGCGAGATGGAACGCTCCCCACAGGATGAGCGGGAATCCCCGGAGCCGAGAGCTGCGCAAGATGTTGTGAGGCAGCTGCGGGATGCTGCGCACTGAATCCAGGAGTAATGTACAACCACACAAAGTCTCTTTTAGGTACCTTTACTGGTTGTTTTATCAGGTACACTCGGACCGGGATAGTGAAGTTGGCACTTCTGGAGTTTCACAGCAAGCAGTGTTAGGCTTCCTTTCTCTAGTTCTGGTGCTAAGGTCGGGTGGATGTGGAATCCCTCCGGACCGGGCAGTTTGTTCAATAGAACGGATTTCACCTGGTTGTCAGCACTGAGGGCACTGTAAAAGGGTGATGATAATTCTACCTTCTTCCCTGGGCTCTCGTTGGTAGGTGCGACAGGTGAACAGGGGGCTAGACTCCCTGTGAGGTATGCTGGTTCTCTGTGATGGCTTGGTGGCTCTCACATCTTCGGTTCCAGTAACCGGTGTTTAAGGAAAGAGTCGGAATAACTCTGTGTTCCTGAGAGGTGATCTCCTTCTTCCTCTTGTCCCAATTGCAGGGACCTCCACTGGCTAACAGGCTGGTTGGGCCTAGTGTGTTCCTCATAGGGTGGAGGTTTCACACAGGCTGGCAGCTCTTGTAGCGTCTACCACACTCTGAAGTTTCTCCCTCCAAGACTCTTTTTATAGGGGGAACTGGCTCAAAGTGACCAGTGGAGCTCCCCCTAGAGGCTCGGGGTGAAACCAGGTGTTCTAAGTGTTGTTGTGTTTGTGGGTTTTGCTGTGCTGTTACTTACTCCATTTGTGCTCTAAGGATTTCTGTGGTGCCCAACAGGTGCCAGGGTGCCACAAGTGCAGCTCTGGAGTATAATACAGGAGGTAACTCAGGATCAGTAATGTAATGTATGTACACAGTGACTGCACCAGCAGAATAGTGAGTGCAGCTCTGGAGTATAATACAGGAGGTAACTCAGGATCAGTAATGCAATGTATGTACACAGTGACTGCACCAGCAGATTAGTGAGTGCAGCTCTGGAGTATAATACAGGAGGTAACTCAGGATCAGTAATGTAATGTATGTACACAGTGACTGCACCAGCAGAATAGTGAGTGCAGCTCTGGAGTATAATACAGGAGGTAACTCAGGATCAGTAATGTAATGTATGTACACAGTGACTGCACCAGCAGAATAGTGAGTGCAGCTCTGGTGTATAATACAGGAGGTAACTCAGGATCAGTAATGTAATGTATGTACATAGTGACTGCACCAGCAGAATAGTGAGTGCAGCTCTGGAGTATAATACAGGAGGTAACTCAGGATCAGTAATGTAATGTATGTACACAGTGACTGCATCAGCAGAATAGTGAGTGCAGCTCTGGAGTATAATACAGGAGGTAACTCAGGATCAGTAATGTAATGTATGTACACAGTGACTGCACCAGCAGAATAGTGAGTGCAGCTCTGGAGTATAATACAGGAGGTAACTCAGGATCAGTAATGTAATGTATGTACACAGTGACTGCACCAGCAGAATAGTGAGTGCAGCTCTAGAGTATAATACAGGAGGTAACTCAGGATCAGTAATGTATGTACACAGTGACTGCACCAGCAGAATAGTGAGTGCAGCTCTGGAGTATAATACAGGAGGTAACTCAGGATCAGTACAGGATCAGTAATGTAATGTATGTACACAGTGACTGCACCTGCAGAATAGTGAGTGCAGCTCTGGGGTATAATACAGAAGGTAACTCAGGATCAGTAATGTAATGTATGCACACAGTGACTGCACCAGCAGAATAGTGAGTGCAGCTCTGGAGTATCATACAGGAGGTAACTCAGGATCAGTACAGGATCAGTAATGTAATGTATGTACACAGTGACTAAATCTAAACTATTCTCACATTTAGTGATCATGACAAATCCTGAAAAACCTGAAGGTTTGCATGAATTGTGTTACTTATCCGTTCCATGAGTGATAGGTTGGCAGCAATGTGTCCCTGAGAGACAGCTGAAAACATCCCCTTACATGCCCTGATGGCGGCTGCCCCTGTCTGTGGTTTGCTGGCTCTCTTGTCCTGCTATTAGGTTGGCCTCATGCCGGCACGGCTTGTATAATACAGATGTCTAGATGTAGAATCCCACGTGTGCACCACAGGGCTTTACCGTACGAGTCGGCTGCCGAGCTTGAGGTCAGATGTCAGCTCGGCTTCATAGAAATTGTCCTCGTATTCTGCAGTAATACGTGTAAATGTCAGTGCACACAACCCTGCCGCCCAGGGGAGCCCAACATGGAAATGGATGCAAATTTCATGTCTGATCCTCCCCAGACTCAGGAACCGTAACATTCACAAGTCCATGGAGGACGATAAAACACGATTGAGGAATGATACGAAGAACCTGCTCTTCTTTACCGTGTTAACGAGAAAAGTTACTCTCCTCAGCGCCTGATGATGGCCTGCACACCAGCCCCCTTGCCTTTAAAGGGAACCTGTATCAGTTTTTCATGCATGAACAAAGACTTCCACCATCAGCAGCGCCTGTGCTGTGTTACATAAAGGTGTATATGATCCGCTGACTCCCCGTGCACACCTCTCAAAAACCTTTTTAAATTATCCAGCCCTCTATGTAAATCTGGACGGTCCAATCCAATGGGCGCCCTTGGTGTGGCATCTAGCCCTCATCCCCGTTGATGATCACCGTCTTCTTGCTTTGATTGATGTGGAGGGCGCCTCATTTCATTTTCAATGATCGAGGCCTCACATGTCTGATCAGCACATGACTGCATGTATGTAAATCGCATACCTGCGGTTTGTGACCTCCCACTCGCACTAACAGCAGCAGAGAATCCTGACAGCGGACAGTGTGCACACGGTGAGAAGACAGAAGCCTGCAGTTACATTGAGTGACTGAAAACTCATTACAAACTCTGGAAAACCCCTTTAATGCTCCAAATAATAAATTAAAATATGTTCTGAACTGTTACATTTGTACAGGATCAGAACCTATAATAAAACACGAACAGATCACTAGAGCCACCAGAGGTACAGACATACATCCATATAACGTTCATCAGTACAGAAACACAGCATGAAAACCCTCATCAATACAGAAATACATACCCACAATCCACATAAGGAATACATCACCAGAGCCACCAGAGGTACAGAAGTACATCCATATAACCCCCATCAGTACAGAAACAAAGCCTCACAACCCTTATTAGTACAGGAATAAATCACCACAACTCCCATAGGTACAGAAACAAAGAAGCAAAACCCTCATCAGTTTAAGAATACATGACAAGAACCATCAGTACATGATACATCAATTGTAACGTCATGTCAGCCCCGTATATATATTTGTATCGCATGGCCCTACAACGTCCAGTATGTACTTAACAATGGTAAGGAGTTATTGGGAGTTATTGTTACCACTCATCATCAGACCATACAGAAACCATAGTATTGATGAGAATTACTCAGTATCACAATCATTTCCATCCAGGTATCCAGGGACCGTATAAATGACTTTGTCTCCAATCAGAGTCATTCTTTTTCTTTAAAAAATATCTGCCGCACACTGCGCTCCTGAATACTTAATTGCTCCTCACTGTGTTGCACTCACTGTCCCTCCTATGGTACATGTTTTCCAAACTGTCCCCTCTTCACACTGTCCTCAACACTGTGTCGCCCTGCAGTCCCTGACAAAGTTATGTCGCTTATCCATGTTATGTAAATAAAAGCTTATAACCTGACGTTAAATTCATCCGTTAGTTGTATAAATTACTCTTTTGAAAGCTGAAACCCTCCCAAATGTGGTTTAGGTTAAGAAAATAAATTGTCATCAATGCTGAAATATTGATAATTTAATGAACAAAGAATAATCAGATTTTGGCAAGACAAAAGTTTTGTCGCCTGGTCATATAATGCACCCAATCCTAGTTTACATCCTCACCTGTGCTCAGTAAATGATTGGTTAATTAGTGGGTGTGTATAAAAAGAAACCCAGCATCCCAAACCTTCACTTGAACTACAACTTGAGCTCTGACAACATGCCAAAAATCCACCCTGCCACCAAAGCCTTGATTATCAAGAGGCTGAAGACCAGATCCACTGCAGAGGTGGCTGGCACCTTTAATGTGTCTCAGCGTCAAGTGCAAAGAATTAAAAAAAGATTTGAAGAGACTGGAGATGTGTTTGACAAGCCCAGGTCGGGCAGTCCCCGCAAGACAACTGCTCAGGAAGAATGTTTGTTGATTAGAAAATCCAAAGCAAGCTCCTCTTCCACTGCAGCAGAGCTCCAACAGGCCTGGTCACCTCAAGTCTCTGTGTCAACTAGAACAGTTTGTAGGATTCTGTCTCAAAATGGCCTCCATGGTCGAATCAGCGCCCAGAAGCCAGCACTAAACAAAAGGCAAATAAAAAAATGTGTGGCATTTGCAAAGTCCAACAGTCTGCTAAACAGATGGACGCTGGAAAAGTGACAGAAGGTGGATTTCTCTGATGAATCTTCAGTAGAATTACACCACAGCCGCCGCAAACACTGCAGGAGACCTACTGGAGCCGTATGGATCCAAATTTGGTGGTGGAAAGATCATGGTCTGAGGTTACATTCAGTATGGGGGTGTGCAAAACATTTGCAAGGTTGAAGGCAATATCAATAGCCTAAAATATCAAGAAGTATTGGCTAACTCTTACAATCCAAATCATAAAAGGCGTCGAATTCTTTAGCAGGATGGTGCTCCATCTCATACATCCATCTCTACAACAAAGTTCCTCCAGGCAAAAAAGATCAAGGTGCTCAAGGGCTGGCCAGTCCAGTCACCAGACATGAACATCATTGAGCATGTTTGGGGTAGGATGAAAGAGGAAGCTTGGAAGACAAAACCAAAGAATCTAGATGAACTCTGGGAGGAATGTAAGACTGCATTCTTTGCTATTCCTGATGACTTCATTAATAAATTGCATGAACCATTGTTGAACCGCATGGATGCAGTCCTTCAAGCTCATGGAAGTCACACAAAATATTAAATATGACACAACTTCATTCACCAATGTTATGCAACATATATTTGTATTTTAAGTGAATTATTTGTTTGAATATCACATTACTTTCTGTGGGCGACAAAACTTTTGTCTTGCCAAAATCTGACCATTCAGTGTTCATTAAATGATCAATATATCAGCATTGATGCCAATTTATTTTCTTAACCTAAACCACATTTGGGAGGGTCTCAGCTTTCAGAAGAGTAATTTATAAAACCAATGGATGAATAACATCAGGTTATAAGCTTTTATTTACATAATATGGATAAGGGACATAACTTTTGTCAGGGACTATATATTTTCCAGTCTTAATCTTTAACAATAATGTTTATTTATATGGCGCCAACATTTTTACTGTTCTCTCTCAGCATTCACACTCCCCATCCTTGCTGTGGACTCACACTGTCCCAACATGCAGCCCCCTTTACACACTGCTCCCTCCCACACTACCCAGTCATGTCTGCATCCATCCTGTCTCTGCCACACACTACCCTGTTTTTATTATGTTTCACCTAACATTTTTCTCATCCCATACTCTCTCCTCACTACCTCTGTACTTATCACCCTCTTGCTCCCTATACTATGTCCGCTTTCATTCCTCTCACTCTTCATACGGTGTTTGCACCCATCCCCCTCACTCCCCATTCTGTGTCTGCCCCCATCCCCCTAAATCCCAATTCTGTGTCTGCACCCAACCCCCTCACTTTCTATAATGTCTGAACCCATCCATCCTCACTTCCCATACTGTGTCTGCACCAATCCCCCTTTCACTCCCCATACTGTGTATGCACCCATCCCCCCTCAGTTCCCATACTGTGCACCCAAATTCCCCTCACTTTCATACTGTGTCCACAACCTTCCCCCCTAACTCCTGATGCTGTGTCAGCACCCATCCCCCTCCCTCTTCATATTGTGTCTGCACCCATCCCACCCTCCTACTGCTCATACTGTGTCCTCAAATTATCCAATTGCTCCCCATACTGCCCCCCTGCTCCACATACTCCCCCTCTGCTTGCTCCCCATACTCTTTCCCCCCTGGCTCCCCATATTGTGTTTGCATCCATCATCCCTTTGCTCCCTATTACAGGTTCTTAAATAACCCCTTACCCCCATTTGCTTCACATACACTCCTCCACTCTCTCCCGCCTTCCCCTAATTACAATGAATCTTTGCTGTCATCAGCTCAACTGGTGCACTTTCGGCCAATGATGTGCATGCCTCTGCAGTGCTGAGGAGTGATGTCAGCAGTGTGATCAGCTGATCTGATCATGCATCTGAAGATGCCCTGACCCTGAAGTGCCGGCGGTCAGGGCTTTGATCGTACTAGCATCTAAAAGACTTGACAGTGGCTCAGAGAGAGAACGTCCAACTCCCACTTCGGAGGGCACAGCAAAATACAGCTATTGGGGAGATAACGTGGACAGCCGCATCAAGTGGCCCGACGGCACCCCTCTGCCTGCTGTGCACGGCGCACATGCCCAAGGCCCTCACCTGCCCCCCTGTAGCTACTGCTCCAGTCCCCACCTTCTGCACTTGGGACCCAGGAAGCAGAAGAAAGAGGAGAGGCTCGTGTTGTCAGCATGGCCGGGCCCCCCCCACCTGGCTTCTGTTCACGAGGCCCCATACAGGAGTAAGGGCAGTATTGCCTTGATGACGGCACTGATGGTAGTGCTTGCTCATCTTTAGTAATAAACTGTAGATTGAAAAATTCCTCCAATCTTGAGAAACAATTTTTTCTTTAATAAGAGGTCAATTTCCAAGTAGACTATTTTTTACTTATTTATAGTGATGGAACAATGCCTTTGACTCACCCCAGGGCAGTGGGGTACCCGGTCCAGGGCGTTAATTAAAGGGGTAGTCACGGGTGGCCTGTGCCCGGGCCTGTGGCCCTGGTGGTCGCTGAAAAAGGGGAAAATAAAATAAAAATAAAAGAGTTTGTGATGCTACCCACAGTGTCCAGTGATGGCATCGGCGCTGCTGCAGACCTCCGGGGATGATGGATTGGGCAGCTACATGGTGACGCTCCCGTAGATGGAGCAGGATCCCCGGGGCAGAGATGGATGATGAATAGGAGATTTCTACACAGAGAGGCGGCTCTGTAGGCGGAGATGCTGCTGCAGTCTGTATTAAGGGCAGGATCAGGGGCCGCAATGATGGACACACACACACTGGAGTTGTTTCTTTACCTTTTACTGGTATTGATGCAAGGTATCATCCAGGGCACAGTCCAGGTGGTCGGGTGGCAGTTCAGGATTTCCACACCCGATGAGTTGTGAGGCCTCCTCTGTAGTGTGTGTGTGTTTAAATTCTGTCCTGTCTGCATCCTGGCCCTGAACTCTCCTGTGTTCCTCACTTGTATGGCAGGCAAGATGAACCTTCTGCTGGGCACCGCTAACTCCTCTGCGGTCCCTGGCTCTTTGTAGTTGCTGTGCCACAAGTGCTGCCAGAAGCCTGTAGTCTCCCTGGTCCTCCGATACTCTCCGCTGGGCTAACTGGACCTGTGCAGACTTGGACTCCAACATCCGCGTTGCTTCTGTCTGTTGCTGGGGTGAACCGGTATGGTTCCTCTGCCCCCACTCTGTTTCTCTCCTTGCCTCCGACCCTCACTCTATGGTTCCTTACACTGGCTAGGCTTCCTCACTGGCACTAGCCTGGCGCAGCACCTTTCACGAGGATGTCTTCACAGTCCTCCCTGGAACTGCACTGCCTAACTCCTCCTCCGGGCCCGAATCTATAGAGGACCTTACCTGAAGTTGACAAGTAGAGCTCCCTCTTCAGGTCTGGGGTGGAAGGTGTATGTAAGTTTACCTGATGTTGCAAATCTCTCCTTGCACTAGGTGTTCCTGTGGCAACTTACCCGCAGGGGTGCCACACCTCCAAGGAACTAAATTTGGTTCTCCAATATTTCTCCACATTTAAGCCCCTTTCACACTAGCGTTTTATTCAAATCGCGGCAGATTTACCGCATCTGCCGCCTAACAGTCGCCCACGCTTGCAGCAAGCCCCATGCATTGACTATGGGGTTTGCGGCAGGTGAGGCAAGTGCGGTATAGCCGCGGTTCTGGCACTTGCAGCAGTTGTGGCCGTGAAAAAAAATGCAGTAAATCTGCCGCAATTTGAATAAACCGCTGATGTGAAAGGGGCCTAAGACAGAAGTGTGTTCTGGTTACTTCCTGCATTCCTTATAAATAAGAGTTATCGCTTAAATCTCCCGAACCCTCGTGTTCTGCACATAAAGTGAAGAAACCATCCCACCCCAAAGATTAGACAGCGCCACACACCTACATACAATGGGAACGTCCTAGGAATAAGTGGAGTTAAAATGTTCTTTCTTCTGTAATCCGGGTTTATTCACTGCACATTAGGAGAACTGATGTTAATAATTACATTCGACATAAAGAATCTACAGGCGACAATTATTAATATAGACGACACGAGAAGAGGCGGCGGAACGTAAGGCATCGCTGCAGTGTGGGCACTAAGTCGTAAAGTTTGTTAATTCTTCCACAGTATCATACTTCCCAACTTTTGTCCCCAAGCGATGAAGAATTTTTTAGTCCAAACACCCCCCTTTTTCACAGACTGTCCCTCTTTTAATTTCACACCCTACAATGCTCTGTTGTTGCCCCTGAATCTGGATGATGGGGCTCCGTAGCCACAGCAAAAAGACGCTGGGAACTGCTGCCTTGTAGATGGCCTGTGCAGCACTCATCAACTCTTCTGATGTAAAAGAGTCTGTTTAAATCAGGTTTATATGTTAAATGTTATTTTTGGCAATGTTTTAAATACTACAGCTTATACAAAAAAAAATAATAGCAATATTTTTCAATTTTCATAGTGGTCACAGGGTTTTCTCTTATATTCAAACTTACCCTCCCTTTTAGGAAGAGTTGTCAGCAGGTTCCTTATCAGCAGAGGCAGGAATACAATGACAAGTAACAGCTTTATACACAGCTGATAACACAGGATCCACTACCTGAGTCGGTAGACAGGGTAGGGGTTACTCGGATACCGGGTCAGGTGGTTACTTCGGGGGGGGGGGGGGGGGGGAACACGGCTGGTCGGGTCCCGGTCCTGTGCCCTGGACCCTCAATGGTGGGTGGGGGTGATCATGATAGGGTAACGTGACACCACCTGTGGTACCTGGTAATAGGGTTATCAGCGCTGCGGCCGGCCGCTGAGGTGATGTAAATGTAGCTTTGGTAGTACAGCTCCCCACAGGTGGAGCTTTACCTCAGGGCAGCGGGGTGGATTAGGGGAGTAGTAGTCCTCACCTCGAGGATGTTGTAGAAGCCCTCAGGGAGCCGGAGGAAAGGAGCACAGACACCAGATCAGCTCAAACAGTTCTTTACTTGCACCAGGTGGAAATGGTACATGGTACAGTCTAGTTGAGCGGGGTTGGTAGCTACAGATCTTGGAGGACTTTCCAGAGTCTGCAGTGGTGCTTTTAATATGGCGCTCCTGGTCCTGTCCCTCTGTCTCTGTGTGGCACCCTGGTTGGGGCACCACAGAACTCCTGGTACACAAATGGAGTGTACACAGCAAGAAGCAATCACCACTAGCAACACTTTTAACTCCCCGTTCACCCCAGGCCTCTAGGGGGAGCTCCACTGGTTACCTTAAGCCAGTTCCCCCTATAAATCCGGGTCCTGGAGAGAGAAACAGTAGAGTGTGCAGACGCTAGGAGAGCTGCAGGAAGTGTGCTGTCACTGGTACTGGAGCTATACTAGGCCCAAACCAGCACACCCAGCGAGTGAGAGACCCTTGCAATTGGGGTCATAGGACAGGAGAAAAGCACCTCTCAGGGACAGCAGAGTTATCCTAACTCTCCCTAACAATCCGGTTACTGGAACCGAGCTGTGGGAACTACCACATAAACCACAGAGAACCCAGCACCACGACCAGGGAGTCTAGCCCCCTGTACACCTGAAGCACCCACCGATGAGAGCCCAGGAAAGAGGATACATGTAGCTTAATCCCTTTAATAGTGCCCTCAGTGCAGTTACCCAGGTGAATCACGTTCCACTGAACGTACAGCCCGGTCCGGCAGGATCCCGTATCCACCCGACCCCACCAGAACAATAGAGAAGGAAGCCTACACACTGTTTGCTGTGGAAACTCCAGGAGTGTCAACCTCATCACCCAGTCCGAGTGTACCTGTTGCCATCAGTAAAGGTACCTAAAAGACTTTGTGTGTGTCCGCGCATTATTCCTAGATCTAGCACGCAGTACTATTGAGCTGCCATACTTCATCACAAGCAGCTCCTGGCTCCGGGGACTCCCGCTCATCCGATATGTTTAGACCTGGGACAGATCTTCTTTGGACCTGTATTTTTAGAAAACATTCGACATGCAAGAAAGAAGTCAACATTCTTGATAGGTGGGGTCCCCAAGTTCTTCGTTCCTCCAAGCTCGGCTGTTGGCCGCCATCTTGACACTTGTGAGGAAGTTGTAGAGTGAAGATCTCTGAAGAAATGTATGGTTATAATGAATAATAATACGCACCCATTACATGAGCTGTTCACGAAACAGAGGGGCACCTTCAGCAACCAGTTAATCCTACTAAGGTGTAAGGAGGGGTGGCGCCCCTATGGCTAGGTGCCACAGGGAGGTACTGCACCCCAAACAGCAGGTGTAGTGCCTCCGTAGTTATTGGGTTTGGGTTTCTCCTCTATAGAGTCTGTCTTTCACACACACTAGGCCACCTTAGAGTAGGGGACTGATTATTCAGTAGGTCCCAAAGGGGGTGGAGCCTATGTTAGAGCCGGAGACTTGAGAGAGAATTTAATGAGTTAGTGCTGGGAAGGCAGCCAGATAGGACACGCCTGACAGCACCTCTGACAGGAGGGCAGCCGTCTTCAAGAGGGTGACCCAGGACAGAAGGAGACGATCCAGGACCGGTTGGAGCCGGCTGGAAACGTCTGGGGACAGCAACCGGCATACCGGATCCGACGCGGTGAGCGGTCTATCCCTCACTGCAAACCGTACGACTACAGAACCGGAATAAGGGAGCCGTAGTGCCACAAAGACATACCTCCACCTCAGTCCCAAAACAGGTCCAGGACACTCTAGATAACGGGCCAAATTCTGGTGGCTGGAGGATTTGTTTGTTGTCACTCCTGTCCGTACCGGTAAGGAACAAGCCGTGTCTACCAGTAACAGACCAGGGGACTGGCGAGGAGCTCTGCAAAGGTGGTTAAGGACAGTGAAAGGAAAGACTGAGACCCCGAAAACCATAAAGGAAGGTACACCGACTGACTCTAAAAGGCAACCTGAAACCTGTGGCTACGTTCCCGTTGAACCAGACTATAACTGTGTACTATAACATCTGCCGGTACCAGTAAAGTGACGTTTGGAGTTGAATCGGTGTCTGTCCTCCTTCCCACCAGCGCCCAGAGGGCCTCTGCATCGCCAAGAGGGGTAAGAACAACTACTCCCCTCATCCATCCCCGCTGCCCTGAGGTAAAGCTCCACCTGTGGGGAGCTGTACTATCCTAAGCTGTATCACATCACCTCAGCGGCCTGCCTGCAGCGCTGGTATCAATATTACCAGGATCCACAGGTGGCGTCACGACATTCCTTTCCCTCATTCACCATCATCACTCCCATCATCCCCGCCACTGCGGATCCAGGGCACGGAACCGGGAACCGATCAGCCAGGGTCGGACTGGGGTGTCTGGGGCCCACCAGGGAAATTGACTCCGGGGGCCCACTCACCCGCTATATGCAAATACCTGTTAGCCGTTATACCCATTATAGCGGTTACTCCTGCACATCACTCTACGCTCACTATTACTGCGATGTACCATTACTGTAGTGTGCATTAAAGGGATACTTTGGTGAAAACAAGTTACCAACAATTGTCAGGTTCGGCAGGTGATCACTCAGTTATTGGTGGAATCCGACCAATCAAAACCACATTGTCAGATGGCTCAGTGGTTAGCACTGTATACGGTGGCTCAGTGGTTAGCACTGTATATGGTGGCTCAGTGGTTAGCGCTGTATACGGTGGCTCAGTGGTTAGCACTGTATACGGTGGCTCAGTGGTTAGCACTGTATATGGTGGCTCAGTGGTTAGCGCTGTATACGGTGGCTCAGTGGTTAGCACTGTATACGGTGGCTCAGTGGTTAGCACTGTATATGGTGGCTCAGTGGTTAGCGCTGTATATGGTGGCTCAGTGGTTAGCACTGTATACGGTGGCTCAGTGGTTAGCACTGTATACGGTGGCTCAGTGGTTAGAACTATATGGTGGCTCAGTGGTTAGCACTGTATATGGTGGCTCAGTGGTTAGCACTGTATACGGTGGCTCAGTGGTTAGCACTGTATACGGTGGCTCAGTGGTTAGCACTGTATACGGTGGCTCAGTGGTTAGCACTGTATATGGTGGCTCAGTGGTTAGCACTGTATATGGTGGCTCAGTGGTTAGCACTGTATATGGTGGCTCAGTGGTTAGCACTGTATATGGTGGCTCAGTGGTTAGCACTGTATATGGTGGCTCAGTGGTTAGCACTGTATACGGTGGCTCAGTGGTTAGCACTGTATATGGTGGCTCAGTGGTTAGCACTGTACAGTGGCTCAGTGGTTAGCACTGTATATGGTGGCTCAGTGGTTAGCACTGTATATGGAGGCTCAGTGGTTAGCACTGTATACGGTGGCTCAGTGGTTAGCACTGTATATGGTGGCTAAGTGGTTAGCACTGTATATGGTGGCTCAGTGGTTAGCACTGTATACGGTGGCTCAGTGGTTAGCACTGTATATGGTGGCTCAGTGGTTAGCACTGTATATGGTGGCTCAGTGGTTAGCATTGTATGGTGGCTCAGTGGTTAGCACTGCGCAATGTCTCTGTGGTTAGCAAAGTATGATGGTTCAGTGGTTAGCAGCACAGGCGGTTAGACCAGGATGAAGGCTGGGGGGGTGAGCGCAGGAGGACGGAGGCTGGAGGGGTGAGCGCAGGATGACGGAGGCTGGTGGGGTGAGGGCAGGTGGACAGAGGCTGGTGGGGTGAGGGCAGGAGGACAGAGGCTGGTGGGGTGAGGGCAGGAGGACAGAGACTGGTGGGGTGAGGGCAGGAGGACAGAGGCTGGTGGGGTGAGGGCAGGAGGACAGAGGCTGGTGGGGTGAGGGCAGGAGGACAGAGGCTGGTGTGGTGAGGGCAGGAGGACAGAGGCTGGTGGGGTGAGGGCAGGAGGACAGAGGCTGGAGGGGTGAGGGCAGCAGGACAGAGGGTGGAGGGGTGAGGGCAGCAGGACAGAGGGTGGAGGGGTGAGGGCAGCAGGACAGAGGGTGGAGGGGTGAGGACAGAAGGACGGAGGCTGGAGGGGTGAGAGCAGGAGGACGGAGGCTGGAGGGGTGAGGGCAGCAGGACAGAGGGTGGAGGGGTGAGGACAGGAGGACGGAGGCTGGAGGGGTGAGAGCAGGAGGACGGAGGCTGGAGGGGTGAGGGCAGCAGGGCAGAGGATGGAGGGGTGAGGGCAGGAGGACAGAGGCTGGAGGGGTGAGGGCAGCAGGACAGAGGCTGGAGGGGTGAGGGCAGGAGGACGGAGGCTGGAGGGGTGAGAGCAGGAGGACGGAGGCTGGAGGGGTGAGGGCAGCAGGACAGAGGGTGGAGGGGTGAGGACAGGAGGACGGAGGCTGGAGGGGTGAGAGCAGGAGGACGGAGGCTGGAGGGTGAGGGCAGCAGGACAGAGGATGGAGGGGTGAGGGCAGGAGGACAGAGGCTGGAGGGTGAGGGCAGCAGGACAGAGGCTGGAGGGGTGAGGACAGGAGGACGGAGGCTGGAGGGTGAGAGCAGGAGGCTGGAGGGGTGAGGGCAGCAGGACAGAGGGTGGAGGGGTAGGACAGGAGGACGGAGGCTGGAGGGGTGAGAGCAGGAGGACAGAGGCTGGTGGGGTGAGGGCAGGAGGACAGAGGCTGGTGGGGTGAGGGCAGGAGGACAGAGGCTGGTGGGGTGAGGGCAGGAGGACAGAGGCTGGTGGGGTGAGGGCAGGAGGACAGAGGCTGGTGGGGTGAGGGCAGGAGGACAGAGGCTGGAGGGGTGAGGGCAGCAGGACAGAGGCTGGAGGGGTGAGGACAGGAGGACGGAGGCTGGAGGGGTGAGAGCAGGATGACGGAAGCTGGAGGGGTGAGGGCAGCAGGACAGAGGCTGGAGGGGTGAGGACAGGAGGACGGAGGCTGGAGGGGTGAGAGCAGGAGGCTGGAGGGGTGAGGGCAGCAGGACAGAGGGTGGAGGGGTGAGGACAGGAGGACGGAGGCTGGAGGGGTGAGAGCAGGAGGACAGAGGCTGGTGGGGTGAGGGCAGGAGGACAGAGGCTGGTGGGGTGAGGGCAGGAGGACAGAGGCTGGTGGGGTGAGGGCAGGAGGACAGAGGCTGGTGGGGTGAGGGCAGGAGGACAGAGGCTGGTGGGGTGAGGGCAGGAGGACAGAGGCTGGAGGGGTGAGGGCAGCAGGACAGAGGCTGGAGGGGTGAGGACAGGAGGACGGAGGCTGGAGGGGTGAGAGCAGGATGACGGAAGCTGGAGGGGTGAGGGCAGCAGGACAGAGGCTGGAGGGGTGAGGACAGGAGGACGGAGGCTGGAGGGGTGAGGGCAGGAGGACGGAGGCTGGAGGGGTGAGGGCAGGAGGACGGAGGCTGGAGGGGTGAGGGCAGGAGGACGGAGGCTGGAGGGGTGAGGACAGGAGGACGGAGGCTGGAGGGGTGAGGGCAGGAGGACGGAGGCTGGAGGGGTGAGGGCAGGAGGACGGAGGCTGGAGGCCCCCATCACAAGCACAGTGCAGCCAACTTTATCTTTATTTACATTACATTTATTTTACTTTCACTGTGATCCTCCCGGCTGTTCTGTCTCTACACACACATTGCACACACACTGCACACACACACATTGCACACACACACACACACACACATTGCACACACACACATACACATTGCACACACACACACACACACATGCACACACACACATTGCACACACACACATTGCACACACACACATTGCACACACACATTGCACACACACACACACATTGCACACACACATTGCACACACACACACACACATTGCACACACACACACACACATTGCACACACACACATTGCACACACAACCTGGCTGCACAACACACTGCACCTTGTGCTGTCCTCTCTTCATCTCAGGCTGAGGGCCCCATCGGCCGTAGTGTTCCTCCACATTATCTGTGGGGTGACAGTCCCCCAGTCAGTGTACTCCAGTGCAGTGGAAATAACACCGTGTTCCTCCCGCAGAACACCATTACCTCCTCCTCTATGATCAGTGCCAGACATCATCTGTATGCAGTAACTGGAGCACTGTGCCCCGACGGTGACTCTGCACAGCGGCCGCTCACAGCCCCGGTGTCCGGATCCTGTGCCTCGGCTCCTGACCGCACACATTCTTGTGACTGTCTGTCACCCACCGAATCTCCCTGGAATTACGCCACCACTGACGGCCACCACCAACCCTGCAACCCACCAATCAGCACAGGCGAGGCTTGTCTGTGTTTTGCCGTTGCTCCTCCCCTGCCCCGCCGGTACTTGATGCTCCTCGGCTCCTCCGGTCCGGTGTCCGCTCCAACATCTCTCCCTCTGCAGCCGCTGAGCTCCGTGTCAT